>CAMQGK010000110.1:4255000-4610000 GCA_947000775.1 Pterois miles | reverse complement strand
AAATTTGGAGTATTAGGTAGCCTCCTTTGTGACGAGCTTGTATGATACATTGATATCAAAGGGTTTCTTAGGATTTCTAGTTTCATATGATACCTCCTGAAAGACAGCCGGCCAGGTCAGCTCACTTTGATTTGAAGTCAAAAGTAGAAGTTCATGTTTTAGTTGCAGCCACAATAAAACATCATTCTGGAGCATTTTGTTGTTATGACCTGACATTCGTCATCGTCGTGTCTTGCTCTTGTATAGTTCATGCTTGTACAGTTCTTGTATTGTTTCTATTCTTATACTAGTAGTAAATACCTCTTATTAGGGGTGTCGCGACGATAACTGCAATATATAAATATCATATTATTAACACACATTTGATAATATAATGTAAATAATCCAGCGCCTCTTAAATCATTTAGTTTATACAGTTGCGGTTACAGACTCTCTCTCCACCTCCTTACACTTGTATTTTGAGTGTAATTCATTTGCCAAAAAAGAGACAAAATGTGCAATAACCAAAGTTAACAATCAATTTGACTGACAGCATTGTTATTATTATTTTAATATTCTACAAATATTGCAATAATATTGTTATTGTCAATGCTATTGGCCATGAAAATTGTGCAGCGAAGATCTGATCATGACAGCCCTAACTCTTACTATTTTTTACGTCTCTGTTCATCTGCATTTATTTCTGTCTTTGTGCTGCTGCAACACCTGAATTTCCTCTCTGGGAATCAATAAAGACTTATCTTACTTTATCTCATCCTAGTTTGGAGCTGGACATAAGGCAGGAAGGGATCATTTAAAAGTGTCTAATATTCATTACATCACAGATGTGGATGGAAAGGGCTCATTGTTCAGTCTCATACTATTATGCATGAAATTACAGTAAAGAGCAGAAATGAAAATGTAATAAGAACATAGCCATTATTTGTGGCATTGTTCTTAAAATGGGTGTTTTCTTTCATTTCTGTATGCACCATGAAGCGAGCGAGGAGTTAAATTCTGAGGTTTCTCTGATGTTAAAAACAAGACACATTGATCTGCCTCTCAAAAAGCAAAGTGAATACCATTTATTTTCCTTCCTCACTTTCATAGCTCCCGTCTTTGCCACACTACATACACTATAAAGCAGACTGATAATGCCTCTTCCTTCTCGATTTTGCTGCTTTTCTTGAGTCACTTGTTCCTCACAAGTCTGTGAAGTGGGCGTCCTCACTCTTACGCAAGCCTCTGCTTCTCGCCTGCCGGGGTCTGGTGTCTATCAACCCATCTGCCACTTCTCCTTCGGCGACACCACTTTTACTCCTAACTCGAAGCACTTAGATTGAACTAAGGTGGCGGAGGCTTAATGCCACGATGGTACCCGCACATAGACCGTAAAGCAGAGGCACTGAAAATAAACCTGCTGGAAGACAACTGGAGCTCCAGTTTAAAATGATTCAACAACTGTGTAACTGTAATATTTGAAGTGGACAGCCAAGTACTGCAGATCTAACTCTTCTCTTCTGATGCTCATTTTAATTATTTTCTTTCTTTCTGTGATATGAAACGGTGGTATTTTTTTAAGCTATAATAAAAGTTCCTTTTGTACAAGCTGTAGACTTATGTAGAAGCATATACATGACATTAGTAAAGAGTCTGACCTTTGCTTTCTTGGCACTGTTCATGATGTTGCCCAGATCCTCCATGTCAACCACTGAACCCGACTCTCTCTCATCTTGCAGGCCAGACTCGTCCTCATCACTGCTGGACTCGATCAGATGCTCCTGAAACAAGAAAGAAGAGACCAGAAAGCCCAAAATATGGTCAATAATATTTTACTATTGCAACAACAAAGACTAGAATTACTATTATTATTATTATTAGTTTATATCCATGTCTGTCCAAAATTCCATGTTTGTTGTGTGTTTTTTTGTTGTGTGTGTGTCATTTTATATTATTAGATATTTGTGTGAAATTGTCATTGTATATGATTTCTTAAAGGTATAATATGCAAGAATTCACTAAAACAACAATGTATAGACTAATGTACAAATAATCCCTCTCAATCAGCGGTAGTATTTGACCACCTGGATGGGCTGCAGGCCCTGCATGCTGTTATTGGCTGGGGGTCACCTCCCCATGTGGGGCCCAGGCTGTTGGCTGAAGCCCAGCAGCATCCTGAGTAAAATAAAATATGACGAAAAGAGAAAATACAGGCAGAGGTCCGCAAGGTCTCTGCAGAAACAGACGTCGCCACACACTTCTAGTGGGGCAGTGTCCCAGCCAGTAACAGCATGCAGGGTATGCAGATCACTCAGGTGGTCAAATGTCGCCACTTGCCACCATGCTGTCACACCCTTCAGCTTCTATTATCAAGTCACAAGTCTGTTTGCTCTGTTAGATTCAGGGGGCCGTATTTGATGGATGACAACGGGTTGTGTTATGTGTTCTAGTGATCCTCTGTGCTGTGAGTGGAGCTATGATCGGTGTGTCAGTAGTTTGACACGAGCAGCGCTGAGACCCAGTCGATCATTCAAAATCCGGTAACTCGGCTCCTTCCTGCAGGATTATTCAGAGATAGTTGCATGTTTAAGAAAGTAAGCACCGGGAAACAATCAGAAAATAATATTTTATTTCTCTGATTTACTGCTTTGTTCTCACCGACGCCGCTCTCTCTCTCAGTCGCTCTCTAGCTCACTCGACCATCGCTGCTCTCTATCTCTCTGGGCTCGTTGAGCCGTGGATGCCTTTAAATGCACACTGCATTCAAAGTTGGATACCTTTAAGTTAAGGCCAAAAGCATGTTTTGTGAGGTCACAGTTAGGGATGTCACAATACCACAAATTTAGTCGTCGATACAACACCAATGAAATTCAACGGTTCTCAAAACCAATTTGATCATTATCAAGGAAAAAAAGGAAGCAGGAAGCATCCCCTGGAAGCACCAATACTGAGTTTACTACATCTCAAAACACATTTCCTCTCGTACTTGGGACAACGGGACACTGTTTTCAGAATTTTGGCATCGTCTTGGTACTGAAGCATCGGTTTGCATGACATTCCCAGTCAGTGACCTAATTGGTTCATCCTTGAGTCCCAGTGGATGTTTGTGCCAGATGTAATACAACTTCCTCCAGGTGTCACTTTCACAGGAATGGGACGAAGGTAGTGTCACAATGACCAGCAAGACCTATTCAGTTCATCCTTGTAGAGTCAAATTTGAAAACATTTACTTGAGGCATTCTTGAAATATGACAACTAAGAGTTCACAAGAATGGGACAGATGGACGGACATAGTGACAACAGAATGCCTTCGGTCAAGACTGTCGCCGGTATGTTCAAGGACATGGTGAGATCAAGTGGAGACACAAATGATCCTCAAATGTGCAGACTCACATGTGTTCCAGCCTATAACCAATTAAAAAACATATCCATGCCTACGTGAGGGAGCCAGCACTTTTAATGTATGTTGTTATCTCCTCTTGGGCCATAAGACAACCACATGCATGTTTACGGGGTGCGGGATGAAATGCATGAGCAGCACAGTGGGTAGATAGATCACGATGACGGTCCCCTTACCACAGTTCTCGGCTGCTCTTGGTTCCGGTTAAATGTCACCTCTGTGCTGAGTGCCATCAGCGTTGCAGATGGAGAAGAAGTCTCAGCTACAGTTGGCTCGGAGGTGCCTACTACCATGACAACTGCTCAACTGTGTGATGCATATGAAAGCTGTTAGCAGCAGGCTAGTCGCTGCTACCATCGGGAGCAGTGTCTTGCCCAAGGGCACTTTGACGTGTGGGCAGGATAAGGAGGAGATCGAACCGCCAACCTTGCGATCAGTGGACAACCCGCTCTACTTTGCCTTCTTGTGAAATGCGTTATTTTTTCCGTGATTGGTAAGCGAAGAAAGTGCTATTTTCATATTTTGACACTATGGATTGACAGAGATGACACATTTCATGTGCAGAACATTTTTAACACCACGCTGAACTGTGAAAGTCAGCGCTGCTAAATAAGGACCCGATAAACTGAGAGTAACACTTGTCCTCCAAAGTCCTTATCAGATTTTAATCCCACTGCAGGAGTGATAAGAGGTGCTTTGGCATCTAAAGTGCCTTTGTAATGATGAGCGACATCATCATAAAGAAGAGGACATTTTCCTAATTAGACATCAGCTATACGCCCGTTCTCAGCCTCTTCTTTTTATGTTCCACAATTGCCTTCACTTGCCTATTTGTGTTCTGGGTCGCCAAAGTGGAGTCTATCTGACAGAAGTAAGGCTGTAACTGTCTGTTGTCATATGATTTAACATGGATGTGCTTTTGTTTTGTGTTTCGTTGCTACTGTGATGTCTCTCAAGCTGGGTCATGCCCATCCTGTTCTTCAGGTAATACAAGGTGTGGTCTCACACACTGACTTTCTTATTATCATTCTGTAAATCATTTCAACCTCAGGAGGAAATCAGGAGAGCATTTTACACAAGTTCATTGTTCACAAATAACATGGAAAGACAACTCCCTGACACCCTGAGTTTTATAAATTTTCTGTCCACCTGATGGATAAAGAGAACAGACTGTTAATAAAAACTACATGAACAACAAGCCAAACATGTCAGGATGTCTCTCATAAATGACATACGCAGCTCTTGGGCCAGTCAGTGACAAAACATATAACTATTTTACATCATCAGACCTGTGATGCAACATGTATGAATGAAGTTTGAAGTTTTGCTCGGATTGGTTAGTTATGATTCACCGAAATCATACATTAACATAAACAAATTAACTGACCGAAGCAGCGGTAGACCAGCAACCCCTGTGTTCTGTGAGGTAAAATCTCAGGTTTTTCAATGGAGTCTGGTGGCGTTGGTGTTGCTGATGGCAACGTAAACCACAGATAATACTCTAAATATAGAGTACATCCAAAGTGATATAGATTTTTTTTAGTTGGGCCTTTCTTTTAGGTGGCTAAAATATCTTTAAGGTGCTTCTCCAAACTGAGGGCATACAAACCGTTATCTACTGGAGGTAATACACTATGGATAAGTACCTCATACAACCCCACTTGAAAACACCAGAACTACACTATCATTATGTCCAGGTCAGGTTCATCTGAACACTGAGTAATAAGCAAAACACTGAGTTTATGTTTAGTAAACTAGATCAGCAATGCTTTACTCATAATAATGTGAGCGCAATAAGATAAGATAAGATAAGATTAGATGAACCTTTACTAATCCCCGGAGGGAAATTCGGTCCCCCATTATGAAAAAAACATCATCATGGGCTGAACAATGCTCCAGAGCTGAGAGACACTTCAACAGGATGAGAACCGTCATCATTTAATCCACGTGGTTACTGCTGCAGACGTAAGAAAGCTCAGTGCCATTACCTCAGAGCTGTTATTCTGTGGAGCTGCCTCCTCCTCTTCCTCCTGTCCATCCTTCCTCTTGTTGTTACAGGAGCCTCCAGTCTTACAGTTCCCGCTGCAGCTCTTCTTCTCACCCTTAGCCAGGGCCTGCAGGCGGATCAGGAACTTCGCCTTCCAGGCCAGGAAGTCTGCCTGAACGCTGCCGTTACGGCTCTTCACCACATTACAGTCTCCCACTCCTCTGGTCATTATCCGCATGCCACTTAGCATCCAAAGCCACTTGTCCACATTTTTACCCACCTGGTGAGGCACAAACAGCAGGAAATAAAGTCCGGCTGTTTCTGGCTGTTGTGAGCTGAATGTTAAGTTAAGCTGTCAACCTTGTAGCTTTGGATATTCTTTGAATAACTGATAGTAAAGCATCTTATAACATTTCATTAGGAAAGCATTTCTTACCGTATTATAGTGGCCGACATAGACAGAGTTGCCGAGACCAAACACGGCATATCTGAGGCCTTTGAGGTAGGTCTTCCCATATCTGAAGTCAGTGGATGCCTCCTCCAACCACTTACAGAACCACTCAGCGTTCTCTGTGGGCTGTCCGTCGGTGTAGGTGGCCACAAGGAACACACAGACCGACTTGTTGGTGCACTGATTGAAAAAGTAAACAGAGGGAGAAACAACGAAGTCACAGCATTTCACATTTATAAACAGGGTTCCTACACGTTTTCCATTTCAGACTTCTCAGTATATTTTCCCACCATATTTGATTTCATAACTCGGGGTGCAGATGATGCTGTGACAAGACTACAGTGTTTCTGACCTTGTCTATGGCCTCCCCCATGAAGAAGTTGAACAATTTTGCACAATGTTTGCATCCAGCTTTCTTTTCCAATTTGATTTTATCACTCATTTGCACTCCACCTTTCTCCCCTCCCCCAACCAACAGGACAGCGATATCCACACAAGCAGAGCATCCTTATTTATACAGAAGATCTTTTGAGTTAGATATCAAGTTCGTCCACATTAACAATGCTTTTGGTCGTGCATTGTTGACTCTTGCTGATGATAGTTCCAGGCAAGAAAAGTCTAAAAAGCTCAGGGATCAGTGAATATTTGAAATAACATGAAGAGGTTTCCAACACTGGACCACAATCTTCTTAGCGGCAGCCAGTTTTGTCCATGCGTCAGTCGTACACCGTAGCCTTCTTTTTGCATTGCTTTCGACATCAAGCTAGCTCCTTCTCACACAGCAGTGAACACAACTGAATCGATTCTGTCATCTTGTTTTAAATATTAAAATTTCACATGAAGCACAGCAGGAAATCAATCTAGACTCAATGTAAAGTGAGTACACATCGTCTCCTTGTGAAAAGAAACAGAAAACCAACAGTGAGTCTGATGTCTGATGGTCCAGGATCAGGTGCATCCTGGGAGCCACTGGTGCTGGCGGTCATTTCTCTTGTAGAAATTTCCAAACACTGAAAACTGTCCTATTGAACACATAGCTGTAAACCAGCCCACCAGTAACCTCCTATTCATGTCCTGATGCTACGAGGGGTCTGAGCCCACTAAAGAAAAAGACAACACTGATGAAAACATCCATCTTTCTTCAGCTGAGCAGGATTAGTGGAACATGTTTGTCCTCTGTGACTGACAAATCAAATCAGTGCTGAGCAGCAACATTACAGAACTTGAGTCTTACTGTTCTGTTTGTCGTCAAACACAGTTATGATTTAAAATTAAGCCTGTAAGTACATGTCTTACATTTTACAGATTTAATTAATTAACAACCTAGAGCAACTTCTTTATACATACAACAGCATGCTGCAACAATTAACAGATGCATCAATTAGTCACTTAAATTATACAATGTCAACATGAAAGGTTATGTATGGAGGAGCAGCTCTAAAGTTGGCAGTGATTTATATTTAATAAAAACTATATTCATTCATTTCAGGGTTTGTTGTTTTAACTAGAATATCTCACTACCACAAAAAGGAGACACCATGAACTTCCATCAACTCTCTCTGACACTGAACCACAGAAAATGAGAAGGACTTCCAGGAGACGGCGCTATGGCACAATCGCTTCATGTCGGACACTAAAATAGTGCGAAGATTAAACAATAAACATTACGGCCACTCCTACACATTTCTCCAACTGTTTTCTGTCTGTGTGAGTAACTACATACTTCTGAGACATTATACTTGGCATTACACCTTTCTGAAAACTAAAACTAATCTAACATTAAATCGAAAGAAAACTAAGATAAAATAAAAAAAGTAGTTGAAGATTTTAAACTATTATAACCTGGTTTCAAAGATGCAGTCACTGAAACTGACACCCTCCAGCTGAGGACCATATATCTCAGTACTCACTGCCTCTTTCTGTCCTTCACTAGACGAGAAAAAAGTATCTCCTCTTTGGACCGGCCTTACCTCATCGGCAAGCTGATCGTCTGGATCGTAGTCTTTCATGTCAATCACCTCTGCTGGGATTCCCAAAGTCTTCACCTCCTCTGAAAGCTCTTCAGCAAAGCCCTGAACACATGAAGAGTCTCAGCTGAGAACTCAAAGACATGATCTGATGTCTATACTGATGCTTGCGCTGCAGACTATGATGGTAGAAATGCTGCTCATGTATTCAACATGTCTGGTGACTATGCACTTTACTCTCCCTGTGTGTTAATGTTTATATGGTCATACTCTGTCACTACTGCATTTATTCAGATTTTGTTTGCACTGTATCAGAGGTCATTGGAGGCCATATTTAGTGCCGTTGTTATTTCTTTTTGTGTTTCTAATAAACTCTTTGTTTCAACACAAAACTCCTCATCTCTTCTCTGACATGATTTTGACATCTGAAGTTTTGCTACCAATCGGAGAATACAGTGTTTACCCTCGCCAGAGAATTTTGGCAAATTTCACCTGGACGCTACCCACATAATCAGCTGTGCTGCTCATCCCACAAATGCATGATCCTTACAAGTTGGACATCATTGTGAAAGTAAATAAACAGGCTTTCCAACCATGTAAAATACAATGACAACTAGCATTGGAACAACAGAGAAATAATCCAGCAAACATAAATTTCCATACTTTTATTTCTGAGTTTATTCTGTCTACTCTGTATCATCTGTTAACATTATAAGCCAGTAAACAGTATCTGTACCTTTGCTGTTCCAGTTTGTGAGCCATAGAAGATTTTAACTCCAGACACATGAACCACAGAGTTTCTGTCAGAGATGTTATTGCTCTTCACAGCTTTGTAGACCCACTGGTCCACATCTTTGGAGAAGCTTTTCTGTAAACACACGGAAGAAGATGTGTGAGCTTTGTTTTCATGCAGAGACCATTAAAGTCTGGGAACATGAGCAGTGCATAAACACTGACAACACAGTTTACACGGGAACAGGACAACGTTCTACGATAACATATCAGTTCACCTTTTTCAGAGCCACCTTCAGTGAGAACCAGATCCCAAAGACGAGAGCAGCAGCTGAATACACGTAGAGCCTGTTGTGCCACATCGACATGAGGTAGCTCTCAATGGGACTGAGGCCATTCTGTGACACTGGAGGGAGAAATGACATTAGCTTGAGTTGAGTCCTCTGTTTCGGACAGGTGATACTCTTATTAAAAGTTAGCTAACTTCACCACGGACGCTAATACAACGCAGCGACGGTTGCTAATCCTAAAGCAGCGACGACATCGGCATTAACCTCAACTTTAGGTCACCTGCGGCACATAAAAGGCGGGTGGCTAGCAGTACATGCTAGCTAGCAATGCTCCAAACATTAGCTAAAACATAACGCCAAAGTTGGTTTCCTGTTCCGTTAAAACGTCAGATAAGCTCACCTTTAGTATCCGAAGTAGACGCGCGACTTGTGCAAAGCACAATAATCACGAATAAAGACAGCATCGCTGCAAACGGTGAGTTAAAGTACACAGTCCACTGCAGCTGATGTTGTGTGCAACCATAATGTTTGGCCGACAAGCATGCTGGGAAATGTTGTTCTGTATATTGTTGATGCGACGCTCGGAGGAGTCCATGCCACTTTCAAAGCGGGAGAATTGTGGCAAAAATATATCGATCCCTTGTAAAAAAAAAAAAAAAAAATCACAACTCGTCTCTTCTGCTAATATAACAACCCTCGTTATTTACTCCTCTTGGTTTTATTTTTAAGGGATTCACCGGAAGTACAGCTATTATAAAATGTCTGTCTTTACGTTCTCCTCACCAGGGTTCACCTCCGTAGAGAAAATGTCGTGTTGACGGTTCAATACAGTAGTTACATTAACAGATTTTAAATAACAAAAACAAAATCAGCGAACATATTCTATACTATGAAAATAAAATAAGTTATACAACAAATAAATCGTACAGAAAGAAAAAAATATGAATAAATAAAAAAACTAATCGGGGACTGTTTGAATAAATTTGAAATGTCTTGAATTGAATTTTTGAGTTTTAAGTTTTCAATCATAGTCAAATATAAACCGGTATCTTTGAAAGCATTAAAGGAGGGTATTCTTTAAAGCTATGTTATTTATGAATAATATAATATTTTGCTAAAATATTAATTCAATTCTGTAAATTTCATCTAGGATCGTTAAAAGTGAGTAATAGCTCGGCCTTTGTTAGTTTATGTTATGTGTCAAGTTCTTCTGTAAACCAGAAAGAAGCATCATGAAAACAATCTACAAACACATGTTCAATAGTTTCCCCCTCACAATTACAATAAATGCATCTATTAACATTTGTAAATGAGTGTTTGCTGCCCTCACCTGGCCTCACCTGAAAAACTGCACTACCAGAACACGAAAACATAAATGATTGTGTTATATTTTACTTTGTGGTTACGGGTAGAGATTACAACTCCAAATAAAGCAGTGGGAATAATATTAACTCTCATTTTTTTAATATTGTTCATGTCATACAAATGTTGGTACTCTTTTAAATAGTATTTAATTATGTACACGTTGCCTTTGTGCCCTCTAGTGGTCATAATCCGTAACTGCAACTATGTTCCACTAGCGTAAAGTCAGACATAATAAGATAGGCACACTTCCGGTAAAGATGTTCAAAATAAAACCAGTACACTACACAAATATGTATAGTAATGATTATAAATTATAATATAATATAAAAACAGTTCTACCAAGCACAGACAAAACTAAATCTTCCAGCCAACACTTTAAAATAAATAAATAAGCAATTAAACAAATAATTGAATAAATAAATAAATTAAACTTTAAAAAGTTATAGTAACGCAATGTGGCATGTGCAGTGTACATGGCAGTTATTTTAGAAACTTATATATGTGTTTACATTATTTTATTAGTATCTCATTTTCAATTTATTTTGATTTTTTTAATTATCATGAGAAAAGAAATATTGAAATGGACCGAAGAAACAAAACGCAACGGAACATTTGTTCGACGTCGATGTTCCACATCGGACCCTCCTTGGAAACGGACTGGGGGCGCATGAACGACGCAGTAATCTGACAGCATACATTTTCTTGTCAACAGTAGGTTCGGACTGAGCTCTCTGTCTTATTCCACATAAATATGTCGATATTTACTCCAACAAATCAAATCCGGCTGACAAACGTGGCGGTGGTGAGGATGAAGAAAGGAGGGAAGCGCTTTGAAATCGCCTGCTACAAGAATAAAGTCATGAGCTGGAGAACAGGAGCGTGAGTAAATGTCAACACCCAAACTGATTACATGATTCGACCAAGTAGTTATTTATAATAGTGATATATAATAACATATCTCTTAAAGCTCACAGACATGTTCTGCTTTGCTTTATAAATGTCAGGTTAATGCTCCGTTATCCGTCTCTGAACGTCCAAACATTGTGTTTCCCTCCAGAGAGAAAGACCTGGACGAGGTCCTGCAGACGCACTCGGTCTTTGTTAACGTGTCCAAGGGTCAGGTGGCGAAGAAGGATGACTTGACCAAATGTTTTGAGACAGACGATCTGACAGAAATCTGTAAGCAGGTAAGAAATGTGTCCCTGCCCACCTCTGTGCTACACAGAACTTTCTTTAGCAAATTGTTATATAAATAAAGTTTATTATTATTATTATTATTATTATTATTATTATTATTATTCACACTGTATCATCCTCACATGCTATTCACCTTCACTTCCTGATCTTTTCCTGTCTCTGGGACAGATCCTGGCCAAAGGAGAGCTCCAAGTGTCAGACAAGGAAAGGCAGTCCCAGCTGGAGACAATGTTCAGGGACATTGCGACTATTGTGGCGGAGAAGTGTGTCAACCCCGAGACCAAGAGGCCGTATACCGTCAGTCTCATCGAGCGGGCCATGAAGGACATCCACTACTCTGTCAAGGCCAACAAGAGCACCAAACAGCAGGTGAGGAGGAGACATATCACTTTGCTTGCATTTTCTTGATCATAGGTAACACAAAGCAGTGTTTCCCACATCTAGAATGTATTTAAGCTGCAAAGATTTACTATTTGTTCATGTATTGCCATATTTACTATGAACTCAAATTTGCAGACTGATTGAAATGTCTACAGAAATGGCACATTCCTGTGTAATAATGTGTTTTACCCCCAGAAATACCACCGCTTTGACCACCACAAAATCATTTTCAATCTGTGGGAGACACTGCCAAGAATAAATACACACTGACGGCTGTTCACTGGAGCCATAAATACAATAAAATTCATCTTTACCTGGAGTGTGATTTCTCTAGACAGGCAGTTTAGGATGTTGGCCGTAGCTCACTTCAACTAAGTGGATCACACTGGCATTTGATTTGTGATACTCAAACTACAATATTAAAATCTACTTAAAATGCCACATCTTTTCCCAAATAACTTTAATTAATTAAATGTGACAGAATACTTGTTGTTGGTGTTTTAAAACTGACAGAAATCATATAGTTGGAAGCTCTCAAATAGACAATAATAAGGCATTAGGACAGATAAAGAGGTCCTCCTGACAACAAGTTCAGGAGAATCCCACAAGTGAATAATGAAACTTGATCCTGGACTCTCTCATCCATCATTAGTGTCTAAGTAGGCAGAGTATCATCCTGCAATTACAGTTGGCAGTGATGCATTTCAACACTCTGGAGATGGGCTTCATTATTGTTGACATGGTCAGTTTCTGGAAAAGGTGTGGCAGCCATCTTTAAGCTCTGCTTGCAGGAGAAATCAAGCTGTGACAGTCTGTGTCCTTGATGCTTTTCCCTTCCCTTCATCCTGGATCCTTTTGTACGACCAGTGACAAACTCATCTGTCCTGTTGTTCCCACGAGGCTCTGGAAGTGATCCGGCAGCTGAAGGAGTCCATGGAGATCCAGAGAGCCCACATGAGGCTGCGATTGGTTCTGCCAGCCAAGGAGGCCAAGAAGCTGAAGGAGAAGCTGAAACCACTCCTGCAGGTTGTGGAGAGTGAAGATTTTGATGAGCAGCTGGAAATGGTGAGAATTTTTTTTTTTAAGTTGTATTTTTCTTCAAAAAAGAAAAAAAGGTTCCTTTATTTCTCTCCCGTGCCTCCTCGCATCTCCTCATCCTCAGGTGTGTCTGGTGGATCCCGGCTGCTTCAGGGAGATCGACGAGCTGATCCGCTGTGAGACTAAAGGCCGAGGTTCTCTGGAGGTTCTCAGTCTGAAGGATGTGGAGGAGGGAGATGAGAAACTTTAGAAACCCACCCAGCCAGGACTCTGCACCTTATCCACACTAACACGCCTCGCTACGGCTCACACACTTATTCAAGAGTCTATATTTTTGATGAGATTCATGCTAATTTCTGAGTCTCACAGTGTTTAAAGGAAGTGTTTAAATGAGAGAAATGTTTCGCCAGATTTGCATATTGGGTGGAATGTATGAAATGAATGTTTGAAAATATATCAGATTATTAACACCTAAACTTGCAGGACAGTAAATAGTTCTGACATGCATTCACTTATTTATTCATTTTTTATTTCGGCACCTCAGTGTCATTAACAGGACTGTTCTGCCTTCCATCACACTTTATGTGCCATGTAGTCATGCTCAATATGCCAGTTTTATGGACAATTACTTTAACCCAATAACTTATATTTTGTCATAATGAATATGTTTGCTTTGTTGCAAATAAATATCTAACAATATAGGTTTGTTTTTGTGACTCAGTCATTTTCCTAATATACACACAGTTCATTTGAAAACAAATGAAATAGTTTTGCGAAACTCCACATATCCAACTTCAAGAAAAGCTTAACATCCAAATTTTATATTATAAAAATTTAAAACTGCTTCTATCTGTTGTAGCACTAAAGTGCTGTATAGAGCATAATATACCGTAGAAGTGCTGTCAGTAGAGTGCAGATCTCCACCATGTGTCTCCCTCTCCCCATGGCAGTGGTAGAAAGGTAGTAACTTACTACATTTACTCAAATATTGTACTTACAGTAAATACAGTTTTGAGGTACTTGTACTTAACTATATGAGTATTTACATCTCAGAGGTAAATATGATACTTTTTTACTGCACTATATTTATTTGATACCTTTAATTACTAGTTACTTTACAGCTTCAGATTAATAATACAAAATATAATCAACAAATAAATAATGATGTATTATTATGGATAAAGGTATGTGATACTGCATTTTACATACTATGTTATGTATTGGGACATACTAAATAGGGATGCACCGATCTGGCATTTTACCGTCAGCTTTGGGTATCGGCTGATACAGAGTACCAACAAATGCAACAACAAATTAGTATAAACTTAAACAGGAATTCAAATTCTAGTATAGCGTATATAGTAAATAAAATTTAATAGATTGGCCTCATTGTCACCGACATCCGATCCAGTTATTTGAGTTGGTATCGGTGTATCCCGAATACTAAATCTTTATTTGCCATACTAAATATTCTGGTAGTATGGGTATTTGAATGCACTGAGGGACAGAGCAACATGAGGGAAAATCTGATGTCAGGTTTCATCTTTGACTTGGTGAAAAGTCCATCATTTTACACTCACTACACGTTTCAAATGACTACTCACCTTATCACCTCTTCAAGTGCTTCATGGCACAGTGAGATAAAACCAGTCTAATGCACGACTTAAGTCTTATATCTCATGTCAACATTGCAATGCAATTTATTCCACAGTGTCATTTTGTGCAGAAGAATTCATCTCAGGTGTAAACATTTTTTGCCACTGTCAAGAAAACACAACAAATGTGAAATGTCATTAATGTATCTGCAATACAGTATTTAGTTATACGACCAATATAACTCTTTCACCTTTAAGGTATTACGGTGAGTTAGACGTATCAGATGGCTGTAATGTCTAAATGCCAGTTTAGTACCAATAATATTGAGTAAAGCAAACAGGCAGAAGTGTAACTTTACAGGGATGATATTGCAGGGGGAAATGAGGATTGACCATTAAAAGTAGTGACACATCACTGTGCCTCGTGCTTAGTTAAGTCAGTGCATCATTACGCAACATGTGCAGCCTCTGCTGTTAAATCTATCCAGTCATTTCATATATTGATTTTCCAGTTAAATCACTCTGTTAAATATTACTGTACAGTCCCCTCAGATAGACTCTAATCTGCGTTCATACTGGCTGTTTGTGAACGTAGTCCTGTTGATCCGGCTCAGAGGGTGATTAGCCTCCTCCTCCGGATTCGGGTACCGCCTCTCTTCAGGCTGCTGCACCTGTCTTTCACTATTGGGGCATCTGGTGGTGAGGAACACCCCTCCAGCCAGCATCAATGCAAAGGAGATCCATCCCAGGTACAACGCAGGCCCCCAGTCTCTTCTCAGCAGCACAGCACCTCCCAGTGGCTGACTGGTGTGGTGGCACGTCCAGGCTGTGGGAACCAGCAGCAGGATCCCAGACAAAACAAAGAGAGCACCAGAAAACACTTTGACCTGGCCACGCTTGGGGAACCACACTGCCCCTGCTGCTCCAATCACCGCAGCAAAAGCCCCAGCTCCGATGGCTGCCATGATGAGGGCTCTCCACGTCCGAAAACTCCCAGACAGGGACATGAGAGACTGGTAGAAGGAGCAGTGCAAACTGCCATCGTTGGCCAAATCCCAGTGATCCCATTCCAGCCACACCCCATCCCAGTAGGCAGGCAGAGTAGCCGTGGTGTTGTCCACAGTGCCGCTCACCTTCCACAGGGCCAGGCAGCGAGTCAGAATGGCACAAAGCCACCCTGTGAGGGCCAGACCGAGAGCGGTGAGCTCCAGCTGCCACTCCATGACTGCGGCCTGCTGCTCCTCCTCTTCACTGCAGGCCCGGCTGCCGAACCAGAAGCAGCTGGCTGCAGGGTGGGGTGTGTTTTTTTAACTATGTGTGTGAGGCCAAGACCTTCTGTGGAGGTATGTGTGTGCGCTTGTCTGTTCAGAAAGAGGAAACCAGTTCTTTGGTATTCATGAAAAGAAGGCACAGCCTTCAGCTGGGTGGAGGAGGGAAATCCCTCTGTTTTCTCTGCCATGGTTTCAAAACAATCCCTTTCTCCCAGTTTCTGCAGAGGGAAAAACAAAGCTTCCACTGTGCTCTGATTTTTCAGCCACTGTCACATTTCTGAAGGAGAAGTTCTTAACTCATATTGTGATTCTCACAGTAGTGAGTGAAGAACAACAATCACACCTAACTGAACTTAATTCAATGACTTGATTTCACTTGATTCAACTGGCACATGTTTACTCTACAGGGTTTATTTTGAATTCTAAGATGCAAATCACAAGCACACAAGCACATAATTTCACTAAAAAATGGGGATTAATGTCAATATCTACTGGTTGGAAACCCATGCACGTTCAGCTACAGGCATACAAATCAATTCTCTGGCTTTCTTAGTGAAATTAGTCAGCTAGTCCTTCTTCATAAGACCAGCAAAATCCATGTTCTGATTCATTTTGAGGGATTGTTGTAGCAACAAAAGAATACATTGCTGTGTCAGAGATTCAGTGAAATATATCTCTGCTATATGGAGATTTAGGAATTCAACTGCATGTTTCATGACAACCACAATAACTGACAAATGTCTGCAAATGGCTGGTGGTGACATCACTGTGTTAATGTTAATGTGTCTCAACCCAAAGAAAAATTACAACATATTAGAATGTATTGTAAAGCATACCTTTAGAGTCCTTTCATATATTTAAACATGCAGTTTTTGTAGATCTATACATGGCCAATTGCATTATGTTTTTCAGCCAAACCCTGTTGTCCCATGTTTTTGTGTCTACCTAACTAACAGGAACAACAGTTTCTGAAGTTAGACCAGTATTGAGGGAGAGCGCTGAAGATGGCAGCTGGTCACAGGCTGCAATATACTGCTAATGGGGCAAGCTGGCACCGTCATTTACGTCCACGAAAAAATCTTTTTTCTAACTGACGTTATGGAAAGAGTTTACATCTATACATCCTTGGTGGCAGCCGGGCGGTTTGCAGTGTTGGAGTACAGAAAGCATAGCTTAGTGACATCTAAAAGACTCTTAATGTCATGGCTGAATGATGATGACAATGTGGATGAGCTCTATTAGGCCTGTCAAAGTTAACGGGTTAATAATGTGTTAACGCAAATTTGCTTTAACACCATACTAAAGCAAATTTTTTTAAATTTCTTTAACACATTAACACAACTTGCAATTTTCAGGTTCTTGTGGGCTCAGTTTTAAAGCTCGAGTGAAGACACTGGTATCATATGAAACTAGAGAACCTAAGGAACCCGATGGTACCAACCATGTCATACTAGTCGTTACGGAGCCTAAATAACGCTCCAAACCTACACCTAAATTTTGGCGAGGAAAAACTGTTATGGCCATTTTCAGAGGGGTCCCTTGACCTCTGACCTCCAGATATGTGAATGTAAATGGGTTCTCTGGGTCCCCACCAGTCTCCCCTTTACAGACATGCCCACTTTATGATAATCCCAGTCAGTCTGGATCAAGTTATAGTCAAGTCAGCACTCTGACGCACTGACAGCTGTTGCTGCCTGTTGGGCTGCAGTTCGCCATGTATGATTTTAGCATAATTTTTATGCTAAATGCAGAACCTGTGGGGGTTTATGACAATATTTGTCATTGGTCTGTGTTGTTAACTGATTTCCAATAATACATACAGTCTCTCTTTAAGGTGCACTTTGAACAGATAAAATGTGATTAATTTGTTATTAATCACTATTGAATATTTTAATCAATTGACAGCCCATCATTGAATTTGATGGCTTCCCATATTCATTTGAGCAGATTATACAGATATTCAGATTCCACATTGAGATGCCACCTTGAGCGGGACTTAAACACAATAGCAAACAGTCCATAAGGATTGTCAGTTAAAGAAGCACTTTTAGTAGAGACAACATAACGTTGTATCGATGCTGCTCATTTGCCCTCACAGCTCATTTCCCAGCTGCCGTCTACAGCACTCTCCCTCAATACTGGACCACTTTCTTAAAGTGTTTGTCACTTAGACACACAAACATGGGAAAACGGTCCAAAGTTGCCCTTTAAGTGGTAACTGGTTTCTCCTCACTTCACACATAGTTCCTGATGGCGTAGCTGCTGTGTGTGGGTGCCCTGACCAGTGTGTACATACTGGAGGGGAACCTGGCCCTCTGTGGTGGACAGCTTGTGCACAGAATGGCTCCCCCAATAAACAGCAGCCCAGATGTCACAAAGCCAATGTATATGGCTGCTCCGAGCTCCCTCTTCAGCACCTCAGGGACACGTGGGTTGTGGAAGTCACTGATGATGGTATTGGCTGTCCAGGAAACGGCGACTACAGTAGTGAGGGCCGCCAGGCAGAAGATGGCCCCGGAGCTCAGCACCACCCGAGCCTTGATCCTCGGGTGGCTCAGGCAGTTGGTGCAGCGTGCTCCCAGGAGGAAGATGAGGAATCCCAAACAGCCCAGCACCAGGCTGATGCAGATGAGGCCACGGGCCGCCTGGAGGTCTGGGGACAGGTCCAGCAGGGCGTCATAGAGCTTACACTGCAGCTGACCTGTGTACTCACTGACACAGGTCATCCACAGACCTTCCCAGAACACCTGCATGACCACCAGGTGGGTGCCGATGAATGCTGTCACCTTCCACATGGGCAGAGCGCAGATCAGGATGGTGCCAGCGATGCCTGCCATGGACAGGCTGATTCCCAGCTCCTGCACAGCCATGAGACACCGAGCAGACCCTCTCACACCCTGGGAAACACACAAACACCTTCATGTTCATGTTCAAACTACAACAAGGAATTATGTAAACTAAAGATATGTATAAAACAAGAAAAAAAACTACAGATAGATGGACACCAGATACTACGTGTCTTTGTGCAGCTAAACTGTATTCACGGTTATCAGATGTGATAACAGCAGCCACAGAGATGAAGTTTTTTTATCCTGTAACTGATGTCATTAGATAAAAATGTCAGGATTATCTACAGTAGCCATGGAGGCAAATGGCCACTAGGTCGCAGTGCATCACAAATGACACTGATGACTGGAGGCAACAAATTCAGATGAAGAATCTGGGTTTTGTTTTGAAAAGATTCAAGACTCAAAATGCAATGTTTGCAATCAGCCAAAAAGAAACTGATAAAAAGTGTCATCTTCCAGGGCTGGGTGGTGCGGTGGTTAGCTCCGTGGCCCTCACCACCACTCACATTAAGAGGGTCGCAGGTTTTAATCCAGCCCCCGTGCTAGTGTGGGTTTTCTCTTAATTGTAGGTGTGAATGTGAGCGTGAATATGTGCCCTGTGATGGACTGGTGACCTGTCCAGGGTGAACCCCGCCTTCGCCCAATCCCAGCTGGGATCGGCTCCAGCCTCCCTGCGACCCTGAACGGGATAAGCGGTTGCAGATGGATGGATGGATGGTGTCATCTTCTACTACGGAATAATAGCTGACATGAAATTTGAATTTGCTACTGAAGTGTTTTTGAATCAACTTCTCAACTTATTTTTATCTGAATGTTTATGTGGTTTTGCAGGATTATGTTTCATTTTCAAAAGAATTATCACACTTAGATTTTTCACAGATCTTGTAGATTTAAACTGCCTGTCTTTAAGATTTCACTCTTTCAGACACTTTCCGACACATGTGGGTCAGTTGACCCTCCCTTCGTCTCGCTGATCTCTCACCAGGTTGATGGGAACGTGAGCTACCAAATCAGGGCTGTAAATTGACAATCTTTAAGATTTCAGACCTGGTTGAGAATTTCTATCTAAAACATTGCAGGATTTCTGAGTACATGAGTTTTTTCTTTTTTATTATATATCATTATATTGCAATGCTTTACACCACTGTGTTACCTCCTTTGGTGATAGTGGCTTAACATACATTCATTAATGAAATTAATTTAATTAATGAAAATCTTTGAGAAAGCCACTTAAAGAATACACTGTATTTTAGATTTAAAAAAATCATTAATTTTTCAAATTAATTTAATTAATTAATTTGTCAAAATGTTGTTTCATGACCAAAGTAAAAGAGACAGTAATAACAGAAAAATCATGCTTTGCTAACAGCTTTATCAGTTTTATTTGTGCATTTATTGTACATGTCAGTTTTGTTTTTTAAGTAATGATCCATATCCACACCAGGCTAAACTGAACTACTGTAAATATGAACGTAACATTAACACCTGAGACGTCTTGTCTTGCAAGATACTTCATTTCCCTTAAAGTCTGACGAATCAGTTTAGGCCTTATTGATCATCATTACTCAACATCCATCTTTGTTACACTCAGAAGACTGAAAGTCAGAAAGTAAATCCCTGAGAAAACACGAGCACTTCATTGAGAAATGTGTGATTTTGAACGTTTCAAGCTCTTCAGACATTTCCCAAGACATGTGAGTCATTTGACCCTCCCTCCATCTCCCTGATCTGAGCCCGATAACATGAGGAAAGACAACACTCCCACCAGGTTGATGGGAACGCGAACTAACAACATCAACAAATCAAAACCATCTTTCAAAACCAATTTAATCCAAAATATTTGAGACTCTCAGCAGATAAAAATAATGTTAACAATAGTTTTAACTTTTGTGTTTTTGGATATCTCCCATTTAATCAACCGTTTAATCTATTTCCTCCCTCAGTATTTATGAAGCAAACATGGACTTTTGAAAACAGGTTGAGCTTCACTAAACAAATCAGCCTACAGGATTATAAATCCCTGAGTCACCATCTTTGTTCCCTGGATAGTGATCTTCAGTAAGTACCTGACAAACAGGTTCTTGAACCACAGGTGCTTTTTTTTAAATGTGCATGAACAGGAAGCATGCTGACAACAGAAGCTGATTTAATGTTAAAAAACACAAATATCAAAGGACAAAAAGGTGCACAGTGCAATTTACAAAGTTATTTCTTATTTTCAACCACTTTCCCAAACATGTAAAACACAGTTTCTTTAATTTAAACTACCACCATGTACATGTTCATTACCAAGAGTACCAACAATATTCAAAGCAGTCTCAGACAGAGAGCATCAAAATGCATATTTCCTTCATTGTGGGTTGTCTCTTTTTCTTGATGTTTCACAGATGTAAAGTTTATTTTACAGCATCCAGATTTCTCTTTGTTCGTTTAGAAATCTCAAATATACGTCTTGTTCGGTGTAAGTGATCGGACTGAATCACTGTTTCCCCCAGGGTTGTTTAGGAGGTACTTAACAGAGGGAGTCTGGTCCTCTTTAGGGGGACAGCTGGTACACAGAAGCGCTCCTCCCAAGACCAGTAGAGCCCCGGCCCCCCAACCGATGTAAAGAGAGGCCCCGAGCTCCCTTTTCTGGGCGTCCACCAGCACAGGGTTATAGAAGTTCCTTATGATAATGCTGGCAGTCCATGAAACAGGGATAATACAGAGGAGTCCACTGATGATCAGCAACACACCTGCCGCTACTGATGCCCTCGCCTTGGCCCTCGCCTCTGGAATGAAGTTGGTGCACTTTCCACCAGCAAAAGCTACGAAGATCCCTGCGATGCCAACGACAATGGAAACCACCACCAGAGCCCGGGCCCCTTGCAGGTCAGTGCTCAGAGCCAACATGGAGTCGTACACCTTACACTGCATCTGGCCCGTACTCTGGACCACGCAGCTCATCCAGATGCCCTCCCAGATAACTTGGGATGTCACTATGTTGTTGCCAATGAAGGCAGAGACCCGCCACATGGGTGTACCGCACACGAGGATCACCCCGATCCAGCCCAGAATGGCCATGGCACATCCTGCCATCTGCATCCCCATGGAAGCCATCGTCTTCTTTCTCCGAGTGTCTCTGAGAGAATATTAGAAGCTGAACAAGTGTTCATGTGTTTCTCTGAAGCAGACTGAAGAATGGGAGGTGTGAAGGTAATAAGGACACATTAGAGGCCCTGCCAGAGAATACCAGCCGTGCAGGATTCTTTGTGTGTCGGGACAATAAAGGTTGGGTTTTCACTTATTCTCCTGGATGGAGATGAGGATCGTGTTACAGAAGGTTTTGTTGGTACTTTCAACAAATAAAGGATGTATACAACAGAAAGTTCATCAACTTGAAAATGTAGGCAGCTTGAAATCAGAGCGGAGCACAGACAGCACATACACTAGTTTTGACATGAGGGTTTAATTAAGTCTACAACCTGTAAGACTTAAATGAATCCATCCTGTCATTCACTACACAGTGTAAAGGTAAACAGGGATTTGGCTCCATGTGTACATACATGTATCCATGTGTGTTCACTGAGTGTTTGAGATATATTTAAAATAAATCACTGCTGGCTGTGAATGAAAGAAACTGTGCATATTTTATGTTAACAGAAAACATGTCAAACTGAAATATCATTGGAGACAGAAAGAAGACTTTAGACTATAAATGTCTGTCTCTGCTTAGGTAGGTCTGTATTAGCAGCAGGGCTTAACAATAACAATTGCCTGGGGCAAGTAAAATGCCACATCGGGCTAGTAGATCTAGCAACTCACTTGCCTGATCGTGCAAGTGGTAAAAAAGAATTAAAGACTTTGTTTTTTTCCTGAGCTGATGATGGAAGTTACTAAGGACTGAGCCATCTTAGATACATTATTGTATTGCTGTTTTAGCATTATAGCCATTATGCACTGTGGCTTTTGCTGTTTTCAAATGTGCTCTATAAATAAAAATGAAACTTGAACCTTGAGCCATTTAGCTTCCTCCTCATCTCTGTTGAGAGTTGCGCATGCTCAGTATTGATCGGGCACTGATGACAAAATGGCGGTGGGTAATGTGCGTAAGTGCAATCATTTCAATTATCCAGGTAATTGGAGTTTAGCTGGGTGGAGGCTGTGGGTGAAACTCAAACTGTGTAAACAGTTAGCTGACAGTTTGAAAGCAAGGAGGATAAAACATGACTATTAACTTTAGTCTTCTTCTTAATCGCAAATTAATCACACGTTTTAATTTGTTCAAAATGTATTTTAAATTGACTTCTCAAGTATTTAATACTTTTATCAACATGAGGGTGGGCAAATATGCTGCTTTATACAAATATATGTACATAATTATTATTGGAAATCAGTTAACAACACTAATCAATGACAAATATTGTCCAGAAACCCTGACAGGTTCTGACTTTAGCATAAAAATTATGCTAAAATCATAACATGGCAAACTGCAGCCCAACAGCCAACAACAGCTGTCAGTGTGTCAGAGTGCTGACTTGACTATGACTTGATCCAGACTGACTGGGACTATCATAAAGTGGGCATGTCTGTAAAGGGGAGACTGGTGGGGACCCAGAGAACCCATTTACATTCACACATCTGGAGGTCAGAGGTCAACGGACCCCTTTGAAAATGGCCATGCCAGTTTTTCCTCACCAAAATCAAGCGTTATTTTGGCATTTGGTGTTTAGTGCCAAGCTAGTGCGACATGGTCGGTACCACTGGATTCTTTAGGTTTCCTAGTTTCATGTGACGCCAGTGTCTCTAAATCACAAGATGCGTTATTTCATTAAAGAAATTAGTGGCATGTAAAAACAAATTTGTGTTAACATGTCATTACTGCGTTAACTTTGACAGCCCTATTTATAACCACTAATTAATAAAACAATTTGTATGGGGGGAAGTAATTTTCTTCCAAGTCAAGTTAAAAAAAAAAAACCATCGAACGCCGAGCAGCTGCAGTATTCTTAGACCATCTTATCTGTCCATTAACATATTTCAAAACACCTTTAGATGACGAAGAAGTTGCTTTTATTGTTGCTTAGTTTCATTGTTAAGTTCATAAATAGTGGATTCGTTTAGTTTCAGCTTCTGATTTTTCTGAAAACTATAACTTTTCTGTGTAAATATATCCTTAGGTGCTTACAACTATGAATAAGAATAAAAGCTTTCAAAAAATGGAAATATAGTTCATGATCAGGTGTAACACACCATTTAGCCATTTTACACTGAAAGTAGAAAAATCCTTTTTTAGACGGTGATGTGTTTGTTCCATTGTCTGCTCTGACATCAGTGAGTTTGGCACACAATCATTGATCCATAACAGGTTGAAGGAGATTCTCTCTCTAATGGCAGAGGGTAAGTTAGGAATGTGAAACCAGCACAACAGGGTGTGTTCACAAGAGTGAAACACCTTATACAGCAATGCTACACTGCTGACATCATCTTCATGAGGAAATGTCTGTGGTGAGAATAGAAATGGATTCCCCGGACTTTGACCTGTTTTAAATTACTGCTGAAAAATAAATCTGCAAACTAAATAAATCTGATATCTGGTTATGGTTTGGTTAATAATACAGCCCAGTCCCACAACAGTTAGCCACAAAATTTAATGTACTGATTTGTGTACTAAGGCACTTTTTTTTTTTGCACTGGTCAGCATAAAATCAGTTCATATGTACTCGACAGAACTGTGAACCGGGAAGTATGAGGAACATGCTGGGAGGAGGTCGGGGTGGATAGGTGGGTCAGAAAACACAGAATCTTCACCCAGGAGACTAGTGCTCCCATCCAGTGTGAAACCAAATGTCAACCCTGATTTATTTGTCATGTAGCTTCCATACTTAAGTTACTTGGGGGCGGCAGTAGCTCAGTCTGTAGGGAGTTGGCTTGGGAACCGGAGGGTCACCGGTTCAAGTCCCGACATGGACCAAAAACTGAGTGTGAACTGGTAGCTGGAGAGGTGCCAGTTTACCTCTTGGGCACTGCCGAGGTGCCCCTGAGCAAGGCACCAAACCCCCAACTGCTCGGGGCGCTTGTCTGGAGCAGCCCCCTCACTCTGACACCTCTCCATTACTCATGTGTGTTTGTGTGCATGTACCATGTATTATTTTAGTTTTTGGTTTTAATTTAATTTCCCCACTGTGGGACTAATAAAGGTTGATCTTCTTCTTATTAAGTTAGTTATTTTAACCCAAACCACAATTTTTTTCTAAAGCTAACAAAGTAGCTTGTTGCCTAAGCCTAACCAAGTCACTTTTCCTAAAACTAACAAAACAGTTTGTCGCGTAAGCCTAACCAAGTCAATCTTTTCTTTTTAAACCTCATAAAATATGTTGTTACCTAAGCCTAACCAAGTTAATCTTTTCTTAAACCTCACAAAATATGTTGTTACCTAAGCCTATCCAAGTTGATCTTTTTCTAAACCTAACAAACCAGTTTGTTGTCTAAACCTAACCAAGTTGATCTTTTTCTAAACCTAACTATGTATATTTTGAAAAAACTGCAACAGAAACTGACACCAAAACACACACTAACATATAGTTGTAATTTTCAGTCTTGCAATATTGTATCTATTGTTGTCCACTTTTTCATGTTTTGGTTTTTTGTCTATGTTGTTTTAATATGTGAAATACGTTGGGCTGCATGTTTGTATGAAGGGAGCTGTATAAATGTAGCTGAGTTGAGTTGAGTATGTATACCCAAAGTCTGATATATTGTTCCATATTGCTCCATTGTTGTTAATAAACTATATAAAAAAAACCACACTAATGAGCACCGCTAAACTGGGTGGCGGTTTCTTCATAATGATGAACATGAACACTGTAAATACACTGGAGTCAGTCCCACATACACCATCCTGCTGCTTTAAATGCTCACTAAAGGGGTAACTATTCACATCTGAAAATTGTCCCCAATAAATGCACACTTTATCCATGTCTGACGAACATTTGCTAAAAACTAACAGTGTCTTGCTAGTAAACTGTGTAACCTTCTTTGTCAATCAAACTACACCGGCATATTTCTGATAATTAAACACAAAATTTACATCATCAGGAGATGACAACATGCTTGGGCCTGAGACTGAGGAGGGAAGTAAGAAAGTGTTGAGAAATGGGTGATTTCATGGGTTTTGTTAACAATAACAAAAACTTTAATGCCACCATTATCCTTAAAAACCTTTTTTACTCCAATAGAAGCAAACATGCTTTAATTCAGGTCGATGAAATGCTGGTGGTGTATGGGTCGGCTCATAAAACACACTGTAGTCAACACTACGACAAAGATTTCACTGGAACTCAACACTGTTAAACTTGTTGAACCGGTTTAACAGCTGCATGAAGATTTCAACACATGGCCGAATGATTCTGTTGTTACGCATCTGCTTCATTATACTTTCTAGTGCTAATTTTATTTCTGTAATCTGTAAATTCTATAACTATATAGTCTGTTGAAAACATGCGCCTCAGTTTGTTTTCTGTCAGCCAACATGAGAAGCTGGGTCATCGCTGCATTACTCAGCTCTGATAAGATCAAGCTCAAAGACTTGAAACATTTCCTGTTGTGGACTCTCAACCTTAAAATCAATGCTGGGAATGTAAAAAGTAAAAAAGGGAACAAAATAGACACAAAAATATATATAATTTAAGTAAATGTTTTATTAAAAATTTGTGATTCAGTAAACAAAAACAGTCTTTTGATATTGCAAAAGATATTTGTAAAATATTTTCTACAATAAATTCACAATATATCAAGGTTACTGTGCACGTTTCCTTTTATCATAGCTCATTTTGACCATTAACATCCTTCTAGCACAGCTTAGATTTACATTCAGAGAAAAAATAGGTTTGATACAAGCTTTATATAGAACAGCTCTCATTCAGTCCATTCATCATGCCACTGGAAGATTTTCTTGCCAGTACAGTGATTTCACCCCACGTCTTTTGTACAGTGTCTCTCGTTCCTCTCTCTTGCCTCCACCAAAGAAATCTGAATTTCTCAGAAAATCAGTTCTCACTGTGTGCCACTTTAAATAAAAGTGAGACACAACTTGTGGTGCCATCAGAAACTCAGGATTACTCAAGAAAAGTAAAATCATTAGGAGTCTCTCTCAGGAGAATGGACGTCTCAGACGTAGGCTCGGCTGGTGGCTGTGGACCGGGCACCGGAGTACTTGACTGGATACTCGGGGCTGTCTTTGGGTGGGCAGGAGCTGCAGAGGAGGGCACCACCCAAGATGAGAAGAGCAGCTGTGCCCCAGCCGATGTAGAGTGCAGCCCCCAGCTCTCTCCTCTGGGCGTTGGTCATGATGGGGTTGTAAAAATCCCTGATAATGGTGTTGGCAGACCAGCAGACGGGGATGAGGATGAGAACACCGGCACAAATGAAGACGATTCCAGCAGCAATGGCCACCTTGGCTTTGGAAGCAGGGTCCTCCACAAAGTTAGTGCACTTGCCTCCAACAACGCCCAAGATGACCCCAAAGGCAGCAACGATGATGGCGATGACCACAAGAGCTCTGGCGGCCTGAAGGTCCTGGGGCAGAGCCAGCAGAGAATCGTAGATCTTGCACTGCATCTGGCCTGTACTCTGCGTCACACAGTTCATCCATAAGCCTTCCCAGATGACCTGAGCGGTCACAATGTTGGCTCCAATGAAGGCTGTGACCTTCCACATAGGCAGGGCACACACAATGATGGTCCCCAGGAAGCCGATGATGGCCAGGGCAAAGCCCAGCATCTGTCGTCCCATTGACACCATGATGAGGTCTGGTTTGAGTCACTTGAATAGAGGCAGAAGAGTTTTCAGGAGCAAGTCAGCTCAGCTCAGGTTGTAAAGTTGAATAAAGATGGTTGAACGTTTCCTTTGGTTATAAGGACGTCTTTGTTGAAGGTGGGGTCAGAGCGTCCTTCCCTCTAACCTGAAACCAGCTCTCTGATTGATTTACCTGCCTGACCAGATTCTTCACATTACCTGTATGGAGTAGTTTCGATGAGATGAACATCAGCGACTCTATGTAAATGAGCACCGTAAAGAGGCACCGCATTCCTAATTGAAACAGTGGCCGACCTCTGATTGGCCTGTCACCGGAAGATCA
Organism: Pterois miles; assembly: GCA_947000775.1. Taxonomy (NCBI): domain Eukaryota; kingdom Metazoa; phylum Chordata; class Actinopteri; order Perciformes; family Scorpaenidae; genus Pterois; species Pterois miles. The sequence continues at coordinate 4,582,380 of CAMQGK010000110.1, read as the reverse complement.
GGTCCAGTCACTAGTTTCAGGTTTAAAAAAATACTGTTGGGAGTATCACCGGATGTCAGATGTTAACGGAAAGAACCACCATTTATTCATTCATTCATTCATCGTCAACCGCTTATCCCGTTAGGGGTCGCGGGTAGGCTGGAGCCGATCCCAGCTGCATAGGGCGAAGGCAGGGTACACCCTGGACAGGTCGCCAGTCCATCGCAGGGCACATAGAGACAGACAACCATTCACACTCACATCCACACCTATGGGCAATTTAGAGTAATCAATTAACCTAAACAGCATGTCTTTGGACGGTGGGAGGAAGCCGGAGTACCCGGAGAAAACCCACACTTACACGGGGAGAACATGCAAACTCCACACAGAAGAGCCGCAAGCTGGAATCGAACCTGCGACCCTCTTGCTGTGAGGCGACAGCGCTAACCACTACACCACCGTGCAGCCCCCACCATTTATGGTTTTACTTATTACTTATGTTTAATCATCACCATGAATAATCATATTATACAGTGCTCTAAGAATTGATTTAGTTTTTCCCCCCAATCAGAACAGAACCAACCTCTTTTTAAGCTGTCTTTATTTTCAGTGTTCATCATGAATCTTTGCGTATTTCAGAGGTTTTAATGAGCTCCTCAAGTGACACAGAGGGAATTTGATTTATTTATTTTTATTTCTCCCTCTCAGTCACACAGAAGGGTCCTGACCTTTTAAAATGAGATATTTAATAACACTGAATTAAATAGTAACATTATGTTGTGATAATTTTTTGGGGGCGGCAGTAGCTCAGTCTGTAAGGACTTGGGTTAGGACGCGGACGTCACGGGTTCAAGACCCCCATGGACCAAGACCAACTGGTTGCTGGAGAGGTGCCAGTTTACCTCTTGGGCACTGCCGAGGTGCCCCTGAGCAAGGCACCAAACCCCCAACTGCTCTGGGCGCTTGTCAGGAGCAGCCCCATCACTCTGACATCTCTCCATTGACGCATGTATATGTACTGTGTGTGAAAAACAGAGTGTAAAACTGAATATCCCCACTGTGGGACTAATAAAGAAATATCTTTCTTTCTTTCTTCTTTCTAATGACCCCACAAACACATAAGTGAATATTTTACACACATTTTATTGAAAATATTGAAAAATAAAGTTGCATTTACAGAAAACAAAATCACAAATCATCACTATTTACAAAATCTGCTCTGTATGACAAGAAAATAAATATATGGACAGTGACTTCCTTGAAACAGTGAAAAGCAATGCAATGCCATATTGACACAATATTCATCTGAAATCAAGACTTCATAAATTAGGAAGATGTCTACTTTGGAGCATGAAATCAGTCTAAAAGAGAAAACATTTCATGATAACATTGATAACAATCAAAAGATCACATGGATTGAATTCATTTTAAATCCCAACAATGTATTGGAATACATACCATCCTCTAGAAATATGTGTATTTTGATGCCATTACTTTCTATTAATATAACAAGTTGCTGAAGCCATCCTGGCAGAAATCTCAGTCTTTGTCCTCTTTCTGTCCTTTCAGTTTTTAGAGGTATTGTCTGGGAGAGTATGTGGCTGGTGCTGCATATGGTTTGCTAGGTGCATATGTCCCAGTGCCTGTGTAGGGTCGGCTGGATGGGGGAGCATACACAGGGCCATACGTTGCTGGGTTTGGAGCAGGGCCTGTGTAGGGGTACAGAGGTGCTGGGTAGCCTGGGTATCCATACAGTTGTTTCTGAGGAGGGCAGGATGTGGTTAGGATGATCCCACCGACCAGAAGAATGGCAGCAGAGGCCCAGCCGATGTAGATGGAGGCTCCGATTTCCCTCTTCTGTGTCTCAATGGTCAGGGGGCTCTGGAAGTCTGTGATGGTGATGGCTGCAGACCAGCAAACAGGGATCAGGACTAGGATGGCAGAAACAATAAGGAGACAGCCCCCTATGATCACCACCTTGGCCTTTGATGAGTCTTTCTTCAGGCAGCCGGTGCACTTGGCTCCAATGAAGGTGATCAAGAAGCCGATGAAGCCGAAGACGAGGGAGATGATGACCAGGGCTCGAGCGGCTTGCAGATCCCTGGACAGCCTCATAACTGACTCATTCAGTTTGCACTGCATCTGCCCAGTGCTCTGCATCACACAGTTCATCCAAAGGCCATCCCATATGATCTGGCCCGTCACGATGTTGGCTCCAATGTAGGAGGTCACTCTCCACATGGGGACCCCACATGTCACCGCCACCCCAACGAGGCCTACGAAGCTTATGACCTGACCTGCCACTTCCTTGCCAATCCTCCCCATGGTGAAGAGGCTTTGTCTGCGGCAGGAGAGACGAGTGTTTCAGCATACAGGTCTGGTCCCCTCAGAGTGACACAGCTTTCTAACGTGTTGTTTGTCAGAGAATGTGCAGGAGGAGGGTTTTCTCGTCGTCAGGTGAGTTCTTCTGGCCAAACAAGATTCCTCTTCCCAGAGCCAGAGGAGTGGCACCCTTTTTTAAACAACGGTTTCCTCTTGCTTTTAGAAAACACACTTTCATATGCAGATTTGCCTGCAGTACGGATGGGGTTATTGGATGGATTTACAGCCACTCAAGGACTTCAAAGGTCCCGAAAGCAACGCAGACTGAGAAAGAGGGCAAATGATCAAATTACATACAGTTGCTGTTTTCACAATCAGACTCTTCAATGTGATGATTTATAATCAGAGATTCACAACTTTGAACCCTCACACATGACTGATGAGACGACAACGAAACTATGTTATTACTTTTTTTTTTTTTAGTTTAAGTTTCTATTGTTCTTGGCCTTTGAGATCAAGGTAGAGTAAAAAAAAAAAACACATCAACAGCAATATGTACAATTTGCTCCTTCGCACACAAAATTATTATTTTTTTTATTTGGGCTGCTTTAATTTGTGCACTGTGAAACCAAACCAGACTAAATAGAAAACAAACCAAAAGTATCAATTTCACCCTGATTTGGACTAGCCAAACTGATGGCATGTGAAACGTACAATCACATTATGTATAATACAACCAGAGCAGAAACACTGGGGTAGTTAGACAAAAGAAAACCCCAAAATCATGATGCACAAACCAAAAATAGATATGACGCAAGCCTGAACTGGTATCTTGTTGTTCCAGCTGCTTGTATCACTGATGCTGAATGTGCTGATGAAACACATTAGCTGTAAGCAGACCTTAACATGACCGTGAAGATCACGGTCTGGCCCAGTTAAGACAGATACTCAGCCCAGAGCCGAGGAGGAGGGATCTGAGTCAGGTTTGATAACAATCAGCTCCACGGAGTGACGAGACACAGGAAGCCAGCTCTGTGACATCCTATGAGTGTTGACACTCGCACACCTTATCCAGTAATGTGATACTGCACAAATAACTTTCCATGCTGTGATCCAGTGACGAAAGTGTGTTTTGTGAAAGATGATTGTGAGAATACTTTTTTGTTTTTCCATAACATACCATTTAAAAGCTCTACAGGTTAAAAAAAAAAAACTCAGAAATAGCGGCACTTTAAACCAGGGCTGCGCAAAGTGGGTCTCACCATTGGGTTCGATTTGGCTGCTAGATGTTAGTGAAACTGTATTGGGTTGCCGGTGATCCCGACCAACTTTACTGTCTTTTGGAGGCTGTAGCAGGCTCAGTTTTAGAGTTAGCGTGAAAGCACCAGTCTTCATATCAAATTAGAAAACCTAAGAAATACATTCAACTGTCTTATACTAGCTTGTCGGAAATGAGGGTAAGCTCCAAACTTGCGCTAAATTTTGGTGAGGAGAAACTGCCATGGCCAAAGGGGGCCCTTGATCTCTGATCTCAAGATACAGTATGTGAATGAAAATGAGTTCATGGGTATCCACGAGTCTCCCCTTTACAGACATGCCCACCTTATTCAAGTTCACAGTTTTTTAATGCAGTTTAAATGTGTTGTTTTCGCCTGTGCTAAAAATGGTGCATTTGAATATTTCCGCATGCTAATCCATAAATTAGGCAGAACTGGAAATTAGCCCAATTGTATTCAGCAGGTGAGTTTTAAGGGGTTAATTTTGTAAAAGCTAAAATAATATTCAAATAAGGAAACTAGGGATCCTAGTACCGTTTTGCATCTTAATATAATATGATAGGTATTTACTTTTAAGTTCCAGTTTTAAAAGAAAGCCCTTTAAGAGAAAACGTTTGGGCACCCCTGGTTTAAACTAACTCATCTCTGAATAATACAATTATTCACCTGCTTTGCTACAACACCCTTCGGTTTTTAAATGAATGCCAGTTTCCCTGGGCTTTAAAGCTTAAAGGTGCTAAATGTGAGATTGAGAGCATTTCTGTTGTCTCTGCGCAGCTCTCAACATGGCGACAACTGAGCTGCTGATACAACTAACAGTGTTTAGCTGGAGGGAAACTGGAGGATGGGTGCTTCACTTCCACAACTTACACCAACAGTGGTTTACGGGGACTGCCATGCCCATCTGGCCCATGGTGCATGAATAGTATTACATATATTCTTTTGTAAATTAACCCAAAACGATTTGTGTGTTTGCATTGTTGTTGTTGTTTTCTCTTCTATTTTCCATTGTAACTACATCACACCAGTACCCTCCTTACATATTATGGTTAATTCACGGCCGCTGCATTGGCGCATAGTTATCTCCTAAGCTCACCTTGTGATGCTAATTTTATTATCACTTCTTTATTCTCTATAATACTACTACAATATATGTGTCAAGTTTCAAGTAATTAAAAACAGTAATCATCCAGTGTGTATAGAGTTTATTTACAGTAACAGAACATTATAACATTCAGAGACACAGAAATATAAATGCGAGATTTGCAGGTTGTGTGAGAATGAAAATCACAACTGTTAAAGAAAATTCATAGATTTTCCTATAAACCTACTGTTTAACTTATTACTGACACCCTTTTTTTCCTATGAAAACAGATGTAATCAATGCAAAACCTGCTGAAATAGAAGTTATGCATGAAGTATTTCTGCCTTTGCTTGTTGAGCATGTGATGTTACCATCTGAATAACAACAAAGATATCCTTCTAACAGTCTGACTTAATATTTACACTCATAATCATGATTTTAATAAAGCAGCTGCAATATAATGTGGATTTAAATGTTTAAAATTCTCTTCTATTTTGAAATTTTAACCTGAGGCCTATTTCCTGTTTTGGTGTTTTCACAGCAGACACTGACTCATCATAACAGGAAAAGCACAATGTTAACATGGAGGATGGCTTCGTTCCATTTAAGTGCAACAGTGAGACAGTGGCACAACTAAATGGGATGCAGTCATTGTTTATGCTGTTAGTTAAACTTGCTTGACAAGACAAAATGTCTGCTGTGACAAAGGTCACTTTGACACATAGACTAACAACAATCAAAACTCAGGATTTAGCTCATGGCAAGCAGTGATTTCATGCTATATATTTACATTGCCAGTTTCTACATGTTTTAGTTTTATCATTTCTCACTGTTGGAATTGCCTGTGACCCCAAGAGTCCATGTAGGAACCATCTTATACATATTCTCTTGACGTGGAGACCGATTTCACAGGTGTGAATTTGGGAACGTAGTGGGGGTGTTCATGTTTGGGTGGGCAGTTCCAACACAATAGCCCCCCTCCCAAAAGCAGCAGTGCAGCAGCCGCCCAGCCGATGTACAGCGCCGCTCCTAACTCGTACCTCTGGGCTTCGATCAACAGCGGGTTGTAGAAGTTGGTGATGATGGTGTTGGCAGACCAGGAGACTGGAATGAGACAGAGCAACGCCGAGATGATGAACAAAACTCCAGCCAGGATGCAAGCCTTTGCCTTGGATTGCTCCTCCTCAATGCAGTTGGTGCACTTCCCACCAGCGATAGACAAAATCACACCAACGATTCCAGTCAGGATGGAGATGATGATCATGGCACGAGCGGCCTGCAGGTCCTGGGGCAGAGCCAGCATGGAGTCATACACCTTGCACTGCATCTGGCCTGTGCTCTGCACCACACAGTTCATCCACATGCCCTGCCAGATGGTCTGAGCCGTGATGATGTTGGCTCCGACGAAAGCAGTGACCTTCCACATGGGCAAGGCACACACAACGATGACCATGAACCAGCCAATCACAGCCAGTGATATACCAATCATCTGAATCCCCTGAGAAACCATTTCGCCGGCTTTGTTCCTCACTCGTTAAAATCCCAAAAGAAAGATAGGTAGGATGATGTGAGCCTGTATTTATAGGTTGTTGTGTGAGAAGACGGGACACAGGCATGAGGGTATGTGTTATCACAGTGCTCAGCTCCTATTGGCTAGAAGCAGTTTACACATAAACAAAGACACAGTGACCTTTAGTAGTGCTGAGCTGCCTGAATCCAAAGCTTCAAGGTCAGATACAAACAAAAGAAACATGCCCTTACCTACTGACCTTTTATTCTCTTAATGATTTCAGAAGTTTGGCTACAAGCATAAACAAGTCAGGAAAACTGACAAATGCTATGCTATTTCTAAATTCACACCTTTATAAAGTTTTAATCCAGTGGGAAACTCTGGGATCTGAGAAGTGAAGCCACTGCTGAAGTATTTTAAACCTTTCTAACAGCCAGCAGGGGCGACTCCTCTGGTTGCAAAAAGAGGGCTGATTGTATAGACGTCAATGAGAAAATGAGCCTACTTCTCACTTGATTTATTACCTCAGTAAATATTGTAAACATGAGTTTATAGTCTCAATCACTAGTTTCAAGTCTTCTTCAATACAGCATGATGGTTATTTAGTAAATTATGGTCCCATTTAGAGTCAAAGTCAGACCATAAAGCAGGGTATGACGTAGGTTGTGGCTCCCTTGTGATTGACAGGTTGCAACCACAGCGTTGTTCAGTCTGGGAGTGTTTCATCTTAGATCTTTAACCCTTTCACAGACAGCTCATGAAAGTTGATTAGAATGTTTTGGTCACCAAAAAAGTCTTATTCAGCATTTGATTGTACTTAGCTCCACCCACTTGTGTCACAAAAAAACAAGATGGCAGCATCAAAAACCGTAGCCCACAAACCAATGAGTCACGTCACAGTGACTATGTCCACTTCTTATATACGGTCTATGCTTTACAGCAGTATAACCAACCGATTTTTTCAGGTGACGTTTAAGAACTCTGTTAACACTGTACAGTAAATGTGGTAAACATCCAACTGGTTGGATCCAACACCCAACCAGATAGAACTTGAATTATGGATTCAAGTTTCAGGTCTGAACTAGAATAAAAGCCATGCTGATGCATTTGTAGTTATACGTCAGCTACAGGTGATAGAAGTGCTGTTAATTAGAGTGTTTACACACGATCATGTGTGAGAACATGCAGGATGTGTTATTTTGTTAACAGCAAGGGGCAGTGTTGGACAGGTAATGACTGAAGTAGGAAAACGTAAGTCTCCTATAAAAAAAAACGAAAAAAAACATGCATTTCATAGATCATGAGGATAATACAAAAAGTCTGACTAGATTATACGCATGTCTAATACAAGGTTTTTCATAAATTAGTGCATTGTGTTGCCTTTTGCATGATTATGTTGTATTATAAAGCAGTCTCAATTGAGTTCAGTAGTTTTTTCACACTTCTTTTGTTGACTTAAACTCCAGAGACATTTTAAAGAAGAGATTATTTTACATTATATTTAGGATTTATTTTTGGGAAAACTGGATAGCGTGGAATTTTGTATTACTTGTATTTCACTGTTTTTAGTTATTAATCAGTTGAAATCTGTGGGATGTGTGTAGCAGAGTCTGGTCTTGTGTCTTCTTTCTGAAGCCTCAGATTCACCTTTAGATGGAGCTGTTTAAATGACATGTTATAAAATCTACACCAACAAAACAAAGCATGGTAATTTAATGTTGATTAAAAAAAACCTTTATTTACAATTTGAGACGGTCACATATAATACACATTTAGAAATGAAATGATATTTAAAAGAGCACAGACGGATGAATACAAACTATATATATATATATATATATATATATATATATATATATATATATATATATATATATATATATATATATATATATATATATCATGTTTTTTTTTTTCTTTCACTTGCACTGATTAAGCATTGTGTTACTCAGTCCACACTGTATGGGTGTGGTGCACATCTCCCCATCTTGGCACTGATGAAAGAAATGTTCAAGTGCTGTAACTCAACATGAAATTATCTCACTAAACTGTGAGGACAATAAAATCACAGTGAAACTGAAATCACACTTATTGCGACAACATTAATCTATTGAATGGACCACAAAGCATCTTAGTCAAGTCTTTTTTCAGTCTCTTTGGCTCTTCTTTCTTCAGACGTAGTCCTTGGGTGCATTTGGCCGGGCAGCACTTGAGTACTTGGCAGAGTAGTTATCCTTGGGAGGGCAGTTGGCACAGAGGAGTGCACCACCCAGGATAAGAAGGGCTGAGGCCCCCCAGCCAATGAAGAGTGCAGCTCCAAGCTCCCTTTTCTGCGAGCCTGCCGCTAGTGGGTTGTAGAAGGTCTTAATGACGTTGTTAGCCGTCCAGCACACAGGGATGAGGCACAAAACACCTGCAATGATGAAGATCACACCAGATGCCACACCGATTCTGGCTTTGGAGACCTCATCTTCCACACAGTTGGTGCATTTGCCCCCTGCGATGGAGAGGAGGATGCCGACAATGCCAAGCAGGATGGAGATGATGATGAGGGCGCGGGCAGCCTGGAGGTCCTGAGAAAGAGCCAGCATCGAGTCATAAACCTTGCACTGCATCTGGCCTGTGCTCTGGACCACACAGGTCATCCAAATGCCCTCCCAAGTGGTTTGAGCAGTCACAATGTTCTGGCCGATGAAGGCTGTCACTTTCCACTGGGGAACGGCACAGACGACAACGGTCCCAATCCAGCCAATGATGCACAGGGCAGTGCCCAACATCTGAAAGCCGGCCGACACCATGTCTCCTCAGAAAGTTTCTTGCACAGTTGTCCAAAAAAGGTCTGAAAGTGTGTGTCTGTGGAGGTCAGGAAAGTCTTGCTTGAGAGATCCACAAGAGTAAATGTATAGGTAAGGTTGGAGCGGGTCTTTTATACATTTATCTTGGGAGGGGCTCCACACAGATAGTCACACAGAGCTGTGACGCGATGCTACCCCCACCGCCACCCCCACCATGGACAAGTGTCATCATGTCAGTTTTTGTCTCAGTCAGGTAATCGTTGCAGGTGGAACAGACACACTGTGACTCACAGGTACTGAGGTCGGTTTAGCAAACTGATTAAAAAAAAAGACACCCTCAGCCGCACCCTCAAAATGCCATTTTGTGTCTTTTTGATCCTTTTTTTTCTTTTTACAAGTTTCCTGTTATGTAGCGTGGTAACAGTGACTGAACATACTACTTTGTTGTTGAAGAACTGCTTTGTTTAAGATTTGTATTCACCCAAGTAGATCTCAAAATGTTTCCTGAATCTAAAGATTAGACTTTTTGGGCCGTAAAGGAGCACATGATGTTTAACTTGTGATATTGAGACACAGCTAAGGCTTTCTCAGAGTTTCAGGATTTTCATCAAACATTGACTGTTTGTAAAAAAGTGAACATGTGCTTTCCACTCTCTGATGTCAGCACACTCATTATTTCCACTCTCCATTCAGTTTGAGACAAATCGTACAGACTGAAAATGCCCATATGTCACAATACATATACGACTACTATTCTCCTCCTTACTTCTTCTTAGTCTTAGAATTAAATACTTAAAATATAATGAGATCCACGGTTGTGAAAATGATTAGCTGAACCCACATTATTGGCCTCTACTGCAGCTGTTTATTACTGCTGTTAATTTTAACAAGATGGATGGTTCCTACTTTATACTTCATACTAGAATTCTTTTACTCCACTACGTTTATCTGACAGCTTTAGTGACTTTGAAGATTCAGGTTAATACAACAAAATATAATCAACAAATAATTTATCATGTATTATCATCGGTTTAGATAAAACTTTATTGATTTCTCAGTGAAATTCACAAGCTACCCAGCAGAACATATAGTATAATGTAAATAAGCTCCACTTTTACCAACTGCAACATTAAAGTAATGCACACATTAATGCAACAATAGGTATGATTAAATTATATTATTAGAGCTGTCAAAGGCAAACGCAATAATAATCCGTTAACATGAATTTGTTTAAAAACCTCTAACCTCTTTTATGCATTAACACAGTCAATTTCAGAAGTTGTAGCGGGCTCAGTCTTAAAACTAGAGTGAAGATACTGGCATCATAGGAAACTAGAAAACCCAACGAATCCATTGGTACCAATACTATCGTATTAGCTTAACGGGAAGAATGCTAATTAATGCTGTGAAATAACCATCATAGCAGTTTCAAAGGAGTCTTTTCACCTCTGACCTCCAGATGTGTGAATGTAAACGGGTTTAATGGGTCCCCACCAGTCTCCCCTTTACAGACATGCCCACTTTATGATAATCACATGCAGTTTGGATCAAGTCATAGTCAAGTCAGCACTCTGACACACTGGAGCATACTTTGTCAGTACCTGTGATGGTTTCTGGACAATATCTGTCATTGTTTTGTGTTGTGTATTGATTTCCTAGGATAAATATATACATACAAGTCTATAAAGCAATCATAATTGCCCACTCCCATGTTCATAAGAGCATTAAGTACCTGACAAATATCCCTTTAAAATGTGTGATTAATCCCAATTAACTATGGACAATCGTGATTAATTGCAATTAAATATTTTAACTGAATGACAGTCCTAGATGTAATATATTGTTCTGAAATGGGTCATTTTGCAGAATACATGCTTTTAGTTTTTGTACTTACTTAAGTAAAATTTGGAATCAGGACTTTTACTTGTAACAGAGTATTTGTACACATGACTACTTTTACATAAGTAAGATATCCGAGTACATTGCCCACCACTGGAGAGAGGGGATGGCAGGTTAACAGGCATCCTCCCTCATATCACCTACTGCTGTTGACATCACAATCAGAACTGCTGCATATTCTCAATTTTTGTCAATAATAAATAAATTGATCTGATAAACTATAAACTACAGAATGCAGCTGGTTGGGTAAATGCTCAAAAAATGATTTATTATACCCAATACCCTATTTATTTTACAACTATAACAATCGAGTACATGACTACATCCCACACTGATTTAAAAGGCTTACTCACATAGTAGTGTGACAGAATAGCGGTAATCGGTGGCACAACTAAAGGACACGCCCATGAAAATATATTTATAATGAACAAGATTTTTAATAATGATGCCATCAAAAAGTAAAAAAAATTAAATAATTTCAATGGTTGTTTTCTTATGAACCCTATTTAACCCAAGTACTTTATATGAGCATGTACCTGTAGTAAAATAAAACAAGCGATTACAGCTGACCTTGCAGTGATGATGGGTTGCAGCCTTCTCCGTTAGGTTGCCTTGTGCGCTCTGCAGTCGGGGGGTCCCACTTGATTTATCGACAGTTTTCCACAGCAGTGACGAGATACCAGGAGGGAGATGTTGGGGAACACTCAGACAAGTGATTCCTGTTGACACGCTGTTGCAAAAAGAGGGAACAGTGAGAGGGGGCAAAGAGAGGTAGAGAGGGAATCAGATTGTTTCAGACATGAATAGAGGCAGTGTTTAAGGGCCAAATCTGCCGTTAGGACTATAATGCCTCTATTTTATCCAAGGTAGGATCATTAAAGCTACTTCGGCCTGGCTATGGAGATTGGGTTCCACACACAGGTAGGGAGGACTTTGCACAATTAAGAATCTGAGGAGAGATGGTTTCAGGTTGAGATTAGTTCTGATGTGCAGAAAACACGTCTGTGGTGAAGTTAAAGAAACTGCAAACGAACAAAGCATAAATTCTGCTTTCCAGTACAACACAGCTATGAGTGTGAGAACAGACAGCAATGAAACCGAGGGCAAACAAGACGTGTGTTGACCAAATTTCTTGATGCATAATGTGGTAAAACTTTGATTTGTAACTGTTCATTAGAGCAAGTCCTAAGTTAGGCCATAGTAAACTAGGAGTAGCTTTGTAACTACATTTGAAAAATAAAACTAAATTCATCTCTGTCTGAGTCCTTTTGTGGGAAAGTTAGAAAAGATTTTTACTATCAAACAAGAACTTTTATTATAGGAAGTACAATAATACTCCATTGTATTTTCTTTAACTAAGCAACCAACCACAGAATAGACAACAAGTGTGGTCAAGTCAAACTGTATGTGTTTTCAGGCGTGTTCGTAAAACACATACAGTAAAACAGTGTAAAAACACTTCTGCATACAGACATTATACACTGTTTTAAAATGAAAACTATGATGAAATAGTGTAGCCTTGTGTGTGTGTGTGTGTGTGTGTGTGTGTATCAGCTGAATAATTGTGTACATGCATTGTCATGTCTTTTCAAATCAGACTCATAGTTTAATAAAGTCCTAAAATCCTAAATGCAGGTTGTTGTGTGGAACTTTGTGTTTTTCAAAGTAAAGGCCATGCAATAATAAACACTTTAGTGTGTTCAGGTTATATATTTTTCTAAAGTAATTAATGGTGTCAGAAAAGTGTAATGAAGAGCTCAAGTTTCCTCATATTGAGGCAACTTTCCAAACATAGTCCAATCTCAGCCGTGAGAAAGTGCCAGAGGGAGCCGAAGGGACAAGTGTCAGCAGGTAGTTCAAGGCAAGCCAGGACTTCTCAGTAACGGCTGGCTTTGGCTCTAACTCAAGTGTCCAACCCTTCAGTTAAACTGGTGGGGTCATTATGCATATCACTGTGAATGTTTAAAAATGCAATATCAACCTGCAGCTCTATGAAGGGTTCAGGTGTCTTCATTTGGCTTTTCACACTACAGCAATGTTTTCAAGATTTAAAGTTTAAGTTCTGCCGCAGATCCCATCTGATATGAGAGTCAGGATAAATGTGTGAACGTCAGTAGTGTAACTACAATATGGGCTGATACAAGCCACACACAATAGCTGCCATGCAAGTCAGGATATGAGCAATTTTAGGTATTGAACTAGTGAGCGACAGAGTTTGTATTTTGCCCTGGGGAATCTTCCAGCCTCCTCCTTCCCCACTTGGCAATTTAGCTGATTCCACTACATCTACTAGATTTTTATTGTTTCTCAAGGTTCACTTAAAATAAATTTAAACAACACAGAAAACTGGGAACCTGTGGACCTCAGATTTGATGTTAGGAATAATAACTACCATGACTGTTTGAATTTAGCAGGAAGAAAGTTAGCTTAATGTAATATATCCCCTTAGATTCTTAAACTACTTCCAGCTCCTTTATCCCACGTCTCTAAAATATAGAAATCAATTTGAGATGTTTTTTTTCTGTTCAGTGCGAAACCTGTAAAACGTTAAATATTTACTTGCAGTAGACTTTGCATCTGCTGTTTTACTGTTTCCTCTATTCTGGTGGCATTGTGGTGTTCCTACAGTGTTGTCTGTCTGGCAGTCCTTGAAGGGGCCCCATTCCATTTCTGCTATCCAGTGCTGTGTTTGTTTGACCCATCCAGCTCACCTCCTGCCTGCCATAAGCACTCTGTCTCGCTTTTATTCTACATCACTACTGGCTAGCGTTTATATTGAAGCCAGTACATACTAAAGCAAGAATGGTTTTCTCATTGTGCACCAAATGCCTTGCACATTATCATGTCATCCATATGGCTTTTCACGCAAACAAGCTGTTTACAGAGTAAATCCTGAGGACTCTCAGTCCCTATATATGATATTACACTAGTACCAGAAGAGAAACTATCATAAACTCACTGCTGAGTTGCTACAAAAAAAAAAACACAAACATGCTATTATACACCACAAGGTGCTAACACAACAGAGCTCAATCTTACTATATGAATATTTTGAGGTGACACATGCTAGAATGAGGCATTGTAAATGGTATTTATAGTATAGTATTTTAAGCTCATTACTACACAGTACCAGGCATCAAATCTGATGAGGAGAGTTAGTGATATTTTGTGATATAATGAGAAGTATCCTAGAGTAGTTTCATGTGTCAGAGTACAGTACATGTGTGTATCTGTGTGTGCGGACCATGTGTGTATTTGGCGAGTGATGTCAGCACAGCGAGCCCCGAGGCCATTGTTCAGGTACCAGTCACAGTTTCAGTGGGTAATTTAAGCACGGTAAGTATGTTTGTGTGAGTCATGCGTGTTCGGGCATGACACATCATCACATGACAAAAACAGAAACCTGAAGCCTTCAAGAGATGAATAAAGAATGACATCAATAGTGTGCAAAACCTCTACGGTTTTCAGTGGTGGAAGAGGTATTCAGATCCTCTATTGAAGTAAAAATACCAATGCCAAACTGTGGAAATACTCCACTACAAGTTAAAGTCCTGCATTCAAAACCTTACTTAAGTATCAAAAGCAAAAGTACTCACTGTGCTGTAAAATCAGTGTTTTACTATTCTCTTTGAATGTTTCTGAATTAATAAACTAAAACTTAGTGTTTGATGGATTATTTCTCTGGTGTTACACTGCTAATTGTTATTGTATTTTACAGAGTTGGAAAGCTTGTTTACCTTCACAATGAGGTCCAACTTTAGGATCCTGCTTGATCCTGATTTGTGGGCTGAGCAGCACAGCTGATTATGTGAGTATTAACTCTTGTTTTGAGCTGATTGGCAGCACTAATGGGTAGCAAATCAACTGATGTCAAAATCATGTCAGAGAAGAGATGAGGAGTTGTGTTTTGAGACAAAATTTTGGACTGAGCCATGTTGATTTTGAATGAAACATGAGGTCGTGTCTTGTGGTGCCTGACCGGCAACACCTGGTGCTGAAAACCAGAGTCAGTACCAACAGGAGAATACACTGAATTTTGGCAAATTTCACTTGGGCGCTACCCACATAATCAGCTGTGCTGCTCATCCCACAAATGCATGATACGATAAGATAAGATGAACCTTTATTAATCCCCGGAGGGAAATTCGGGTGTCATAGCAGCAGCAACAACAGTACAGATGAAACAACAGTTCAGATGAATTACAATATGCTGATCCTTTCAAGATGGACATTATGACTGTAAATAAACAGGCTTTCCAACCATGGGAGATACAATGACAATTAGTATTGTAACAAAGGAGAAATAATCCACAAAACACAAATTTCCAAACTGTTTTTTCTGAATTTATTCCTGTCGTATTAATATGATGTTTGGTAGTAGTTTGGCAAGTTTAGTTTCATGACTATACAGTTTCCAGCTGATACAAGAGGATTTTTAAAAAGATTATTTAGGGGCAGGAGAATTTTCTCCACATTTGATACCTAATCCCTCAGTTTATCACAAACATTCAAAATCAACACTAAAACGTACAATATTTGCCCCTGAAATTAAATATAATATTGCATGAAATGGAAGTACCTCAGATTTGTACTTGTACTGTGCTTTCTGGTCTATTTGTTCATTTTACGTTGATGACGTAGGACTCGTTTTGCTGCAGATCCCATCTGATGTTTGCCTAAATGAGTGTCAGGAAAACGTGTGTGTCAGATAGTGTAAATGTAATATGGGTTAATATAAGCCACACAATAGTCAGTATAGAAGCGGTTTTGGTTATGAAATAGGGAGTGACTGAGGGTTTGGGATTTGGCCTGGGGAAACTTTCAGTTCCTCATTTGTGTTAGTGACAGGGATGACAGTGTTTTTGGCTTTGAACACTTTGAACAACTTTTATAATTTAATCATTTTCACTGTACTCTTTTTTAAATACACAAACACAACAGCATAGAGAGAATTGGTCAGAAATAATATTGTAGTTTGTTTTAAGGAAAGCTTGCTGTGAAACAACAACAGCCCACAATAGACACCTGCACCTCATCGAAACCGGTCAGACTCGCTCTCGTTCCCATGACAGGTGACTGTTCTGCAACATGCTCTGCAAGCAGCTACATGTATATTTCCAGGTTGTGATTACTCAAGTAGTTGCACATGCAGGGAAAACTGGTTAACTCCCTGAATGAAAGAGCACAGAATGGCCTGTTATTCAGAGATAAACTTCTATTGAAACCTGCTGCAGTCTGTTGTATCCTGTCCAGAAGACAAAGTACTGTGCATAGTGTAAATCGATAAATACAGTAGCATCCAATGAAGGGAAGGAAACTTACTCTGGTCTATTCATAAATGTCTGTCTCATTATGTGATTTGATTTAAATAAACATCTCTGATTCACATTAAATCATAAAGGTTAAGCAAAGTTAACATTTCAACATGCTTTGCTTGAAGTTTGGTAAAAAAACAAAGGCAGCCTCCCTGTAAATTTTACTGTAGGTAAATCTAAAACAATGGGACCTTTAAAAGCGAATCAAGAAGCCTAAAACCTAATAATGACATTCAAAAGTCAAATCTTACAGCCACACAGATGTAATATGTGTAATATTCTATGTGTTGTTGTAATGGGGAGGCGTGCATCGACAGATTTCTCAAAGTCAAGCAAAAAGAGGATAATTGATCGTCCATAGCAACACCCAAACTACTCGCCTTCAACTGAATCTGTTTCCAAAGCTCCAGTGATATTCTGCATACTATTACACAGTAACTACACACCACTTGCACAGCCTATATGTATATAATAGGTCTCATAATGATGAGTTGTGTGCTGAATACTGCAAGTTTAGAATCAGTTATGGTGTTGATTGTTACACATTTTACCATTTTTAGCAGGGTATTTGCATTCTTAAAGGACCAGTGTGCTGGCATCTAGCGGTGAGGTGGGGAGATTACAACCAGCTGGAGCCTCTCCTGGGGCGGCTGTGGTTCAGAGGAGCGAAAATGCAAATGGCCCTCACGAGTCAGTTGGAGCACAACCAGTGTGCAGAGTGTCTGTGTACATGTGAGGTGAGTGGTGAAGCAAGAGAGAGAGAGCGGCAGCGGTGGGAGCAAGTAATGTTATCATCTTAGCCCCAAGCAGGAAAAATGAATAGTGTTTGATCTGAGCTACTGTAGAAACAGGCCAGTGCAACATGGTGGACTCCGTGAAGACTCCTTCTGCCTATGTCGACAACAGAACGATTCTTATTTTCAGGTGATTGCACACTTAAGAAAACATACCTATTAATATTATATTCCATTTCTGCCAATTGATTATCTGCTACTTCACTATTATAGGGAACAAAAACAGTCGCAGCTGTTATTTCATTGGTTGCGCTCTGAAAGTCCAGCATCCAAGTTGAAATAGTTTTAAGTAAGTAACCACCAGTGCTTTTATAATGTAATATTCTTTATTTAGAGAGCACTTTTCAAAACTCAAGTTACGAAGTGCTTCATGCAGATCAGCAAATTATAAAATCATTCTATAAATACAGATGAAAAATGCCAGTAATGTAAGGGATAGAAACAGAAAAATGAGAATTACAATATTTTTTAAAGAAAGTAAGATTAGGAAAAGCTCCCAAATAAAAAGAAAGATGATACAGATTCAGCCAACCTGATTTTCTGATATCAGAAATGCACATGTTAATCCACTATTACTGTAACTAATCAGACAAAATCCTGATGAAGAGTATTTTCTGCAAAACCAGACAAACACAGACACACAGAGATAATGCGCTAGTAGCTCCCCCTGGCTGTAAAAACATACACTCACACTATAATGCACATAAACAGTTCCAGTCTCGGGAAACATCCTCAAAGTCTTTCCTGGATCGTATGCATATGTTATGCATATCATATGTTTCTGACGTCTCAGATGTTTTAACCTTCCCTTTTTACATCAAATCAGATCAGAAATACTTTATTATTCCCGGAGAAGTTGGGCCATTACCGTCACTCTTGTATAACAAGAAATGTAAGAAAATAAAAATAAAATATCATGTAACATGAGTATCTAACATGTAACACACACACACACACACACACACACACACACACACACACACACACACACACACACACACACACACACACACACACACACACACATATAACAGGACAAATTTTTTTCACCTTGGTTGTTTATAATATATTTAAATTTAAATTTAAACAACTATTTCTCAGAACTAGCTCTTGGATGTTTTGCACTTGGTTATACCTGACATGGAACTGTTATTAAAGGGTATATACGTATAGTACGTACTGTATTTACTGAACATATGTGAACATGAAGTGTTTTACTCTGCAATGGACGTTATCTCTGGTGGACGTTATCTCTGGCACATGTTGCACTGAGGTTTTCTCTCACCAGGCCAATAACACCTGGAGAAATGTCTTTAAAGTCAGATTACTGTGAACTTAAGATCAAGTTTTAGAAAAAGCCACATTTTCTGAACAAAGTAAAAATATTCCAGCTGAGAGTCATTAGGATACATGTTTTTGTACAGTAATGTCTTTGTCAGTAAAATGGTCCAGATGCTAAGCTTCCTGTCTGTGTGGGAGGATGGGAGGGTAAGTATGTGTGTGCATGTGTGTCTGTGGACGGGGTTAACCACAAGATAACAGAGGTACTCATCCTGACCACCGACCCCAGGTGACCTCTGCTGATCAGAGGAAAGCCAGTAATGACACCGAGCTCAGCGGCCCTGTTGTCTGTTGAACAACAAGATATTCTTTGATTCATTTAGTGTTCAGCATGACAAAAGGCTGATGTTGACTCATATAAAGGCATCACAGATGTGATGCAGCATTTTGTGAAGGCTAAAAAAAGAAATGATACTCATTCTTTTTTTAGGTCAATTTGATTTTTTTTGTTTAGATTTATATAATTAAAATTATGAATTGTATTATGAAATACAAGGTCACAGTATTTTACAGTTTCTGTCTGATTGACTTGCGCATAAGGTAATGTTTTGGTCTAAAACTAAATATGGTTTTTGTCTTTGTCCCTCCGTCATATACAAAAGGGGGCATTTACTGAAGGGATTAGTTACACAGACGACCTACCATTAAGTCCCAGGTATGTATTTATGGTTTCATGTTTGCAATGGTATGTCCCATGGAGATTGAAAAAAAAAAGTATTATCTGCTTAAGGCTGATATCCTCAGTGCATTTTGTTGATTTAAATTTGGGCTGTCAGTCAATTCAAATATTTGATTGTGCTTAATTGCAATTTAATGTCACATTTTGTATCTATTCAAAATGAACCTTAAAGGGACATTTGTCAAGTATTTAACCCTGTTATCAACATGGGAGTGGGAAAATAAGCTGCTTTATGCAGATGTTTGTATATATTTATTACTGGAAATCAATTCACAACACAAAACAATGACAAATATTGTCCAGAAATCCTCACAGGTACTACATTTAGTGGAAAAAAAATATGCTCAGATTACAATAGGGCAAACTGCAGCCCAACAGGCAACAACAGCTGTCAGTGTGCTGACTTAATGACTTGCCCCAAACTCCATGTGATTATCATAAAGTGGGCATGTCTGTAAAGGGGAGACTGGTGGGGACCCAGAGAACCCATTTACATTCACATATCTGAGGCCTATTTCTTTTCCCAGGAGGGATTATGTAGCTGCCCAGCAAAACACAAGGCCTGTCATTGTTGCTCTTTTTTTTGCACGGAGATCTCATTCAGATAGTGATTCAGCAATTCTCTTCAAGGTTGTTGCATGTCTCATACACAGATACTCAAAAGACTTAAAAGGAACGCTGGTACAAGTGTCCTCATAATATACAGTAGTATAATCAAGCTGACTAAATGGCTGCTGTAAGAATTTCTCATATGAATGTGGTTTGAGACAACATTATCCTCCAGAATCCATGTTCATTTAATGTGTCTAAAACTCTACAGGTGCTTGAAAAGATATGTTTTCAGAAAGACCAATGGTTTTCCAATGTGACACCAATTCCAGTTAAAAAATATGAAAGCATTCCCATTTGCAAGAGTAGTAGTAAACACGATGCCACCTTGAGCTGACTCCACCTTCAGTCGTCTAAGCTGTATAAAGAAGGTAGAATCTGTTTCTCCCTCTCTCTTTCTCGCTCACTAAAAGTCTTATGCAGGACGTTGAGCCAACGGGATCCGATATCGCCTTCATCTCAGGAGGGTTGAGCCTGCGGACACAGAGGGCCTTCTATCCCACAGAGCCCTGGTCCAGAGTCTTGTTCAGCTCCTTCCTCATCCCCAGCTCCAACGATGTACTCTGCAGGCTTGGAGATCCTTGGGATGATCCTGGCAGTGGCCGGCTGGCTGGGGGTGATGGTGGCCTGCGGCCTGCCCATGTGGCGGGTGGCTGCCTACGTCGGTCAGAACATTGTCATCTCCCAGGTGATCTGGGAAGGCTTGTGGATGAACTGTTCTGTGCAGAGCACGGGTCAGATGCACTGCAGGGTGCACGACTCCATGCTGGGGCTGCCGGTGGACTTGCAAGCAGCTCGAGCTTTGGTCATCGTCTCCATGGTTCTGTGCATTGTGGGCATCGGCCTGTCGGTGGCGGGTGCCAAGTGCACCAACTGTAGCCAAGATGTGAGCAGTAAACCGCGGCTTGTGGTGGCTGCTGGAGTAACCTTCGTGGTGGCTGGGCTGCTGCTGCTGGTGGCTGTGTCCTGGACGGCGCACGCCATCGTGCTGGGTTTCTACGACCCGCTGCTGGAGGAGACGGGGAAGAGGGAGTTTGGTAATGCTCTGTACTTTGGCTGGGCTTCCTCCTGCCTCCTCATACTAGGAGGAGCCCTGCTCTGTTGCTCCTGTCCACCTACAGCAGCTACAGCACCGAGTGGTAATGGTTCCATGCCTCCCCGGGTGGACTACTCCACTGTCAAGATTATGTCTGCCAACGGATACCCCAGAAGAGATTACGTATGAACATGTGACATGCGGGCAAAGATAAAGATATGATGACATTTGTTAGCACATTTATGCACAGCAGGTGGACTAAAGCTGCAACAACTAATTGCTTAGTTGTCAACTATTACTCGCCAACTATTTTGATAATCAATTAATCGGTTTGAGTAATTTTTTTTTAGGAAAGATGCAGTCAAAATTCTGATTCAAGCTTCTTAAATGTGAATATTTTCAGGTGTCTTTACTTTTCTATGACAATAAACTGAATCTTTGTGTTGTGGACAAAACGAGACATTTGAGGATGTCATCTTATTTTATTTTATTTTTTTTTACATTTTATTGACCAAACAACTGATTAAGCAGACAATATTTAGCAGTGGAAATAGTTGTTACTTGCGGCAGTAGACTGGACATTTAGTACGAATCATTGATGCATGTTTCATGATGTGTGTTTGTTATGTCCATTTTTTCTGTAATGGTGGACATCTTATATCGCTTTTAATATTTTATTTCAAATATTATTTTACCTTTTTTCTAAGAAACATTAAGATGGTGTCTGATCTGCAATAAAAACACAATATCTATCTAGATTCCTTCTGATTAAATCATTTTTTTCCAAGATTATAACTAAAAGAATCATGCTTTTACAATTAATGACTAATTTTTAAGCCATCTTCACAGTGGAGATAAAGTTGGTAACTCTGCACTTTCATGCCACAGAGTCAGAAACTATGCTTGCGTTAGTTCTTTGGTATGCAGAAATAGGGGCAGACACCAGCTGTAGAGCTCAGCAGAGTCTGACCAATAAGAGGTGAACGCCAAAATGGAAGGAAAGAAACAATGGGTGGCTTGTTTCAGAGGAGCACCTTATGCTTCCCTTCCATTGTAGCCTGTCCTCCATTTGCAAGAGTGAAACTGAGACAGAGATAAAAGTCTCCTTCTGCAAAGCCTGCACTGTAACCGAGTCCAAACTGAGCCACAAAGACCCTATTGATCAGACGACTTCAGTGTTTACTTCCCTCCCCAGCTGGGATTCACTGGAATAAAACTGCATCTAAATTCTCAAAGACTCAAATCCTTAAAAATCTAAATGACAAAACAAAAGAAGGTACTGTTGGAAAAATAACGCCTCTTTGGATTTACCAACAACATTACCAACAATGTGTTCCCCACATTGTATTTGGCTGTCAGTATGTGGGCTTTTTACAACCAGAAGTGGCACAAGAGGGTGGAGCTAAGTAACTAATTTACAAGCAACACACATAACAAAAGTATGAGAAACAAAGGTACAGGATGAAAATACTTTAGGATTTCTAAAACTTGCTTTGGCCTGAGCAATTAGGTTACTGAACTAAAAGGAAAGGCTTCTAAATGTCCTGAAAACTCCCTTTTAGTGACCTCAGACCCTGCTGGCAGGATGTTAGTGAGCCCAGCGGTGCAGTCATGTGTTATGGGAAAGTCTAACAGCCCAGTCAGGAGCTGGGGAAGACAAACTGCAAGATGCAACGTAAGACCACCATCTCCCACTCCATAGGAGTTCCAACAAAACACTATAACAAGCATGGTATCTTTGCTGAAACGCTTAAATTTACTTACTTTACATTTACTTTACAGCTCTACTGTAGTTTGTTTATATTGTCAGCTTGGAGAACAGGCTCCATACATGCACAGTAGATAGGCTACCAGAAGCGGCTGTGCGGACACGGACGTGGAAAGTATAACTTTGGCTTTACCATCAGAAATTTGTGAAATAATGTTGGGTTTTTGCACACGCATGAAATACATGGTTTGTTTAAAGGCTAAGTTGAGCTTTTCACTCGTCGCCTCATCGTGTTAGTAAAGCAGCCTCTCTTTATTTCCGGTCTTTTTCTTTTTTATAAACTGCAATGTGCTGTGCAGATTCAGTGTCGAGGGATCCTGGTGAAACTGCAGGAGGTCTGAGTGTGTATTTAGGAGGGTCTTTTCTGTGGCACGTGCACAAGTTAAATTGAGGTTGAAACCCCTGATGCACTACGACCTTGAGAGCAAGGACACTGATAAGACACCCCACCCCTGTGCACACAGACAATTGTTTCAGCTTCCAACACATTGGCCACCGGTCTCTTTGTGGTTCATGGAATCATCTCTAGAAACATGCCTATGCCCTGAGAGATTTACTTATACAGTTCATAAATGATTTGTGCCTTCCACATGCAGGTGCTGTATGTCCAGAGGGGTTTTGTCTTGTTTGCGTTGCCGTTCCTGCATGTGGTCTCAGTTATTAACTACCCATGGTAAACTAGGCTGCTGGGAAAAGCTGTTTTTAGCATCATGCAGCAGCTCCAGCATTGTTACGCAATATTTCTTTCTCTTGTGGTTTCTAAATGAAATTATTTAAAAGGATATCTCTGGTGTTTTGAAGTGGGGTTATATTCATATCCATCCAGTGTATTACCTACAGTAGATGACGGTCACCAGTTTGGAGAAGCAGACAGAAATTATCAGCATGGAAGCAAAGCAACGTACTGCTGTGGATGGGGCAGCACCTATGTTACACAAAAATAAAAAACAAAAACAATTTCCGCGTAAGTACACCATATTTAGACTATTAAAGCCACAGACTCCATTGTTTGTTTGTGTTATTGTTTGACTTTGGTGAATTTGAAAGAACCAAAGTCACACAGTAACACAAACTAACTGATCGAGGCAGCAATAGACCAGAAACTTAAGTGTTCTACAAGGTAAAATTACTGCTTTTTTCAATGGAGTCTGGTTGCTTTAGCGACAGCACAGGAAACAGCTTCAGTTCCCCGGTGGGAAACATAGACTGTAGCTGTCTGATGATACGATAAACCAGGTAAATATTCTAAATATAGCGTACACTTAGCCAGATATTGATTTTTTTGGTGAGCCTTGCTTTTAGATGTCTAATATATGTTTTGCTGCTGCCTACGTCTGCAGCAGTTAATTACTTTGCTTCTGTGCGGTAAATCCTGTCTTTTTCTTGGACGTGCCGGCCATCATTTACTGTAGGTAATGCACTGACTATGGGTAAATACCTCATACAGCCCCACTTCAAAACACCCAAACTATCTCAAGTGTTTTTTTTTTTTCTGATATTTGATTATCTATTTTGTGTGGAGAGAAATTACATTATCATCATCATCTCTAACATGTCTTTAAGGGCAGTGTGTCGAAGCAAAACCATGTCAGCCATTGTTCCTGGGAACAGTCTGAGCGTCATCTCCCCCAAAGACGTTTGGAAGAACTTTTAAACAATTTTACACATTGTAGGAATGATATAAGTGATGATGTAAATATATGTTAACTCCTACAATAAAGTATTAAAAGAAATGTTTGGAAGAACTGTTGTATAACTCCTCATCTATCCACTGCAGTATTAGGGGTTTCTCTAGTCAGTATTTCTATCTCAGTATTTATTTACTCTCCAAAGCCAACTGCTGCTTGTGTCCTCTGTAGGACAAGATTGTTCATTACACGTATTCACAGTTTAAAAAAAAAAAAAACATTTCAGTTCGTATCTTAAGCCGTTAAAAGATGACAGTAAATGGAAATGGGGAGACTTTCCATACAACTTGGGATAATAGTTTTATCAAATTCATTAGCTAAAAAATTCATACGCCCTTCAGATAATCAGAGCACACCCACTGGTTTCCAAAGAACTATCCTGATCCATTTAAACCATTTTTTCCATTTCCACCATGCCTCTCCTTCCATTTTCAGTCATTTCATGTACATAAGGAATAATTAAAGTAAAATGTGTTTCATAACCCCTTTGTACAACTTGCAGTCTTTATAATACAAATCAGAAAATGATGTAATATTTTTGCCAGGATTCTACAGTGAGGAAGCTGTTGGAGCTGATGTGTCTTCCACTTTCAATCATTCATCTGCCATTCTTTACCGTGTCAGTTATCCTTTAACCACTCCAGACCTGAGAGACAGGCCCTCTGTTTACTCTCCCCTCACCCAAATAGGTGGGAGAGCTACCGGGGCGAGGAAGTTGAATGATTAATCTGAGGCCGTTTACATGCCAAGGCTGGACTTTTTACATTCAAACAAGGTGGGACAGAAGATGATTTGAACTCCTCTCTGGCCAATAACCAAGTGACTCCACCTTCTGCTGCTTATATGAGCAATCAGCACTCCAGCGAATACTCAGTCCACCTCTGGCTACTCAGATAGAGAAGACACCGGTACACTTTGATTCACAAGAGTTCAGACATGCCTTCAGTGGGACTGGAGATACTTGGAGTGACTCTGGCTGTCCTGGGATGGATTTCAGCCATTGTCTCCTGCGCCTTGCCCATGTGGAGAGTGTCAGCTTTCATTGGGGTGAACATTGTCACGGCACAGACCACCTGGGAAGGAATCTGGATGAACTGCGTGGTCCAGAGCACAGGTCAGATGCAGTGTAAAATCCATGACTCCATGTTGGCTCTGAGCGCAGATCTTCAGGCCGCCCGCGCCCTCACCATCATCTCCATTGTACTGGGCATCGTGGGAGTCCTGGTGGCCATAATGGGAGCCAAATGCACCAACTGCGTGGATGAAGACTCGGCCAAAGCTCGGGTGATGATCGCCGCTGGGGTGGCCTTCATCCTGGCTTCTCTGACCCAGCTGATCCCGGTGTCGTGGTCTGCCCATACTATCATCATGGAGTTCTACAATCCAATCATACCTGAGGCCCAGAAGAGGGAGATAGGTGGGGCTCTGTACCTGGGCTGGGCTGCAGCTGCATTTCTGCTCATTGGAGGGGGCATCCTCTGCTCCAGCTGCCCCCCACAACCTGAGAAAAGGTACGGGCCTCCGTCAAAGATGATGTACTCCCAAACCAGGTCGCTCGCCCCGAGTGGCTACGATAGGAGAGACTATGTGTGAACTCACACCTGCTCCTTTCTCACAACCAACTGGAGAGGACATTTTAAAATAACTTATACATATTTGTCTTCATATTGATATGGAGAAAACTCCTGAAATTCATGTCACCACATAACGTATGCCCCCTTAGAACAAAGCCTACGTCAGACTGGTTTTCCTTTGTTAAATGTTTGACACTGTTGGAGGCACTGATGCTAACTGTTGATGTGGGGTGTCCTGTGTTTTATACTTTATAAGAATAATTGTATAATTTGTGATTCTTGATCCAAATTTAGAGAATGTGAATCTGCTTTTTTTTACTGTATTGTCTGTGTGGTTTATAAACCTCCAGTTTAGATTAGGAAGTTCAAAGAAGTCACAAAGTCACGTAATGTAGATTTTTTTACTATCTATCCAGTTTGTAAATCAGTTCATCTGAAATGTTTTAGTATCTGACATTTTCCTTTTTTAATTAAAAGTTGTCGTTTTTTACTTACTTACTTTTTACTGTCTTGATCATTTTAACTTTTGACAGTTATGTTTTCAGGTTGTCTGTTTCATAACCATTACTGAAACTGAAAGGACGGGTGTTGCGATATACCGGTATTGACAGTGATATTTAAAAATGAAATACTGATATTGTGTAAATACAATTAATCTCTCTCTCCACTACTCTCAACTTGTTTTTCAGTGTAATTTTACCATGATAATATTGTTATTGTGTACTTTTGGTTATGATAATCATGGAAATCTAGTGAAAATCTGATATTGTGAAAGCCCTAGTGGAAACATTTCATATTTCATAAATCATATAAAATATAAAGAACTTTTTCAGGTGTATTTTTTGTGTCATATTAATCAGCAAAAATGTTTTTATGCCCTGATTTCTGCTGCAACTTCTTAGGTGTGCTGGGCCACTGCTCTATTACATATTATATTTAGTACATATAGTATTTCAATAGGCTTTCAGGTCAAGGTAGGTCGTACATTCAACTACTTTTCATAACTAAACTGACGGCAATATAATGGGAACAACACATTCAAAAATAGATTCAGTAAAGTTCAGATCAGCAGGTGCAGAGAAAATGATTCAGGGCATCCTGCATTCCCAGCCACTGGTCTGACGACCGGGAGTCTCCATCCAGCTGGCTGTCTCCCACATGTCTGTTGGCTCTATGATAACAAGAACTGCTACTTTGTCAGCTTCCCCACACTCGACTATCTGACCTGCCTTCCCAAACAATGAACCTGCTTCATGTCAGAGGGGGAGGCTGGGGGAGGGGCTGTCAGCGCTGGGGGAGACGGTCCAAGCCCCGAAGAATTTCAAGGGCACCCTGCAGACAGACGGAGTCATTAAGGCCCATCAAACATAACACTGTTGTCAGGTGAAAGCCTCCCGACATAAAGCTTTTTTCTGAGCTTTTTTTCCCCCAATGAGGAGAGAACGTATGCGGCGACCCAGCATCAAACTTTTTAGTAAGGCTCCTCCCTCTTAGTCAATTAGTTGATTAGTCATTATTTTCATGCTGAATGACTTATTTCTAACAAACTTATGAGCGCAACTCTGATGAACACAAGATTTAAAGCTGTGTTTTGTGTGATTCAATGTGGAGAAACTCAGTTAGTTGACAAAATCAAACATGTTCACATCCCAAATCGTCACATACTGCCACTTTGTGCCACTTGGCGTCACTTCATTTTCTGCATCAAAACCACTATAGTTAGGTTTAGGAAAGAAATGGGCTTAAAATGACTATGTTTGTAAAGTGAAAATGACGCTGAACGTTGTTAACATGGGACACAAACAAACAGCCGATTGTAATGTGTTGCATGGAACACAAACAGCGGTCTCCTGGATGAAAGTCTCGTCCTTGTTGGACCTATCCACCTCCCTCCTGCCCACCCGGCGTGTCTCTTTTGCTCTTTAAACAACGTTACTGCAGCACTTTTTCTAAGCGTCTACGTTTGCCACGTATGAGTTTACATTGCAGTTAATGGAACACCGGGTGCGTTTCATACCGATGCTAAAGGGTGCCATGTGCATCTGTACCAAATGCCAATGGCCGTGACAAAGCCTGGGCATCATCATCATCGTCATCATCAGACCTATAAAGAGAAGTCTGGACTAATAATGAGAAAGTCATCTACAAGTTACTTAAAGGGCAGGTTAATCTGCATTGTTTTTTTCAAATTGAAACGCTCACTTAGCCATTGAAAAAAGTAGTTATCTAAGTATCTAATCAATAATATTATGAATAATTTGAACACTAGCTCTAGTTGAGCCAATGTTAGCTGTGCTAAATTGGGAAATAACTTAAAGGTTTATTTCAGATTTTCTAACTGACATTGCATGTACAGTGTACTCCTGAGTTCTGCGAGGTAGAATTACTGATTTTGTGAATGATGTCTGTGGCTTTAAAATATAACGGCTTCAGTTCCCCGTCAGAAAGGTAAGGTGGCTGTGGATGCTGAATATTTTCACTGCTTTACTTCGCCATCACACAGCCCTTTTTAATGGGAAGTGAAGCTGTTATATATCACTCTCTTCAAAGCCACCAGACACCATTCACAAAAATACTAATTTTACCTCATAGAACACAGGAGTTGATCGTCTACTGCTGCATCGATCGGTTAGTTTGTTTGTTACTGTGTGACTTTCGGACCTGAAGTAACGTGGCGTCCACAACAGTACATTGCTTAGCCTCTGTGCTGGTACTCCTGTTTGCCTCTCCAAACTAGGAGCACACCAACCACCATTAAGTCACTCTATGTAACGTTAACACACAATAAGGATAAGGATGTATATACACTCCACATGTAGCAATGTTATCACATAGGTTCATCACAGAGAAAAATGATTTTTGAAGGGCTTGGAGAAATAGCATTTTTAAATTATTAAATACCTTTATTTTTAACGATACAATAAGACTTCATCCACTGCAGAACTGTTTCTTTGGTTATAACAACACATGCAATAGTGTGCTTTGAGCTGTAAAAGGCCTCTTTGTGACCAGGCCCGTTGTAAAGCTGGCCATGTAAGCTGATAGCAGAGTGTGTCCAGGTCCTTCCCCCAGTTTTGGTGATGTCAACTCCTTCAAGGACTCCTCCCCTCCACCTGATCTGCCTTATAAAAGCTACTGGTGACGCTGAGGCAACAGATCATCACACACTCACAGATGCAAGGCCTGAAATTAACTTAATTACAAGTTGGGTCTCTGGTTGACTCTTCTTCTATCTGTGATCTCTTCTCAGGTGTGACACACATACAGCAGCAGAAGAAGAAGACTTCTCAGTATGTCGATAGGGCTGGAGTTGATAGGCATCTCCCTGTGCATTTTGGGATGGATTATTGCTATCGTGGCGTGTGCCCTCCCCATGTGGAGGGTGACGGCCTTCATCGGCAGCAACATCGTGACGGCTCAGATCATCTGGGAGGGTCTATGGATGACCTGCGTGGTCCAGAGCACAGGCCAGATGCAGTGTAAGGTCTATGACTCCATGCTCGCCCTCTCCCAAGACCTCCAAGCTGCTCGCGCCCTCACCGTCATCTCCATCCTGTTAGCCATCCTGGCAGTGCTCATTGCCATCGCCGGGGCCAAGTGCACCAACTGCATTGACGACGAGGCATCCAAGGCCAAGGTGATGATCATCTCCGGGGTCTTCTTCATTGTTTCTGGGGTCATGCAGCTCATTCCCGTCTCCTGGTCGGCCAACACCATAATCAGGGACTTCTACAACCCTTTACTTACTGACGCTCAGCGGAGGGAGCTGGGCGCCGCACTGTACATCGGCTGGGCAGCTTCCGCCCTCTTGCTTCTTGGTGGCGGGCTGCTATGCTGCTCCTGTCCACCACGCGAGACCAGATACAACCCTTCACGAATGGCTTACTCTGCCCCACGGTCTGTAGGTGGCCCGGGGTTGGAGAGGAAAGACTATGTATGAATGAAGGCCAAAGAAAAAGAGACATTACTGAATCTCAAAACTGCTCTCCACACCAAACCGAGGGGAGAAAAAGAGCTCAAGGAATCAAGGAGACTCCAAAATGAAGGATGTGTTTGATTTCACCTTTAAAGTTAAGCATCTCTGACTTCAGCTCTTCATTTTTCAGAGACTGAAAGGACACTGGAGCAGAAATCTCCTTTAATCATGTTTCAAAACAAAAAGAAAATTATGTAGTTAGTCTTTTTTATGGTCAACATGCTAAATGTTATCAACACAATCAGTATACAATCATGTATTTTTTATACAGCCCTGGCTTGTAAATGTTTACCACTGAATATTTTTTATAAAATCTGCCATGACTGCTTCATGCGTCACCTTCATAACAAGGCACTGCTGTGTTCAAAATGGAACAATTGGATGTCTTCAATGGTACAACCATGTTATCAGTGGGATTATGTGTTGTAAATACTGTAGCAAGAGTATAATTAATCACCTCTAACTGTCAAGATGGATGATAACTGTATTCAAAGCAGCTTTTAGTGCAGTATAGTAAAGGTGGGGATGGGAGGGTGCCTTTACAGTGAACACAGAGAGAGAACAAAAGCATTAATCCAAAAAGAAATTATCTTTGTGTGTTATTTACAACTGCAGTACATGTATCCAACAAGTGTTTTTTTTTTTAATAAACATGATTGTTTTTTTAAGATACTGCATATCATGTTTAATTTCAAACATAAATCCCCTTTTGTTTTGAAGATGTAACACCACACTGACTACTGCATGAGTCAGTAAACCGGTAACAAAAATGATGGAGGGCATCCTTCTCCGGGTGCCTTCGTAAGAGTACCCTGACATTCAATAGCAAGGGCTATGTTACCAGCAACTGGCAACTTAACCACACACGCTCTGAACAATTAGCCACAGGATCAGTTAACGGCCAGAGGTGAGAAGTGTGAGCACAGAGGAGTGGAGTCATTCCAAGCGGGTTGCATGATGTATTCCTTTTCTTATCCCTCGGACTTTAGTTATCACTGGATGCTTGGCTGAGGTTGCATACTTCTTTCAGCACCGTGCTACATACTTACACAGTTATTCATTTGTGGGAGCTGCCCTGTTTCACCACAGACTTCTACTTTTGGCCACTGAACAACATCAACTCGTAAGTCGGTTGAAGTATATACAGGCAGTGTCCCGGAGATATCCAACTTCCATTTAATCTTCTTTTTCCTGCCATCCCTGTGATCTATATGTAACACGGCACCAACCCAGAAGTTGTCTAGCAAATTTAAAAGACCCATCAGTTTCCATGACAGACATCAGTCAAGCCTTTAAACACATGCAGCCACACCTGACAAAGGAAGCGACTTGAAAAATTCATGAACATCTTATCATAAATATTCTCTCAGTGAGATATCACATTACTACCCAACTGTTGTCTCTGACTCCCATATCAATGTCGCCTCTAACAAAGGACAAGCGTGACATCTGGTCATGATTACACTAACTACAGATCAGAGCTCATTGGAAAGTCTAATGATTATTACAGATTACGTTTGAGCTTTCAGTCAGTAACCTACAGTCTGAGGTGGGTGGTTCACTTTATGTGACTTTTTCAATACAAAAAGGTTTCCTACTGCCAAGATAATCAGAAAGAGATTTTTAAAACAATGTGACAAATGAGGAAATATCTTTTACACATTTGGCAAAACAAGTTCATTTTTGATCTGTGGCTTTTTTGTAAAATTGCCGCATTCTTTGAATTATGTCTAGTCATTTAGGATACAGTTATTTATTTACTGATTTTAAAAAAAATCTAAAAAAAAAAAGTTGGCAATCGGCTAAAAATATTTAATCAATTTTAAATGCAAATCAATCACATTTTTTTAATCTATTTGTCAAGTATTGAATATGTCTATCAACATGGGAGTGGGCAATTATGCTGTTCTATACAAATTTTATGTAGATATTAATTATTGGAAATGAATTAACAACACAAAACAATCCCAAATATTGTCCAGAAACCCTCCCAGGTTCTGACTTTAGCATCAACAATCTGCTCCAATCATAACACGGCAATCTGCAGCCCAACAGGCAACAACAGCTGTCAGTGTGTCAGAGTGCTGACTTGACTATGACTTGATCCAGACTGACTGGGACTATCATAAAGCGGGCATGTCTGTAAAGGGGAGACTGGTGGGGACCCAGAGAACCCATTTACATCCACACATCTGGAGGTCAGAGGTCAAGGGACCCCTTTGAAGATGGCCATGACAGTTTTTACTCACCAAAATTAGCTACCTTTAAAACTAAGCCTGTTGCAACCTCAAAATTGCAAGTTGTGTACTGTTGTTTAATAAAGTGTTTGATCATTTTTACAAATTGTCTTTTAACTGATGAAAAACAAATTTAAATCTCCTTTTATTCTAAATGACGAATTATCTGCTTCAGTAAACAGCCGTGAGTCTGTCACTGTTTATTAGTCATTTGGTCTGTGAAATAGGAAAAAAAGACAAAACCTAAAATGTAAAAGCAAAATAAAATGTTTGGAATAAAATATTAAAAGCAATATAAAGATGCCCCCCACTACAGAAAAATGGTCATAACAAAAACATATCAAACAGTGATACATACAAGCTATGGCTGCAACTAACAGCCATTTTAATTGTTGATTAACTGATTAGATATTTAGTCTGTGAAATGTCAGAAAATGGTGTAAAAATATGGATCAGTGCACCCAAAGCCCAAGATGACATCCTCAAATGTTGTGTTTTGTCCACAATTCAAAGATATTCAGTTTACTGTCATAGAGGAGTAAAGAAACCAGAAAATATTCACACTGAACAAGCTGGAATCAGAGACTTGACTTTTGTTTTCTTTAAAAAAAATCCTCAAATTGATTATCAAAATAGTTGCAGATTAATTAAATATCAACCAATTAATTCATTAATTGTTACAGCTCTGCACATAACAAAAAAAAAAAGAAGCAAAAAACAGAGCAAATAATGTGAGCTCTTTCCACAGAGGCGTGCCAGCGCATCATGATGGCTGGGCATGTTTACCGGTGAGCAGTCTCCTGTGTGCTGTTCCACTGACTTCTCTCAGACCCTCCGGCATGTTTGGTCATTGTTGAGCTAATCATTGATTCCTACACAGGCGTGCTTCACAGCCACCCATAAATACACAAGTTTCCCTTTTTACAAATGGCAGCATATCAGATGAGACAGTGAGTGTGATTTTCAGATTTTGACAAGAAACAACCACCAACAACACGGCACACAGAGGCCTCTTAAACCAAAGTTTTCTGAGGCCATGACGAAACTGAATCTTATCAAATACCAAACCTGAAAAAGACAGAAAAAAAGGCTTTCTGTGAGTCTCTCTGGCCACGCTCTGCTGGCTCTAGCCAAACGCTGCGGGTCACATGACCGATACTGGGGAATGTGAAGGGCAGCGAGGTTGCCTGGCACCTGAAGTCAGAAAGAGAAAGCCCCCCTGAAAATAACACAGGCTCACTGTGTCCACTCAGTGGGAACGGAAACTCACTGACGATTTTTACCTGCAACAGCAAGTTATCTAAATCCAAATCTAAACCACAACAGACCCACAAAGAAACTGATTCAACAAGAATGTTTCTCTCCGAATCAGAGTTACAGACCCATAATAACAGGTTCTTCTGTGTTAAAAAAAAAAGTTTTATTTCAAGGCACAGTCCTAATGCTCCAGATTTTCCCAGGACACTCCTGTATTTCGACCCATTTATGGCAAATCTTCACATTTTTTTCCTTTTCATTATCGTGTATAATCCCTACCGCTTCCACAAAACTCAGAGAATCACCTTCCAACAGCTTATAAATACTTAAAAATAGTTTTACAGTCTTTGTTGTAGCTGCTCCTCCTTTTCGTTGTGGTAGTTTCCATCATATTCTACCTAAATCTGCATAGTTTGTAACTTTGCAGTGACTTGCAATTTTCTCCATTGGGCGTAGATGGTGAAATGTTAACTTGCACTTGACCACCATGTGCTCAGTTTGATAGTAAACACAGCGCCGTGATGACAAACCTTCCCTGTTTCTTCACAGCCGTTGGATAACGGCTTTTTAAAAAGCATCTGTCCTGCAGTGGTTTGACTTTTAAAAACTAGAGGCAGTGAAAATGTGGGACATTGTCTCAGTTAAGAGGGAGGTCACCTGACCCAAAAGATGTACATGCAACAGGAGACCAGGTGGACCAAAAATAATAGCATGACATAACATGGACATGCCACATGTCATGAGGACACGTTTTAGCCTTCTAGTGTGTCATTTGTACGGCATGCAACAATGTCCACAGTTAGTTTGAGGCAGCACAACCTTAGTAACGTTTAGGCAAAATGTCATGGTTGGGTTATGTCAACAGATGGAGGTAACACGCCAAGATCTAGGTTAACTGTAACGTGCAAAAAAAAGGAGACCGATAGTAAACAACTCTGGATTTAAAATACTTTAAAAAAAAAATGTTTTATGGAATAAATCTAATTTAATACATTATGTATCTCCAAATCCCATTTAAAGAATATTATTAAAGGTACAACAGACAGGATTAGACAAGATTATCAGTTTTTGTATCTGCTCTACTAAATGATATTTTTCTTTGACATGTTTTAAAGGACCAGTGTGTTCGGAGGATCTATTAGCAGACATGGAATATAATATTCATAACTGTTTTCATTTGTGTATAATCACCTGAAACTAAGAGTGGTTGTGTTTTTGTTAGCTTAGAGTGAGCCCTTCTTATACACATTGGGAGCAGGTCTTCTTCAGGGAGCCAGCTGTCATGTTGCTCCGCGATGTTTCTACAGTAGCCCAGAACAGACAAACCAAACACTGTCACATTTTTATGTTACCTGAAGGTCACCGTGAGCCATTAAGCTAAATGGACTACAACTGACATGTATCATCTTTCACATACCTTGGAAGCCAGGTAGCATCAGATAGTGGAGCTGACCAAGACAT
The DNA here is from genome assembly GCA_947000775.1 of Pterois miles. Taxonomy (NCBI): domain Eukaryota; kingdom Metazoa; phylum Chordata; class Actinopteri; order Perciformes; family Scorpaenidae; genus Pterois; species Pterois miles. The sequence goes on along the minus strand of CAMQGK010000110.1, from coordinate 4,547,779 downwards.
TACAGTCAGATTAGGAAAAGCAAGGACAGCATTTTTAAGACTTGGAAACATCTGGAAGTCGACACATATAACTATAAACGGCAAGATAAAGTTATACAACAGCTGTTTACTATCTGTCCTTCTATATGGTGCTAAGTGCTGGCAAGCTTTCCATCTTTCACAATACCTGCTTCAGGAAGATCATGAGGATATTCTGGCCTACGAAGATTACAAACCGTGAACTACACAAAACAACAGTCTGCTTGGACATGGAAACAGTATTGATAAGAAGAAGATGGAGATGGCTAGGACATGTATTAAGGAAACCGAAATCTGTTGACTTGATAAAAGTAGCATTGCACTGGACACCAGAAGGAAAATCCAAAAGAGGGAGGTCCAGAACAACCTGGAGGCGAACCTTCGAAGGAGAAATGAAGGTGAGAGGATACAGCTGGAACAGCATTGAGAAGAAAGCAAACAACAGAGATGGGTGGACATCCTTAGTCCTTGCCCTATGTGCCACCTGGTGCAACAAGGACTAAGTAAGTAAGAAGGTCACCGTAGATACGCTGAAACTGCAGTAATGTGAGCCGCAGAGTGCAAAACTGTGGTACCGCCAGCCGGCGTCCATTGCTCCTAATGTAGTGATATTATAGTGAGGTTGGCCTCTGAGCAAGGCGAACAACATTACCACTCTCTTGCACTCAGTGGCTCACATGAGTGGACGGGTACTCTGGTTGCAATCTGCAACCACACAGTAACACCAAATCCTACACACTGTCCCTTTAAGACACAATATAACTAATCTCTGTTCAAGAAGTTCAGAACCAAGCAGCTGAACAGGAATCAGGTGTAAGCCCTATTAAATCTCTGAGGTGATCATAAATATTACCGCGGTTTTTCTTACACCTAAATAATGAAGGGAGGATGGTGTGCAGGAAGGTACACATACTGTGAGCCAAAGGATCACTTGGGTCAGGTTGTACTGGCAAAATGCCTTTATATGTGCGTGCGTATTTTGGTGGAACGTCTACCTATTAGCTCATTGGTGAGGCACATACGAGCAAATGTACCTGCTGATAAAGCTCCCAGTCAGATGAAAGGAGCAGATCCCTCCCTTACATTCCACCAGAGAGCCTCCCAGCTGAGCACAGATAAGAAACACTCTCATCACTTTTCAGTTTTAAATCAAGTTAAAGCTTGTTTCAGGTGACAGCAGCCTAATGAGGGAGGAGGCTCAGTAAACATGTACCATAGAGAAGTTCATAGTTGAACCATGAAGCTTTCTACAGTATTTGTAGCAACACAACACAACACATTTGGTAAAATGTGGGTGGGAGTTGAAAAGCGTGCAACATTCTCTGCTCATTGAACAGCTACCGGCCAAGAAGAGTTGAAAAGGAAACAGATGTTGCTGCTGTAGCACCAAAAATCACACATAGTGAAACACTTCTTGAAAATCCCTCTCAGATTTGAATATCTTAATGTTCAGATTGAAAGGAGAATTATGATTAAACACATTCCTTTCCCATGCAAATATTACTCTCCCTAATTTCTAAAAGTATTGCAACAGAGGAGAGGAATGAAGAGTAAGCATCGCACTATGGGAATCTTTTGGCCAGTGGAAATATCAGCAAAAAAATATTCTGCTGCCCTCATGTGGTCATACTAAAAACCTATATGACGATTCTTTAATTACAGCAGTGTAATGGAATAAAATCTCACATTGGCTGTTATAGTGGTGCACTGCACAATAGTCATGTGCAATAACTGATATGACTTTTTTTTTCTAGAAATTTACACTTAAAGGTGCTAACTACACTTTAGTGGTGCAAGTGTATTTATTTGTCAAAGTGGAATTTTGAAGATGGAAGGATCATCCTCTAACTATTCGTATTGATGTCTACAAAAACAAACTGACACAGAAACTGCACTGCTCTATGCCTGCCAAAACGATGGAGAGATCGTGCTCAGCACTATGAAACTGAAAATACCGTACAAGATTATCAGACAAGTCCAAAATCTAACAGAATATATCAATAAATAATTCTGTTACCAAAAAACATTTTTGCTGAAAGCTTATTATTTAAAGTGAGGGTAGGCAGAATAATTTTGGCATCATTGGTCAAAACTTTCTTGCAATTCAAGTGCTCTGAGAGAAAACTGGACTACTGCACCTCCTCATGGCTCTGCTTTCAGGCTTTAAAAAAGGAGACTTTGACCAATCATGGATCATGTCAGAGAGAGAGCATTCCTATTGGCTGTTCATTCAGCGGAGGCAGCTGTCAATCACTAACAAACGGCGATCAAACGGTCAAACTAGGCAGCACTGATCAAATACTAATCAATATTCTGTTACTGTAATGTCTGTTTCTCTCCTTAAATGTTTTCAGAAACAACTTGTAGTTACTGTTTAGCTGTGAAATGAAAAAGTTTCTTCCAGCTGGTGGGCGGTGCTTGGTATTTACTCATCCATGCGAGTACTGTTTATGGAGAAGTAGAAAATACCACATTTTCGTAGTGTCACCCTATTATCAAATATTATTATTATCAAACACGTTATTGTTCACATCCAAACTCATCACATATCGCTGCTTTGTCACGGCCCCTTGGCGTCGCAGCCCCATTACACTTTCTAAATATACAATCTACTATTCAAGATGACTTAGTTTAATATATTGATAAGACATTACATGAAACGCATATTATAAATACAGACATATTCCCTTACTGAATGTGCAGTGTGTTTGATTTCTGTTTTTGTTTCTTCCATTATAAACCTACTGTATGCTGTCATTGCTTTGAATATAATAAAGACATCAGATGTTTGGGAAATATTTTCCCTTCCCTCATTTACAACCAACTCGGGAACATTTAAAACAATTTTTCATATTTTAAACTGAACACAAGAGAAAGACAACAATAAAAGATAATGAAACAATAAAATATAATTCAAACTTACGGTAAATGACTTCAGAATTCCCTGCTGGGTATCTTTTCCCATGAATATCAGAGCCACGTGGTTTCTCTCGTTGCATTCCCAGATGACATAAAACAGGACCATAATTTTGACAGATTCCCATGGAGAGAGAGATACACAGTATATATAGTAATGTATAGTCAGAGTAACGGACTGCTGAGTTGTGACTGATTTACACTTTTAAGGATATCATTTTACTTTATTAGAGAAAATTATAGGATGCAACATGGGGAAAGATTTTGAAGTTGCTATAAAATCCTGTCTTTTTTGATAATCCTTGGTTTAAAGGCTACTCAAGCCTAATTACATTCAAGCTTAGTGCAGAGAAAGTAAATGAGAGAGGGAGGGAGAGGCATGTTGAGTCAGTCAGCGATCGCAGAGAGTCAGAGTCTCTGTTGATGTCTGTCGGCCTCTGACCATTACTGCATTATGTGACTTCTCTGGCCTCAGGACACTTCGGGACGCAGACTTGAAATCCCCAAAGGTGAGATCCACATTTCTTTGTTACACCCTTTATCTCATGTTTTGTGTCTCCAGTGTTTTCATAGCCTATGCATTTTCTTTCTGAATGATAAATTGTTCGTTGTAATATAAATAATATAATATAATATGTATATACTATGTATGTAATATAAATAATATGCTAATTGTCTGACAGAGTGAATGGAATATAACTTTAAAGGTTTTTAAAAATACGCATATGGATAACAATAAATGAAGATGAAAGTGAAACAGAAACTGCTGGAATTTACCTTTTTACCTGTTACTGACTATGAAGATGTGTTGTATATGAAATTGTGAATTTCCCCACTGTGGGACCAATAAAGGAATATCTTATCTCTTATCTTATCTTATGAATGCTTCTGCTCACTGTCTTCGCATGCTGGATAGCATTTATCGCTGGTCACTAAGATTCATTACAAATTGTTATTTGTTTTCTCACCATTATGTAATCTACCCTAAAGTGAACTGGTCGTCCTTACGTACTCGTCGCCTCAGTCTTTGGCATGTGTTTATCTACAAAGGCATTCTGGGTAGAATTCATACTTGTCTCTTTTAATAAGAAAATGTGGAAGTCATAATCTGTGGACATTTTGCAGTTTGCTCCCAAAGTTTGAACTGAGTCGGGGAAAAAAAGCTTTTACGTTTTCAGCACTTAATGTTTGGAATAATTTACAGTCTGATCTTCTACTTCAGATTTTAATTAACTTGAATGAGTTTAATGCTCTGGTGAGATTACCGCAGTCCAGGTTTGTCATGTGAAGTGTTTTTTTATGAAATGATCATTTGTGAATAGCCTTTTTGATCAGTAATGGAATAAAAATTTTAGTCAGGCTGCAGTTACTGAACAAATTTGTTGTTTATTTCAGTTAAGAGTTTCACCTTGGGGAAAAGTGCTGTTGGTGTGTACTTGAAATGAAACAGGAAAGAAAAAGGAGAAAGAGGGTATGAAATAAAGCAGAAGGTCCGCAGTCATTACAGAACAAGCCTGACACAGCATCAGTATAAAGTGAGTTATAGTTCCATGCAGAGATGTTCCTTTATAACTGAAGTATCAGCAGCCATGATATCAAATCAACTGGATTTCTGAGATTTAGCAAAAAAGCAGAATTCATCAAAACCCTAGACCCTGCAAAAATTCAGCACCCAGCCTGAATACACTGTGATTTAATGCTGAGAGTACAGATAAGTGACAAATTAAAGGACAGCCAGACAGTAGATGCATTTGTTTTGGGGTCTTTAAATGAAACTCTTGAGCTTGTGTTTACAACATGGGAAATCGTGAACACAATATGCTTGCCGTTTAGGGGAAGTAAACATGGACCTGAGCTGCATAACGATGCAGTTCCATTGCAATTCCATTGGAATGCACTAAAATGGAGTGTTTTCAGACAGAAACAGACAAAATTCAAGTATGAACCTGAAAATGAGCATGATATGGGACCTTTAAACTGAGTATTCTCTGTTGTACAGAGCACTGAGCTACAGTGTTTCTAGATTAAGCCTGATGCATGGGAATTATAATGGAGCAGAACCATTCAGTCAGACAGTGGGAGCGCCACTGATCATGTGACACACATTTCCCCTTCTTGGTTTGATGACTAATGTGGAGGGAGTTGGCTCATGTTGAGAGGAAGTAATAAACATTTGAAGCTTATTAAACATAAAAAGAGGCTCATTCTAATGGAAAACGTTTTTTTTCTTTCACACAGCAGAAAGTGATATAGTCACAAAATAGCAATGATTTTTGTACAGAAACAAAAATTTCACTTTTTTCATGATTGTCAGCATGAAATCACTTAATATGTAACACACATAATTGTGAGTATACAGTGCGTTGAACGGCATATAGGCAGGAGGTTATGGTGGATGAGTGGGTCAAAAAACACAGGACTTCACCCAGGAGACTGGTGTTTGTGTCCCATGTGAAACAACAATCAAAGCTGATTTATTTGTCATGTAACTTCTGCACTTCCAGAGTTATCTCAACCCAAACCACAATCTTTTTGTAAACCTAAATAAGTAGTTGTTGTCACATAACTTCCGTACTTAACCAGTAGCACTTCAGGTGTTATTTTAACCTTAAACTTGATCTTTTCCTAAACCTAAGTAGTTTCGTTGGCTAAGCCTGAGCCTGACTAAGTAGTTTTATTTTGAAAAGACTGGAGCGGATATTGACAAGTGTGTCACATGCTGTTGAAAGTCGTGCCGAGTGTCCCCCCCCCCCCCCCCCCCCAAAAAAAGGGGAAATTTGTGTCTATTTACGCAAATCATGTCGATTAAATTTCATGACTATTTCACAAACTGCCTTGAGACTGTGTTGTATCTGTAGAACTGCAGCAGTAACTTATTTGTGCGTAAAGACAAGTCAAAACAAAAATGACAAACATCTAGAGGTTCAGGCATAGAGAGCAACAGAGTGAAGCCATGTTGTGTGTCATCAGAACCAAAGTGCTCCCTTTAAACTACCAAAATGACTAGCTGACAGCTAAACTATCAACTGATAACTCCATTTAAAACTAATGAGTACATAATATTAGAAACGCCTCTCCAAAAACACCTCTCCAAATTACATAATACAATTCAACAATACAGCAAACTACAGCCTCCAATATGACCATAAATTTGAATGAACACATCTCATTTTAACAGTGTTGAATGGCTTATTACAGGGCTGTTGTGCTCGGCGACAGCGCACTGAGCTTTGCTCGGCAGAGCGAAAAGCCATCATTGTGGAAATAATGGGTTTCAGAGTGAAGTGGTAAAATTGCTGCTTTCTGTGTAAAAGGCCCTTTAGAGTCAAAGTCTGATTCATTACAGTGTTTAGTTTCATTTATAACTTAACATCTTTTAGTTGCTCAATATGAAATTCAGAGCATATCTATTGCCTCCATACAGCTGTCACAGCAAACAGGATCAGTTCAGTGATTTTACTGAAGGTATATATGGGCTTAGTGGTAGGTAGAGGTAGGCGAGCAGGTTCACTTACTGGGTCTGGGTCCGAGTCAGGGTCAGGGGCTGGTTCTGGTGGTTCAAAAGCAAAGGTACGCTGGCAAGGAGTCGGTGGAAGAAGGCTGATTGTATCCTGCAGAGCTGATGAGGAAAGTGGGAACAGGTGTGTAGGCGGGAGGGGCTGATGAAGAAAGTTTGAGGGCCTCTAGTGGAAGGGTCCAGCATGGCAGGTCTGGGGGTGGGAGGAGAGTAGGTGGCCTCTGGGGGCTGGAGACAGGGACAGAGAAACAAGTCAGGAAAAACAAATAAAATAGGAACATCTCAAGACACTGGCAGCTAGTAGTTTATGTATTTCTTGTGTTCTCCTTTCACACATTACGTTTACAGATGTAAACCAAATATTAAGTGATTGATTTTTACTTGCTTATCTCTCTTGACCTCTTCTTGACCTTTGATGACCTCTCAGTGTCCTCTAAAGATCTGAGATCATCTCCCACTGGCAGCCCTGGCACACCTTTGAGGGATGAAGGCATCTGACACATTCCTCCTCCTCCTCCTCTTCGTCCACCACAGGACTCTGGTATGTGTCCGTCTGGAGAGACATTTTACTGCTGACAGCAGCTTGCTGTTAATATGTGCAATATCTGAGGATAGACAGATACTGTGTGTGTGCAGTGTGTATCAGCGAGGAATATGAAGGATACCATTGAGGAGTGGACCCGCTACAGGAATGCATGTCTGATCCAGCTGAGTACAGAACCCAGACCCAAAGGTAATGTTTTTAGAAACAACTGAAAACAGCAGCCACACTGATGAACCTTTCACACACTTTAACTACAGTATTTACACACTGTAACACTGTAATTACACACACACATTGTTATTGTCTAATGTAGACTAACTGTGTCTTCCTCTCCTCTCCTCAGGACTGTTTTGTGGTCGTATGTTTGACAAGTATGCCTGTTGGCCAGATGGGACACCAAACTCTACAGTCAAGGTGCCCTGTCCCTGGTACCTGCCCTGGTACAATCAAGGTAGGAATGATACTCTCACTTTATATTTGTGTGTACTATGTGATCGAGGGTGTGTGTTTCATCCTCTGCTGTGTGTTTATTTAGTGCGTAATGGCTTCGTGACGCGGGGATGCGGTCCTGATGGTCAGTGGACCACCAGGAACCACACATGGATGGACCATTCTCAGTGTAATGCTGATGACAGCCAACAGGAAGCTCAGGTACACACACACACACACACACACACACACACACACACGCACAGTATATTTCTGTGTGCATTAACCCAATGTTGTATTGTGTACAGGAGAAGCAGCTGATGATCCTCGCCTCCTTCAGAGTCATGTACACAGTGGGTTACTGTGTCAGTCTGGCCAGTCTCTCTCTGGCTCTGATTATTCTGCTCTTCTTCAGGTGCGTCTCTACCAAAGAAATAAAATAAGAGTGAAAGGGTCATTGAACTGTTCGCTGTGGTAATATGACTAGTACAAAAGAAAATGGCAGTAGCTGTTAGTTGTTATGGTAACAACAGCACACACGTCAGTGGGATCGCTTTAACACTTTATGCACTAAAATTTTGAACGTTCTAAATAAACATGTTCACATTTTTCATTACAAAAAATCTTTACACATTTTACAGTATAAAAATAATGTAAAAAATGACTTAAAAAGAAAGAAAAAACATACAGTCAGGGTCTGTTAAATAACTGGAATAAATCTGAAATGTTTTTGCCAATTTGTCAACTTACAGAAGAACTTCTCAAAACATTTTGAAAAAGAAATCCATCTATCTGTGTCTAGCTAGCTAGCTATCTTGCTAATTCCATCATGCTTCAGCACCACACAGCATACAGAACACGAGCCGACTGTAAGCAAAGTAAAGCCACGCTAACACAGGGGAGAACATGCAAACTCCACACTGAAGGGCCCCAAGTTTGAACCCTCTGCACCAGCATGCAGTCCTCACAGGTCTAACAGTGTGACTGAAAATTAAACATTGTTCTGGTATGTTTAACATCACTGCGGCGTGTCTGACATCTGCAGGAAGCTGCGCTGCACCAGAAACTACATCCACACCAACCTGTTTGCATCATTCATCCTGCGAGCTGTTTCCATCCTGACCAGAGACACCCTGCTAAGCAGAGACACCCCAGAGTTCAGAGACGACGAGGACATATCTGAACTACTGAGTGATCAGGTTTGGACACAGAAAAAAACAGAGCGAGAGAGAAAGAGAGAGAGAAGCAGGGATTATTTAAGGGATGTCTACATTTGTATCCTGTCACAGAAAACATAGCTTCCAGGTTTTCAACGGTTATGTCTAGATGGTAACCCACAAATTGCAAAACTTTGCAAAACTCAATACCAGATGGCATCCACCTATCCCAACTATGCAGCTACCTCTGGGTCTGAAAAGTGAAGCCAATGCTGAAGTGTTTTAAACCTGCATTCTCTCTAACAGCCAGCAGGGGACGAGTCCTCTGGATGCTACAAGAAGTCTGATTGTATAGAAGTCTATGAGGAAATGAGCCTACTGCTCACTTGATTGATTACCTCAGTAAACAATGTAAACATCAATCACTTGTTTCAAGTCTTCTTCAATACAGCATGATGTTCATTTAGTAAATTATGGTCCCATTTAGAGTCAAATAGTCCATAAAGCAGGGGATGCTTTAGGTTTATGTTTACAAAAGATAGCGACAGCCAAAATTCTGAACCCAAAGCTTCAAAACAGCAGTCCACACTTCTTATACACAGTTTATGATCCAGCTCTAACCATGGTCAATGCCTAACCTTAGCCATCTCACAAGAGTTTTGCAAATTGTGGGTTACCTTCTAGATACGACCGTTTAAACCACTAGCCGTCACCTTGATCAGAAGTTTTGACTTTGCATCAATAATACAACTCAGCTGATAGTCTGATAACGCTAAGTGATTATTAGCATTGTACAAGTTTATCACACAACACTTACCGACACTGATTCAGTTAGAAAACTGAACATGTGGACAGAGACTCCCTAATAACTTGAAATTAAATAAGCAATATTATGACACACACCAGGCAGCATCTGGCTGCCGTGTGGCCCAGGTGCTGATGCAGTACTGTGTGGGAGCCAACTACTTCTGGCTGCTGGTGGAAGGCCTGTATCTGCACAACCTGCTGGTGCTGATGGTGTTCCCTGAAAACCGGTACTTCTGTGGATACCTGCTCATTGGCTGGGGTACACACACACACACACACACACAAATAAATGGTTGATTAAAGTCACCTGCTGTTGTGTTGTGAACTTTGTCTACTTATGTATGTCTGTTTTGTATCAGGCGCTCCAGTGTTATTTGTGGTTCCTTGGATTATTGTACGTTACCTGTTTGAAAACACCAGGTAATCATTTTTATTTTTGCCTCTATAATACACATGTTGCACTGACAGCGTCCAGGAGTTCATCACCTGTTTCCTCAGATGTGAATTAGATCTTCACTTATGTCTTCTCATTCTTCACCTCATCTGATATTTTAGTTTCTCAGGATGCCTTGTTGTGTATTATTGCTCACTTTTTTGTGTGTTTGTGCTTGTAGGTGTTGGGAGATGAATGAGAAAATGGCACACTGGTGGATAATCCGCACTCCCATCCTGATGGCGGTTCTGGTAAATATACACAAGGGCACATTCCAGATTCAACTGTTCTCAGGCCAGTAAATAGTCGTTATCAGTCACTATAAGCACCATAGATGTAGGTCAGTAGAAGCCTACTACACCTACTACGCTGTGAAAGTGAAAGCTAAACAAACATGTTTCAATATGTTGTAAAACTGAATGAAACGCTACACAAGCTAAACAATTTCTTTAGGTTTAGGCCACAAGACCACTTCACTAAGTTTAGTGAAAAACAGTGGCTATTTTCAAAACCTCATACTATAGTAGTAGTAGTACGTACTGATTTGGCAAGAATGTAGTATGTAGTATGCGAATGAAAGCAAAATCTGTAGTATGTCAAAATGTATGTCGTACTGATTTGGAGAAAACCTCCAGTCTGCCTCTGACCAGTCTATGTCTCCTGCTGTATCCCACAATGCAATGCGCTAGACCACTACAGGCTACGATTACACAACAACAGCAGCCAAAGGGCTTGTTTGTTTTTTTCTAGCTATTTCATCACTAAATTGATTTCTGAAATGTCTGAGGTGAGAAATCAACTGTGTAGATTTTGAAAGTTGACAGTTTTACGATATCAGACAGTGAATTGAACATTTTCTCCTCGTAGACGAGGGGCTTTTATCTCCTTGTTGACGGATAGTTTGTTTAAATATCACGACATAAATGTCCATTATAAAATTAACATTAAATTATTCTGTACACTGATGGGAATATGGGCTCTGAAGTGTCATCTCAGCTCATCTGAAACACGCTCAACGAGGACGTGAATGTCGCTGTTTATTTTTTTTAATCTCTTCAGGTAAACTTCTTCATCTTCATCCGCATCATCCAGATTCTTGTATCCAAACTGAAAGCCCATCAGATGAGATACAGCGACTACAAATTCAGGTAAGACACGTACCTGTTTGATATTTATCCATCCATCCATCCATCCATCATCTATAACCGTACATCCTGTTCAGGTTTGCAGGGGGGCTGTATTTTATAATTAATTTAATTATTAGTAGTTGTATTGTTGATATTATTTGTATTATTACTGTTTGTATTATTATTATATATTTAGTATTATATATTTTTTTTCTTTTTATTGTTTTTTTAATGCTATTTTTATTATTACCTCTCTAAGACTTCTGCTTATCCAATTCAGTCGCAGGGGGCTTTATTTTAAATTCAGTTCAATTTAGTTTAATTTTGTTATTATTATTCTTAATAGTAGTAGTACTGTTAATGATTATTATTATTTGTTTATTTATATTTAATTTTATTTTTTACAATTACCTGTCTAAAACTTCTCTACTTGCCCATCCCAGTTGCAATTGAGTTGAATGAGGGGGGTCTGAGGGGGTCTGAGGGGATCTGGGGGGTCTAGGAGGTCTGGGGGGTCTGGGGGGGTATGAAGGGTGAGAGGGTGGAGCTTGAGGGAGAAAGGGGGAAAGAGAGGATGTATGAATTAATAAATGAAGTATGAGAAAAGATGTGAGAACATAAGAGGAGTGGACCTGAAGAAATGAGGGGAAGGGATTTAAGTTATATTATTTATGATTTAACTTTATATCACTGTGGTGCTTCACTGAGAAAGAAACAATGCCAGCAGCTGCTGTAGGCTAAAGTTGCATTTAACTCTCCTGACAAAACACTGAAGATAAAACGTAGTGAACATATAAACACTGTGGGACACTGTGTGGGAATCCTCCTTCAGCCAGTTAGATACCAGTTATAAAGCCAACACTCGATCACTGTAGAGGGAAAAGCTAAAAGAGCAACTTCTGTTTTGCGTCTTTCCCTCCAGACTGGCCAAATCCACCCTGACCCTGATCCCTCTGCTGGGGATCCATGAAGTGGTCTTTGCTGTGTTGCCAGAGGAACACACGGACAGTGTCCTCCACAACGTCAACCTCTTTTTCCAACTCTTCCTCAACTCTTTCCAGGTACAGTCAGGACTTTGTGCATTCACCTAGGCCACATATATCATATATCTACATAAAAGTACAAATCATTTCCTCCCTTCACAGGGTTTATTTGTTGCCATCCTCTACTGTTTTATCAACAAGGAGGTAAGTAGTTTGTCCTTCTGTGTGTGTGTGTGTGTGTGTGTGTGTGTGTGTGTGTGATGTGTGTCTGCACTATAATGAAAGGAAACCAAAGTCAGTGTTAAAATGTTTGTGAAATAACAAGGAAATGTCCCCAATAATTAGGACTATTATTGATGGTGGACCAGGAGGGACTTGTGGGCTGCATTCTTTCTAACAGCCAGCAGGGGGCGACTCAACTTTAACCCCTTCACAGTGTGTTTTGTTTATGAAAAGGTCATTATCAACATTTTGGTCTCCTAAAAATGTCTTACACAGCATTTGGTTGTGCTTACCCCCACTCACTTCTGTCACTTCTGTCATTTCTGGTTGCAAAAAAATCAAGATGGCGGCAGCCAAAAAACCAAAGCTTAAAATGGCAGTCAACAGTTCTCATATACACTCTGTGATCCTGAGCTTAACCATTTAAAGTCAATGTCAAACCATGACCATTTCCAAATTGCAGGTTATCATCTTGATACAACCATTTTCAGCCACTAGCCTTCACCTTGACTTTAAGTTTTGACATTGCATCAATGATACAAGTCTGGTCAAAAAGCCAAGATGGCGACAGCCAGACGGTCAAACTCGAGGCTTCAAAACGGTAGTCCACAAACCAATAGGTGACGTCACTGTGACTATGTCTACTTCTTATATACATTCTGTGGGCTCCCCTCAAGGAAAGTGATTCTCCAAATGAATGCAGGCAATAAAATGATTTTCAAGTTGAAAGCAAACAGATGATCAAGATTAAAAGGTGCTAAATTCAAAATTCAGAGCATATCTATTGTTTCCACATGCTCTGGACATGATGACGGCTGAGCCAGCGGCTCACAGCTGACTGCGCTCACATTGGAAACAACGGGAACATTCCTGACAGAGCTAGCAGTGTTAACCTGGGGGAACCTGACGATGGACGCTTTACTTCTGTGATCATGCCATCAGTCGGGGCGGCATTTTCAGCTGTAACTGCAAAGCAACTCTACAACAGGAGGCATTTTCAGATTTGTTCATCGGCTCAGGGCACAACTTTAAAGGTCTCTTGATGCTTTTCTTTTACATTTTCTGTCTTTAGTGGAGAACAGCGTCTTGCCCAAGAGTTTTCTGTGTTCTGGTGGACAGCTGCATTAATTTAGACTTCCTTAACTTGCTCACCAGCTGAGATGTGTGTTTCTGGTCATTCAGTAAGGAAATAATAATATGTCTTTCTCCTTCATTATAACCCGCTTCTCTCCTCTTTCTCTCACTGTAACTCGTACTTTGCTGGCAGGTGCAGGCAGAGATAAAGCAGAAATGGCAGACGTGGAAGCTGGGGGTGACTGACATGGAGGAGCTGAGAAACACTGGCAGCAACACACCACAGGTCCATGCTAAAGGTTTATTTTATTATTGTATATATTATATATATTTTATCATTTTTCTTTACAGGCTTTTTGTGTCTGAGAGAATCACTCTGAATTAAAGTCTTGGTTTAATATTCAGTAAAACACAGATGTGTAAACATGTTTGCATTATAAAATGTGAATTTCAAAGGCTGAGCACTGGAAATAATTAACCTTTGATTATCTGTACTGTGGATTAATCCTGTGCAAAAATTTTCATGTAGCTTCACACTATAAAGTCGCCTTACTGTTTTTCTTCAGTAGATTTCAGCAAATTCTGGTGGTAAAAAAAATCATTTCAAATCATCATTTTAAATTGATACCTGATGCTACGCCATATATTACTCAGCCTGTCCTCGTGAATCACAGTCACGTTTTAATTAAGTAGCAATTCACTGATCACTAATCAGGCTAAAAGTAATGGGACTTTTACATACTGTCGCAGCATACTCCACAGATACGACACGGTATGTATAGGTAGTGATAGTGATGTCAGAGACAGCTTTAAAAAGGTATATAAAGTCAAACATCTTTTTATAAAGATGAATAGTTGGACATTTAATGGATTATTGTAACTCTAATTAAAATGTTGCTCATGGTTTCTACACTTTTTTTCACATTGTCATTGTGCAGGTTGGTGGCAGCTTGCCATTATCAAGCCAGTGCCACCATCTGTCTCCCGGCCTGCCGCCTGCTCATCGCCAACAGGACGGCGGCCTCGCCACTCCTCCTCACCCTCAGCTCCCCCCACCGGAACAGCTGAAGACCTTCTGCTGAATCTCTGCTCATGCACAGGGGGATGGAGGAGGAAATGAGGAGAAGTGTTGAGAAAGCTGCTGCTGAAAATTCAAAACGGTCTTTCACATTCTGACCAAATAAAGATACAATTAAAAGAGGTGGGACTAAGTCATTGTTTTGCAAGTAGTAAATCTCAGGGGTGCAGTGGTTAGCACTGTCCAGGGTGAACCCCGCCTTCGCCCAATGTCCGCTGTAATCGGCTCCGGCGCAACCACGACCCTGAACAGGATAAGTGGTTACAGATAATGGATGGAAGGAAGAACATCTCAAGTCTTTGCACTCAAGTCCCAAGTACTAAACCTTGAATTTTAAACCCTAAACAAGGAGCTATAACATAACTTTATTCCTTCATGGTTTTCTCCTGTAACCTGATTGGATGCTGTCAGATTGGTTCAAACAAAGTAGATCTGGTTACGTGTTGTCTTGCTGGTGTTGTCGGGAAATGAATTGATTAGTGGCACACTATTCTTAAAGATGCTAAATACGGGAGCATTTCTGTTGCCTCTCAGCGGCTCTCAACATGGCAAAGGTGAGCCGGCACAGCTAACAATGCTAATGACGGCAAAAGTGCTGATAGAGATAACAGTTTTAACCAGAGGGAGAGTGACTTGGCATTAGCCGATTCCTGTATCTTAACATAGCAAATAGCTGTTGATGTTATATTAAAGCTCTGGATCGAATAGAGCACTGTTAAATAATATAGGGGGAAGGTATCAAGTATTTTCAAGTCAAAAGATTCAAGTCAAAGTGAAGTTGCGAGTTACTGGTGTTAATGTCCAAGTCGAGTTTAAGTCTTTTTTTTTGTCATCTAAAGCTAGCTGGTTGGTGCCACCATTCAGGTGAGGAGGTCTACTGCTAAATGCTGATACATGTAACGGCGCCTGCAATCCAGATTAAACCGCTACCTCTACCATCATCTAGTGGAGAGATGAGAGCACTACAGGAGGGGAAAGCTGCCACTGTAAAAAAAAAAAAAAAAAAAAAAAGATTAGAAGCAGGTTTACTGAGTGATCTGGATCATTTTGCGGAGTAAAATGGAGAACTACTTCATATCTTTAACACTGACTGAAGTAAAATGACCTGATCCAGGTTTTACTCTGCAGAGTTAACAGATAACGCAGTAATCCAGCAGCAATGCTGTCTGACCTCTGTTGTTCCTATGGTAGTGTTATGGTGTTATGGATGTCCTATGAGCGAGGTGAATGGCATTACTACGGTTTTACACTTGGCAGCTCACGATACTGCAGTCTTGGAAAGGGAGAAGTGAGTGGAGGAAAACTTAGTTGGCTGCAATCTGCAACAACACCACTAGATGCTCCACATCCTACAAACTGAACCTTTTCCCATCCTGGTGTTTACTGTGCCACTAAACCGGAAGCTGTACGATCCCTGTAAGCTTTGATAGTTTTGTTTATTGTCTTGGTTCCAGTGTGGCAGAGACGTAGGTGTAACGTCCTCCTGCCGACAGGCTTCGCCAGGACAGCAGCAACTCTAGTGATGAAGTGTAAATCTCTGGAAGTTATTTTTAATTTGATATGTACATTATTACAAACTTTTAAATCAAAAAGAAAAGTGGTTGGAGGAAGCAGGAGGGGTAGAAGGGACGAACACGTCTCCTCTTGCCACACACAGATCTCATAAAGTAGGTAGTTTGTTTTCAACAGCACATCACTTTTTGGCACAGCGGGCAGCAGTCCGACGCACAGATGGGACAGTCAGTCTCACAGCTTTTCGTCTGTGTTAATTAGTGGAGTATACAAGTACGCAGCATCGTCCTCCTCATAGATAATGGCCACAGTCCCGCCAGCATCTGACACTGCTGCACTGGTCTGTATGTACGCCTGAGAGAGAGGACACAACGAAAAGTGAGCTAAAGCCAAAAAAGGCCTGAGAATGGCAACGTTTCATTTTAAACTAAATCTGGACTTATTTTATGTAAATTTGTCTGAGCTCTTCACCCTCTCGAGTAGCTGTAGACGCTCTTCATTGAGCAGGTTGCTTTGCCTCAGCTGGCTGACGGTGTTCTCCAGGCCCAGCAGCTTCTCTAGGTGTCGGCGGTGTCTCTGCTGCAGCACTTTCACCTTCTTCTGCAGCTCGGCCACAACCGCCTCCAGCTGCTCCTTACTCAGGCTGTTCTTATGGTAGCTGCGCATGGAAAGGATGGGAAAAGATTGTGAAAGCTGTAATACAGAGAATATAACATAGAATATAGGAGAGAAAATGCATTGCCACTGAAGTGCTCTTTAGTAGGTTGAATGTCAATATTTGTGGCATCTTTAAAGGTATTTTTCATCCTGGACCCTATTTTCCCATGTTTCGCATCTAAGGGGGCTTTCACATTAGGGATTTGGCCTGGATCGAGTATACTTGACCCAAAGTCCACTTGGTTTGATTAATGTGAATACTCCTTAGCATTCTCGGGCACGGTTCGTTGATCCGTACTTGAGTCCACTTGAAATGTGGTCTGGAGTTTGGTTCATGTGTACTCGGGTTCGCATCAGATGTGAAAGCCAACAGGACTGTTTATTTTGTTTCTGTCAAATTTGAATGAAGTGTTGTAATGTAGTGCTATTAGATCAATCTAGTATCGACATTTACATCCACTAAAATTGTTTGTTTTAGTCATGAAAAGCTCTGATTGTTGTAGTGTCTGACATTATAGAGAGAGTTTCGCTAAAGGAGACGTCTCATTGTGAAATCTGGCAAGGTGACATGTTGCTGGAAGACAACGGTGGAATAGTGGGATACATCCATGGCGGAAACGTGAGAGTTTGTTGTGTCAAGTACAGAAAGCACAGTTTAGTGTTATCTAAAAGATTTTCAATTTTCAAATTTACACAATATACACAAAATATCCGTGCACTGGAATGAGCAGACGAGATGAGGATGAAAAATGAGAAGAGCCTTCTGTGTTTTTCCCTCTTGACTTCACTCATGTCCATTTCTCATCTTGTGTGCTGATTCGTTTATGCTGAACAACCAATCAGAGCAATTTCTCTCACCAACGGGCTCAGCTGTCGATTCAGCATGCTGAATCAGCCAAAAACTCAGGCACAGGCAGACTAGAGCCAGTCAGCGCTCTCCCTCAATACTGGACCAATTTCACAAATATTTGTCCTGATTATTCAGTTGGACACACAAAATGAGAAAATGGCTCCAGGTAAAACAACTACAACAAAGTCATCCTTTAAGCTGGCATCTAAGACCGTCAACTTAAGTCTGATCCCTTTTTAACTCTAAACCTGTCACCTGAGTCTGAAAATACAGTCATACAGACATATAAACAAGCCAGTGCTCACCAGTGCTCCTCCAGCTGGTGATCCTGCTGCTCTCCGTCATCCTCTGACTTGCTGTCATCTCCTTCTCCCTCATCTGTGTCCAGCCTCTCCACGGTGAGGACCAGGGACGTGGGGGAAGGCGGCATGTGCTTGGACACTATAGGCAGAGTAGATGTGATGGGCTTGGAGCTCAGAGCGGACGACAGCACTGTATCCGGGGAGAAGTTGAATCGGGTGGAGGTTTCGCCGGGGAAAACATTTGGTATCGTCTCAAAGTAGGCGATGACTTGAGTCTCACGGCCTCCGTGGACATCTGAGAACTCCTCTGTGGTACAAGTCCCATCTTCAACAGCGAGAGAGGCCACAGCCTCATGTGCGCAGCCCAGTGTGGAGTCATTCATGAGCAGCCCGTGGCCCTGAGATAAAATGGCAGCACTGATTCCATTCAAGAGCTCGTCTTGCCGTTCACCAGCAGGGCATTCAGACATCACTACCACCTCTCCACTGTTACTCAGATCATTAACTGTCTGGAATAAAGGTAAAGGGAAATTTGGCCCCGTTTCAAATCCGTTCACTGGGTTCAGGTCTGTCTGGAGGGAGCAGTCAGATTCCCCAACATCTCCCGACTCCATCAGGCTGGTTTCCGCCTGCTGCGAAGGGTCGACAGTGATCTCATACAGGTGTACCGTGTGCAACGTGCTCTCCACCTCTACGGCGTCGACAGCCGCCGTCCTGTCATCTGACACCGCTATACTTTGATTACTGTGAGCTCGAAACCGCTTTGGCTTCCTCTCACTGTGATCCGTGGCTTTCCGTTTCTAGACAGAAGCAAAAGCAACATGAAGTGTTTACAGTTCAACTGTAGTAACTCTTTCCTACTGACTTCAGAAATCTCCTCAGAAGCGGCTAAAGCACAGTAGCGGGAAGTCTCATATACAAAAAAAAAATAATCAATTCAGTCAATACACATACAAATCTGTTTGCTTAATCCTGCAGTAGGCAGAAATGTTTTGGCATCATAGGGCAAAAAATCCATAATAACCTTTCAGCATACTGTAAATCTGAGACTATCTGCACCTCCTCATGGCTCTGCTTTCAAGCTTTAAAAAATCTAGCACATGATGGGAAACATTGACCAATCACGGTCATCCCAGGGAGAGAGCGAGAGTGTTCCTATTGGCTGTACTCCGGCTGGTGGGCGGTGCTTTGTATTTCTTCAACTGCTTTCAACATGGCAGCCAGGTCACAAACGTTCTTATTTTACAACTAAACAGCAACTACAAGATGTTTCTGAAAACATCTGAGGAGAGAAATAGTCATCACAGTAAGAGAATATTGATTTATATTTGATCTTATACTTCAAATTCCATGTTGCATAAAGCTGCATGACCAACTTGTAAACACCTGTAAAACTTTTGTGTTACTGAGATAAATGAAACTAACATGGTGGAAAAAAACATTCAAATGGTACAAAATTAAAGAACAAACACCAGCTTTCTGAATAGAAAATCAGCAAAATAATGGCGAAACGAAACTTTCCAATAGGGCTGTCAAATAAATTAATGCAATTTTAATGCATTTAAGCAACTTACAACTTTGTAGGTTGAAGCAAGTTCAGTTTTATACAATGCTCCAAACTTGCACTAAATTTTGGGAAGGAAAAACTGGCATATCCATTTCCAAATGGGTCCCTTGACCTCTGACCTCCAGATGTGTGAATGTAAATGGGTTCTCTGGGTCCCCACCAGTCTCCCCTTTACAGACATGCCCACTTTCTGATAGTCCCAGTCAGTCTGGATCAAGTCATAGTCAAGTCAGCACTCTGACACACTGACAGCTGCTGTTGCCTGTTGGGCTGCAGTTTGCCATGTTATGATTTGAGCATATTTTTTATGCTAACGTCAGAACCTGTGAGGGTTTCTGGACAATATTTATCATTGTTTTGTGTTGTTAATTGATTTCCAATAATAAATAAATTGACACATTTGCATAAAACAGCATATTTGTCCACTCCCATGTTGATGAGTATTAAATACTTGACAAATCTCCCTTTAAGGTACATCTTGAGCAGGTAAAAATGTGTGATTAATCGCGATTAAATATTTTAATTAATTTTTAAAATTGACAGCCCTGCTTGCCAATAATATTGTCTGAATATTTTTGTTTTACCTCGACCTCCTGGAAGACTGTGGGCACGGCGTCGCTCTCAAGGTAACGGATTCCCCATCGCACCTTGAAGCACGACGGCGCAAAATGTTCATGGCAAATATACTGATGTCGAGAGGGAGTCCAGTTCTCACGCCCCATGTTCCTCAGCCACTGCTGCAGCCGGACCGGGTCCTGGAGAGGGAACCTACAACACAACAAAGACTACTGATGTGAGACACTGGTCACATTTGGACTCCTTCAAGAGAATCAAATAAGAAACAGCAAAAATACACCATAAAGCTGAGTTTACACTGTGCTTGTTCTAGTGGTTTTGACAGTAAAGTCTAAAAACTGCCTCACTAAGCTGAAATCAGCGTCAGAAACGATGTTGTGACTCTATGGACTCGGCAAATGTTGGCTTGTGCTGTTACACTCTGTTTACGATGATGCAACCCAACGCTAGTACTTAGTACTTAGAGGTGGTGCTGTATGAGATTACATTTATAGTGAAGATCACATTTTGTGTGAGGTAGACAGAATAATAGAAACACCTTTTGAAATGATGTTTAATATATGAATGTAAAAAATAAAATACAATACATGAACGGTAGTAGTTAGTTGTTGCTTCATATTGTTGACAGGTTTCTATTCTTCTGGTCACTGTTTTCAGTTTGAATATCCCAGTTATAAGTAAGATAAAATTCCAGATAAAATCATGATGAGTGGTGTCATATTGTCGGTGGTGGAATAGAACTAAGTACATCTACTCAAGTACATTTAATGCAACTTTACATTAGTACTCCATTACATTTAATAGGGGAATATTGTACTTTTAAGTCCACTACATTCATTTGACATGACTTAAACAAAACAAACAAACACATGATATGCTTAGGCTTATTCAGTGGTGGAATGTAACTAGGTACATTTACACAAGTACTGTAATTAAGTACAGTTATAAGGTACCGGTACTTGTACTAACTTGAGTATTTACATTTTATTTTACTTTATACTTTTGATCCACTCCATTTTGAAAAATTAACGGATTTAGTAAATAGTAACTTTGCATATTCAGATTATTAATAGAAAATGAAAAATAAATAAATAAACTAATACATTATGATGTACTATCACAGGTTAAGTTACCCAGCAGTATATAAAGTACTTAAACTTAGCTCCACCTTTATCAGCTGTAACAGTAAAGTGATCAACAAATGCATCACTCATTAGATTTCAATAAAATATAGTATTATTATTTTTATTTATTTATTTATTTAGATGCTAATACTTTTGTACTTTTACTTAAGTAACACTTTGAATGCAGGATTTTTACTTGTAAGAGAGTATTTCTACACTGCAGTATTGCTTTTACTTCAATAAATGCTCTTAATACTTCTTCCTCCACTGGGCCTATATGATGTAATGCAGTACTATACTAATAATATACCCAGTAGTACACAAAAGGAGGAACATTAACAGGCTCTTACATGTATTCATTAGTGAGCAAAGTCATGCTGCATAATGAGTACTTTTACTTTGAAGCTTTAAGTACATTTTGTTGGTAATACAGTTGTACTTTTACTTAAGTAATACTTTTGATTTGAGTATTTTCAGGCTATGGTATTTCTACTTTTACTTAAGGATTACACTAAACATTAAAGTGATGAACACATGCACCAGTCATAATTCAATAATATAATATATAATTGAATTTGTTTTTTGTATTCATTCTGATGCTAATGCATTGTACTTTTACTTAAGTAAGACTTTACGGGCCTTTTACTTGGAACAAAGTATTTTCACGCTGTAGTATTGCTACTTTTACTGAAGTAATAATACTTCTTCCACCACTGGGTCTAGATGATATCATGCAGTACTATATTACTAATCTACCCAGTAGTACACAATACTTGTACTTTTGCTAAAAAAAAAAAAAAAAAAAAGGAATTATTTGTAATGGAGTATTTTTAGGCAGTGGTATTTCTACTTTTACTTAAGTAAAGGATCGGAGTATTTCTTCCACCACTGCATATAAGGCTGGGTGATATGGTCATAATCCTCTATACAGATACACAGATATTGTTAACGACATATGTCACAATATAGCATGTTTTCCTGTAATTCAATAAATAATTCAATAAATAAAAGCTCAATTTGAATAACTAAACTGTGTATCACAATATCTCAATACATGGTTTCGTCATGATGATAGATGATGATAGATCAAAGATGATGAAATATCATATTGAATTATCGCACAGCCTTAACTGCATATAGTCAATGAATCACCAGCTCCAGGGTTAAGATGGCATCCACAGCTCCAGTCCACCATACTTCACCATGGCTCAGATCCACTAAAATAAAACTAAACCTCACATGTCCCGAATGAACACGTGAAACTGATCTTCAACAGAATTTGCCCGTCAACAAAACTCAGTCACCAACAGACTCAAATCACGATCCAGTAGTCTTCTTTCTTATCATGATTCAATCAACACAGAAATTCAATTTCTATGGTTTCAAAGGTCAAAACAAGACAATACAAACTTAACCGGACATTACAAAAAACACTAAAAATGTTGAAATTTAATAACCACAGAGATTAATTTACATTAAGAAAATATGTCGTATGAATTTACGTTGTGAACGACTGATTTAAAGGATAGGACCACGTCCCCTAAAGTCAGAGAAGACGTTTCTTGTAGCAGCTAAGAGCTAAAAGACTATTTGGTTTAAACATCTTACTTGTAGAAACTCTTCCGGTCGTTGCCGTTTCCGGAGTCATTCTTACAGTTTGGGACCGAACAATATTTCGGCATCTCTGGTCGCTGGTTGTCGGTGTTGAAGGCTGATTATCTTCGTGTCCAACTGGGTTCACAACAAGGTGAAACTCGTGCTGTGTGTTGTCAACTCGTGGCGCACAGTTGACGACTGACGATCAGCTGTTGTGAGTCGTGACGTCAAATTAAAGCGACTTTCGCCCTCAACAGGAAGCGCTACGTCATTGTTTACGACTACTACAGTAAATTGTAGTAGAGGTATATTTCAAAGGAAGTACATTTTCTTGAACTCTGAAAAGACTTATAATGAATGGACATAAATGGACATTGAAATCCTCTTTAAGTGGCTGTAACTTTTGTTTGTTTGCTTGCTTGTTTTGTACTGTTGCCTATACTTTTTTATATGTCTGTTGTTGAAAATAAAGTTCTGTTCAAAAAAAAGTAGTGAGGATATTCTACGGGAAAATATATATATATATTTTTTTTTTTTAAATTCAATGATACTCAACATGTGGAAAGAATATTTTATAATCAATCTCATTATCATTGTCACAAAGTTTTGCATTCATAAATGATAATTTGCGAGGGTTAACCTCGTTAACCTCATTTTAATGTTTTTAAGAGAGAAATGGAAATATATATTAAGACAATATCTTCTGCAAAAAAAAATGTTACTGTACTACAGTTACTGTTATTTATTTATTTATTTATTTAATTAACCTATTAATCCCTGGCATGTTTTGTATTTTATGTTAAATTTTTATTTATTTATTTTATTTTTGTTTGTTTTTTAATTCATCCCCTTATTTGCTTTGTATGTTACTTAAGTAAAAGTCCATAAAATATGCATTCATAAATGGTAAATTGCAAGGGTTAAACCTCATTTTAATACTTTCAAGAAAGAAATGGAACTATATATTAAGTTATTATCTTGTACAAAAAACAAACTGACTAGTACAACTGTGAATATGTGCTCTCATTTCAAATTTTTTACTTAAGCTATTACTTATTAATTTTCATTAACCTATTCACAGCTGTCACATTTTGTATTTTATGTATTTTGTTACTTTTAAAATATAGATTTATTTTATATTTGTTTTGATTCATCGTTGTATTTCCTTTATATGTATTGTTTACTTGTGTTGATTTAATTGTTCTTTGTATTGTCAACAAATTTAAAATAAAGTTTATTGGGGAAAAAATGTAGTGGGGCTATTTCAGTATCTTTCACCGTAAAGTTAGTAAAAATAGCAATAGTACAGTGTGGAAATACAATCAATACATTCAAATAGTTACTGAAGTAGAAGTATAAAAGTACTAGCATCAAAATCAATAAAAAAATAAATTCAATAATACATATTGAAATGCGAATGTATTTTTTCTATTAATAATCTGAACATGCAAATTAACTATTTAATAAAGCAGTCAAATGTAGTTTGCTTTCAAAATGGAGTGGAGTAAAAGTATAACATAAAATGTTAATATTCAAGTGAAGTGCAAGTACCTCATAATTGTACTTAAGGACAGTACTTGAATACATGTACTTAGCTATATCCCACCACTGTATAGGTCTAAACATATCCCTGTTTCTTGCATTCAAAATGTTACTAAAGTAAAAGTACACAAGTATGACCATCAAAATACACTTACAGCACAAAAAGTATTATGTGGAATGGTCCATTTCACAATAATGTATTTATATTTTTGAATGATAGTTATTGATGCATTCATGTGTACATTACTTCAGTATTGCTGGTCAATGTTGGGTGTATTTTTTTACCATACGTACTGCTATGTAGCTGGTGAATTTCACCAAAGGATCAATAAAGAATTACCTTTAACCACATAACACATAATTTATTTGTTAATTATATTTCTGATTATAATTTTGAATCTGCAAAGTAACTAAAGTTAGATTACAGTAGTGGAGTAAAACTGACAATATCACCCTTTGAAATGTAGTGGAGTAGAAATCATAAGTAACAGAAAATGAAAATACTCAAGTCCTCAAAATTGTCTCGTACTTGAGTAAATGTTCTGTAGCGTTCTACCACTGGTAACTTGCATTATAAATTTAAATATATTGTTTTTAAATGAACATCCTTCATAGGTAGTTGAAACAAACCCTGCTGAGTTACAAACATAGACACTGTCAATAAACATCAATAAAGATACCATCTTGTGTCTAAAATCACTGGACTGGATTTTTTTATTCAATATTTTTCTCCAAACATTACACAGAATCTTTAAATGATACAGTATATATACATACACATCAGTGTATTTATTTATCTAAAAAGTTGAGGGCCATTGGACAATGCAGCTGTGCGTTTCAAGACAGGATTGCATTTTGGACGTTTGTGTACTGAAGAAATCCACACATGGGTCACCAGTAGTTGGAACGTGTATCGGAGACTAGAGTGCCATCAGTGTTTGCCTAACACCAAAGCTAGTTTGGAGAGTAGACTGTGCGGGAGCTGCCGGGTGAGTGGCACGACGACGGTCGAGGATGAAGACACGGAGAGCAGCAATATCTTCCTCAACAGGAAGCAGTGCAAATCAAATGTTACCAGCTACATGACAGAATCAACTAAACACACCACTAATGGCAAACAGCACCTTTGAGAGTGTCCCCAAAGACAATCAATCTATTATGTTTTTTGGGACTGGGATCATCATTGATCATGTTTGTATTCCTGTAAAATAAAAAATAAACTGACATACTGTAGGATAGTTTGAGAAACACTGATAGACATGCTGCTCTTAACCCAGTTTACAATGCTCCAAGCTGTGTACACGGGCCAACAGTACAATGCTAGGTTTCAGAGTCACAAGACGCTCCTTGTAAAAACTGAACAATCATTTTCATTACAGATCTTTGGTACATATCAGCTATTTGATCCCATCTGCTGAGTATATCAAATATGTTTAAAAACCAAGCAGCTCCAAGGAGACTCGTCTGAAAGGTTGGTTTCTTTACCCAGTGATGGGACACAAGATCGGGCAAATGGACAATGGAAATGGAGATTTTTCCAGTTGTAACTGATAACATGAAAGGCCGCACCCAGTTGTGGGCTGGGCGGGTGTAAGTGATCTCTTCCCATCTGAACTACACCACACGTTTTCTGTACACAACTAGCGGAAGTTTATCGGGGAGAGAGATCCCTTGCGCTAAGCATGAGCGAGAGCATGTCCGAGCACTGTAGGGAGTGAGGTGGCTGGGATGGTTCAGGTCAGATGGGAGGTCGTCAGTGTCATAGACAGATCAGCGTGGCCTCTACATCATCCCCAACTGCATTAGCGTGTTGGCATACGCCATGGGCTTGACATTCGGATGAGGCTGTAAAAGACAGCGAGAGACAGACAAACATTAGATCATGCCTCAACAAATTTTTTAAAAGCCCCAAATTAATCATTAATAGCCTGCTGCAAAGTCAGATGCCCCAGCTAGTGGTCAAATGTATGTTTTACTAGTAAATGACATAATACCATATGCAAGACATATTGCAGATGTTGTTGTTAGCATGTGTTCACAAAATAGCCAGTTTCCATACTCTTTTTTTACGATTTATTCCCCTAAGTGCTGCAATAACTTTACTCCCTGTTGGAAAAACAACAAATTCAGTAAATTCCCATTGTTACAGGCAACCCCCTCCTCCCCCAGGTTTTCCCTCAACCCGTGTTTTGCACTCTCATTAGCTGCAGCTCGTGGCTGGAGTCTCCGAGAGGTCCAAATATTTAGTATGCTAGATATCTGGCATGTGTCTGCAAGGTATCGGTGAGCGACAGCAAGTCTCTCGGCTCCACATGGCTCGCATCTTTGAGCAGTTCACACAAGACTTGAGCAAAAATTTGCAAGCGGCATGCCAACTCCGATTTGCCACTGATCTGGAGTTTTTGTTGGGTAGTGGAAAAATCAGGGCCGAAGTCGTGTAGTGTGACCTAAGCAGTAGTCCTTTTTAGTCCTCAATTCCCGTGGCTAATAATTCTCATAATAATGAAATTTCCCAAAACACTGATAATGAACATAACAGGATACTGACCACAGCAGTGAACTGGTGAAATTCTGGCTTGAAGTCTGATCCCCTGAGGTGGATATAAGCTCCTTTGTTTCCCATCTGATCACTGGAGGGAGGCAGAATACAACACACAACAGTTAAAGGTCACTAAGTGAACAGCCCCAGTAACAGCTGACTCAACACCTTAAAAACCATTTAAAAACAGACTTCACCAACAGATCACCGTTTGCATGATTCTGTTTAAATCAGTCTAAATTAAAGTAACTAAGTATATAATATATAATAAGTAGAGCATTCATTGTTTTTGCAGCAGAAAGCAAAAGCTACTGTCTTTTGCATCATCACATTGTACACTCACAATGACGTCATTATATTACATGTTCATGGAATGGAATGAAACTATCAAAATGCCTTTGCACTTGATCTGCACATATAAAAGAGAAGATCTCAAAAACTAAAAAATGTGCATAAAACAAATAATTATTATGTATAGTGAAGAAATTGTGTCTTCATGTTTCTACATTTAGAAATCTTCTGGATCAATGTTTTGTATTTATTTAGTAACATTTTATGAAAAACATTTAATTTATGATGCAATTTCAATACTTCAATCAATTATTATGGTTTATTTACTTAAATATTATTTTAACTTAGGTTGTGCAAATTTTAGGGATATGAAGCATTTGAAGATACCCCAAAAACAACCGATGTAGGCACTGGGGGACCATTTCTTTTGCAGAGTTCAAAGAGTTAAGTTAGCCAGCGTGAGTACGTACCAGTAGTTGGGTGCTGAGAACACGGTGATGCACTTCCCTGAGTGAGTGACCTCGTAACCCTCAGCTTTGACCTCATGACTACGCACAATGAAATCCAGCTTGTTCTGTTCCAGGAAGCGCTCCGTCACATCTGGCCCGAACTGACAACTCACTCCTCGCTTGCTGACTGACCGGCCATTCTGCATGACAGAGAGAAGTGGACAAATTCATTCTTAATCTGAGATAGAAGTTGACTGCATGTTGCTCTAACACAAACCTCCAGACACCTAATGAGGTGTTGGGTAGGTGGGAACTGACCTGAGGCTGTGGGTCTGACCAGAGGAGGTCACACATAGGACCTGTGAAAGAGCAGGAAGGTGTTGAGATGGTTTCTTGGAGTCAGTTTTATACTGATGATGCATTTGGAGTCTGAGCCTACCTGAGTCTGGAGGCTGTCTGTTCCTTTCAATCTTCCTGAGGTCTTCCAATGTGACACCATCTTCACTGAACAGTCCACCGTGCATAACCTGAGAAGGAGATTCTTATTACGCTTGGGTCACACTGCCTACCCGAGCAGCACATGTGCATCACTGCACCTCTGGCTTTTCATGTTAAGTTATATGTTAAGTGGAGGCTGGTTCATAGCGGCAGAGGTCGTTGCTATTCATCTATTTTTGTATTTTTGAGAAGCAACAGGGAGATCAAAATATGAAAAAAAGACTAACTGGTTGAATTAAACCATTATCAAATACCGGTATAATTTATAAAATATCTTTTCTTTTTTCTTTGGAAAAAAAATGTATTCAAATCCTGACTGAAATGCTTCAACATATGCAGGGCAGAAGGGAAAGGGCAGTCTGTGTGTGAAGTGGTTGTAGGCATTGTGGGTAGTAGAGGAGGATGGAAGGTCCTCATCCTCCCTTAGGGCAGGACATCTCCTATCAACTCAATGCATTTCTTTTTTTCATGCTTATCTGTAATTGTCCAAAACATGTAAAATGACGCTCCAAGGGAGGATAAGCTCCCTCAGCTTCTTACCAACAAAAACCAGCAGAATATAAAACTGACAGCAGGTTGGTCCAATGATGATGTCCAAATGTCATCTTCAGTCTCTACTGCTGTACTGTACGTGATGAACTGGCAGTAAACTATCAGACAGCAGCATATTAGGAAATAAAGCATAATGTACAAATTGTGAGCTACTTTAAACACATAACACAACAAATTATTTTGATTTAGGCCTGTTTATTGAGCTGTAGCTAGCTACTTGTGTTTGCCAACACAACAGTTAATTTGTTGTAGCAGCCCTGAAGGACTCGTGCAGCAGTCCGTCGCCCATACTGGGATCCAGTCCCGGCAGCGTGTTGGACCGCTGCACGCCACCGTAGTCCTACTGTGGGTCAGTGAAGACAGCTAGAGAATTTAGGTATCAAACAGAAACTGGACCTGTGAACAACAACACAATGAACTGTGACTGTGTGACTGTCTTCAGTTCACAATGCCACCGCTTACCAGAACTTTATTGTTGATACACTGTGCAAGAGGCAGCCACTGGAAGACCTCGCTGAACAGCTGGAACATCTGGGCTGTGTACTTGGCTTTGACCTCCCCTTCAAATCCATACATCTGGTTCATGTTGTCTGTCTCGTGGTTACCTACAAGTAAAAATCTTGATTTAACAACCCTGTTTACATGAATTTATATGTTAACAAGGAACACAAAAAGGCTAATAAATGA
This sequence comes from Pterois miles, assembly GCA_947000775.1. NCBI lineage: Eukaryota > Metazoa > Chordata > Actinopteri > Perciformes > Scorpaenidae > Pterois > Pterois miles. Next base: position 4,518,732 of record CAMQGK010000110.1, on the reverse strand, counting down.
ATTTCAGTGTTGTGCTTTGAACTTGACAACACGTGTATTAAGTGTGACACATTAACAGGACATTTTACAGCACACATCTGCAAACACTCCACATTCATCCAGACTCGTATAGAAGCACACTGTGAGTGCTCTCACCCCGAAGCAAGTGGAAGTTATCAGGGTAAAGCAGCTTGAAGCCAAAGAGGGTAAGAATGACCTCAACAGAGAACGAACCGCGATCCACAAAGTCGCCATTGAACAGCTGAATTCTGTGGTTAAGCATTGTGACCCACAAATACTGAGGCTTTTAGCTGTTGCCACTGTTTTAGACACAGAATGGTACAAACAAGGAGGGTGACTACTCCAAACACAAATATAAAAGCTGATGGATGGCTGTCAACCAGAGAAGGATACATAGGGGTTGGTCTCTGAGGGTAAGCCGTTCAACTTGAAGATGTTGAGGAGATCGTAGTATTGCCCATGAGTGTCACCACAAATTGTTATTTTTTCTGTCTGTCAAAGAGAAACAGAACACCTTCAATAGATAACAACTGCATAAAATAACAGTAGTATTGTGTTTTATTTACTCGCCTCTAAAGGCCAAGACACACCAAGCCGACATCAAAGACGTAGCGACAACGAAGGCCAAATGTAGAGGTGCCTCACGTCTCCTTTGTCAAGGCATGCACCGATCTGACTTATACCGATACCCACAATGATACCAGGACTTTGGGTATCGGCCGATACTAAATAATAATCAATCCGATAACAGCATTTAATCAATATGCTGTATGCCTCGCTGTGTGTAAGTAACTGGGATATTTTTTTTAATGTGTAAAGCAACATCAGGCTTCACTAAAACATAATTATTTATTATTAAAATGATGACAATGTACAGCAGCAACTTGGTAAAAAAAAATCTTCAAAATTAACAGGAATTACAACTCAAATAAACCTTTTTCATGCAGCAACAAATTGGTCAAAACTTGAACTCATGTAGCACATAAACACAGTTATCGCGTACGTTCTGCGCCTGCGTGAGAGGAAAGAACTCTCCACACCAGCAGGTGGCGGTAGTCTGTATTTGTCATTCAAAAAAGGAAACGGAAGGTCGAGGACTGCAATCATGGAAGCCCTTGTTATGATACGTACATGAAATAAAGCAGTGTTTGCTGACCAAAATATCTGTGTATTGAATGATCAGATGAGATGAAAAATGAGAAAAGCCTTCTGTGTTTGCCCTCTTGACTTAACTCGTTTGGCTTACTTTCCGTTTCTCTTCTCGTGCACTGACAGAGTGATTTCTTTCACTACCGAGCGCCGCTGCCAATTCAACATGCTGAATTGACTGAAAAACCTCCAACATAAGCAGACTAGAGTTGACAGCGTGGGACACCGCAAAACCTAGGCCGATGGACGCTCACCAACGGCCTCAAACTGTCCAACAGCCGACGATCAGCTTGGTGTGTCCGGGCTTTAACCCCTGCAGTCTTATTAGGAGCACATATAATATGTATAATAATATAATAAAAATATGTCTACTGTTGCACTCATTGTGCATAAACTAATTGCAGATGATCACTAGTGAAATGGCTAAAAATTAAGTCCTCACCTCTTTTAATGTAATCTCAACAAGACTCGGTAGTTTCGATAGAACATCTTTAACTTGCACCAAAATCTGAAAGAGAAAAAAAAGTTGAATTGCAGATTCATGAATGTTTCCTTCAGTTAGTGTGTTTCATGTGAACAAACATGTTTACCTGATAAGCACACTTTCTGTGCAGTTTCTTCTGGTCTTTGAACCAATCCATCATCTCCTTCATGAACTTCAATGTGACCTTCCCATCCTCAAGTTTGGGGCCTTCATAGTCATCCTCAATCGCTGCAATGCAAGATTGTCTTCATTTAAGATCAAACATCATGAAGTAAAGAATCACAATGTGTATTTTGTTATCATTAGTTCCTGTTTTACAGCACAAATTTGATCAAAGCACATTATGATTACAGATAAATATTTGTTGAGTAACACTGAAAACTTACTCATGTTTTCGATATCCAGAGAGTCGACAACAGATTTTTTAATCTCATCGCTGGCAATGGCTCTCTCAAAGGCCTTCTGTTTCACAATTTTGTTACATTCCTGATACTTCATCCTCGCATCCTTGTCATTTGGTCGAACCCTCACTACCTATCACCAGAACAGAGAAATGAAATAAATCAACCACACTGGTTAATCATCAACTGTCATCTAGGAAGACACAGGGAAAATGACTCATGTGGCATTAAAACCAGGATGTAAACAGTAATAAAAGTAAATTGTGGTTTTAATTCGGCAGTTTATATTGGATGAAAGATATTGAAACCATTCAAAGTCAATCACTGTTACTGCACTATCAGGGCTCTAGCTTGCGACCAAAATGGTCACATATGCCACAATTTTTTTGTGAGCGAGTAAAACTTTCTTGTGGTGAGTGCATGAAATGGAGAAATAGCCCCTTTTACATAGAGAGATTAAGCAATACTGCTGTCAGGAACAGCCGCCATTATGCAAACTTTGCTTTTTCACACTGGACCAAACAACAGTGGTGTGTGATTTTATATTACATGCTCAAAACTGTGACCACATTGATTAATATCACAGGAGAAAGTACTTAAATAAAACGACCAATACCACAAAAAGTACTTTGTCACATGTGAAAGTCCTGCACTCAAGAAAAAGTATATAATCAAGAAAAAGTACTTTAAGTATAAAAGTAGACATATTCACTATGCAGCCAAATGAGCTCTTTAGCTGTTACATTATATATTCTTATATTAGATTATTATTATTGATGCAATAACATGAAAAGAAAATGTATATTTTAATGTTGTAGCTGGCTGCAATTGAGCTAATTGTGTTCATTTTCTATACTTCTAGGTGGTTACATAACAATGCCTTGTATTTCATGTATGCATTCTAAATGTAGTGAACTAAAAAGTACAATACCTCTGAAGGCCTCAAAACTGTACTTAATTACAGTACTTCAGTGAATGTACTTTCCGCCACTGATTAATACCATGCTGTAGCAAAAAAGAGTGCGAGCAAATCATGTGCTGGTGTGATCAACTGAGAAAGTTAGTAAGACCACTGCTGTGAGTGGAAAAGTTAGGCTTGAGCCCTGCCTACACATCTGTAGATCTATAAATACATATATAGATCTATAAAGACATATAAATCTGACTTCAACCTCTCATAGCTTCATAAGGATTAACTCATTTTCTGTTGTCATGGTGCTTGGTCCAGCTTGTGCAATAAATGGCATGCTATGACTATGGTGGAGCTTCAGAGGTCTTTGTTGCCAAAGCCTCGGTATATTTATATTTCTTATAGCACGACAAACAATAGATGCCAAATAGCTATGGTCTGAGTGACTCAAACTGGATCTAATTGGCATCATGGCTGGATTAAAGGATAATCCCTATTTCAGGCTGTTAAAGTAACATGAAGAGCCTAACTCATAGTGAACAGATGGAACAGGAGAGCTCTTTCTTTTGAGAAAGTCACATTTAGTTATACTGTGCATGTTGCTCATGTCACACATATTATATGTCAGGGGTCTCCAACAAGTAGCTCGCTACCTGTTTCTGGGAGGCTCGCTACAGGTTCAAACAATAGGTAAGTAAATCTGATTAACACAAAGTCACTTTGTAAACCTGTTGAAGTTTCTATCCAATAAAATTCACAGACATCCCGCTCCTTCTGACACAAAATGATTATTTGCCAATCAACTGTCAATTAAACTATCATTGACACCATAACATTATGATGTTAGCATACTAGCGAGCACACACTAGATTTGACTGTTTTTGGAACGCTGCAGTGCGCATCACGTTATGTGACAAGGAACAACCAACCACAGCCAGCAAATATCTTTCATTTCTTCTGTAAATATCAGTCTAAGGTACGGATGCTAAGTTTGAAAAACATTTGCAACCATTAACCGACCCTCACTAACCGATTATTAACTGTTAACCAAAAAGATTTGTGCCTCACATTCAGCAGTGTGCCAGTTACGGTATATGAGCACAACAGACAACTGAGTCACAATCAGGAGAGTTACAGTAGCAGCCACAGTGCTGCATGTAGTGTTGAAGAAGATAGAAGAAGATAGTCCTTTATTAGTCCCACGAGGGGAAATTCAATTTTTTCACTCTGTTGTGACATGCAGCCACTTTCCCAGTAAGTGTCCACCACACATTGAGGTCGTCAGCTGTGTGTCTGCCCAGATTAACGATAACAGTTGTCTAACAAACTGTGTGTGTGTGTTTGTGCTACATTAGCAGCTGCTAGCATTGCTGGTGGCTTTGCGTCCGCTGTAGCGTAACTTCAGCGAGTTTCTGACAGACTGTGTGTGTGTGGTGGTGGTGAGTGTGCATTTGTTAGTGGCATTACAGCTGTGAATGTAGCTGTAGCAGACAGGGTGTGTGCAGTTCATTTGTCGTGAATAAATGCTACGAGGCTACAAGCTACAAAAACTCAGCTAGAAGTCCAGTGCCAACTTCCTGTATCTGTGCCGGCTCTCTCTTAAGGTGGACCAGCTTTGACAAGCCACACCTCTGCATATTTCTCAACTTTAATTAATTATTGACACTTTTAACTGTTTAACCAATAGCGTTTATTAGTTAAAAAGCTTAATACTGGTTATTGGTTAATTATTAACATCCCTAAAACAAGAAATGTATGGAGGTGACGTTAATCATTTTAGTGCTGAGCTACCCAGAGCTTTATAATCTGTCCCACGAACTATTTTACAAGAACGCGACAGCATTCAGTTTAAAGGTCAGCAAACCTGACACAGAAAAATTGAGCAATAAAGCTGCTGTGAGAGGTCGACAGTGCCGGAAGTCCATTTAACTTTGTTTATTTTAGTCAGTGAGGCATTTACTGCTAAATTACCACAACTTCATGATCGTCATGGCAGTACGCAAGTTTTGGTTGCTTAGTAACGGTAGACAGGAGTGCTACCTCTGAAGCACCTTGGAAACAAAAGTATGAAAGTTGAACAGCTGATGTTTTTCCACTCAATTTTAGACTACTATTTTAGACTTACTACATGGCGATTGAAGGTGTGCAGCTACTAATAGTCAAAGACGCTATATTTCTTACCGTCTCATAGTCCTTAAGTGCAGCCTTGAACTTGCCCAATGCCATGTTGGAGGTGGCGCGGCGGTAATACCCCTTGATGTAGTTTTTGTCTATCTCCAGGGCCTTCGTAGCATCAGCCAGGGCGTACCCGTAGCACTCTGTGCGCAGGTACGCCAGGCTTCGGTTGCTGTAGTAGATGGCATTGGATGGATTGACCTCCAAGGCCTCCGAGTAGTACTTGATCGCATTTTCATAGTCTTTCTCTGAAAAACAAATGTTATACCTTCAATGGAAAACACTGGAGTTTGTGGTTTGACAATGTTATAATAAAACTGTCAGAAATAGTCCAGGTAATACAGGTTTATTATTCTTCTTCCTACTAGAACTGATGGCAGGTTTTGACAATAATACCTAAATAAAATATCAACAAAATGCTTCATTCAATACCTCAAGATAAATAATGTGACAATATTCTGTGTATGATTATTGGCTTATTTATTTACTTTATATATTTTTATTAATTCAACATTTAATCTACAGTATGAGTGGGCGATTTGGCATTGGAGAGGAGTTTTTAGTAATGCAGCCCTTGTCCAATTCACTAAAATTAGATCACTAAATCCAGGAACAACATTTTAGCTAAATCAAAATATTTCCATAATCCAAATCCCAGATCACATGAGGGTGCATGTCACCATGTTCATAGCTTCAATATACAATATTTCATCTCCAAGCCACACACACTAACATCTGTGCATGTTCAATTTTGCAGGCTTTGGGAAAAAGGAAGGAGACACTTATGAATATGATAAGGTATCCACTGCTAACCCAGTGTACCTACGCTCATCAGCCAATCAGGCTTTTCTGCGTGACACAAAAAAATGCCATGACACAAATGCTGAACAGCCAAAATCACTGTCGAGATAAGTTATCCTTATGATTCCCACTCTGTGCATCAAATTTAATTGCAAAATATAGCATTTCATATTGCATACAAAACACAGAAGGTAATAGACATTGCCTGAATTAAGGCTCCAGTAGTAATTCTGTTTATAGCTAATTCAAAAATGCACTTATCTCAGTGAAATGTTATTGTTTAAGATGAACTTGCAATGCTTGTTTCTACCCACTTGTATTTGATCGTAACTGTTTGATATTCTTACAATATGGACCTATCATATGCTTGTCTTTACCAGAAGAAAAAGACCTAAACCAGGTTTTGCTGTTTATGTAATATTTGACAATAAGTAAGCATCACCTAACTGCCACCATTTACTAGTTTGACAAGATAAATATATCTGACTTGAACAAGAAGTAAGTTTTAATATCAGGATAGGTGATGGCACATTTAAACTGCAGTTGCCCATGAGCGATAGTCAGTAAATCTAACCCTGTCATGCTGTTTATCTTATGCAGTATACCTCAGATACAAGGCAGTCCTGCATCCTCCAACAGACAACCTTTCCCTGACATCTGCTCTGAGTCTGACTCATCATTGTCTCTCAGCCCTCTAGAAACTTCAGCCTACAGGCATGATGTTGAAAGATAATATCTACATCATCTATTACATTAGTAATACTCTATAGTGTTACCTGACTTTCATTATAGATAATTATGATTATGATGACTGATTCTTTCAGTCATCATAATCATTGCATCATAATCATTGCAGGTTCAAATCCAGCTTGAGGCCCTTCTGTGTGGACTTTGCATGCTCTCCCCATGTTGCCGTGAGTTTTCTCCAGGTTGTCTGGGTTCCTCCCATAGTCCAAAGACATGCGGGTTAATTGTTGACTCTAAATTGCAGGTGTGAATGTGAGTGTGAGTGGTTGCCTGTGTCTATTGGTACCTTTGAATGGGGTTGTGTTTATCATATTTACGAGATGAGAAGTCGTGTACACATTATGCTGTATTCAAGTGGTCGTGAAGAACACAGCAGCTAAGCAACAGTAATATTAACGTTACTGTCCGAGACTAGAAGCCACAGAGGCTAACATTTTAACAAGTTGGCTAGTGGGTATAATGCTGGAGATGCAAGGGCATAATGAAAAAGGATAAAGATGAAGTCATTCAGAATATAGTTAACAAACAGAGTGTAAAAATTGAATTTCCCGCAGTAGCTCAGTCTGTAGGGAGTTGGCTTGGGAACCGGAGGGTCACCGGTTCAAGTCCCGCCATGGACCAAGAACTGAGTGTGAACTGGTAGCTGGAGAGGTGCCAGTTTACCTCTTGGGCACTGCCGAGGTGCCCCTGAGCAAGGCACCAAACCCCCAACTGCTCGGGGCGCTTGTCAGGAGCAGCCCCATCATTCTGACATCTCTCCATTGTTGCATGTTTGTGCATGTGTGTGTTCGGGTCTGCATGTACCGTGTATAAGTTAACAACAGAGTGAAAAAATTGAATTTCCCCTCGTGGGACTAATAAAGGACTATCTTCTTCTTCTTCTTCTTCTTCTTAATATCAACATTTTCCTCAAACATATTAGAAAATTACCAAGAAAAACAATATATGACTAAAATTAAAATATATTAACTTAGTATGCACTGAAAAATGAACTTCCATGGGCTCTTCCATTTCTCATAACATAAACAAACACGTCACAAGTCATGAACTCGAAGCTTTCAGAAACTTTCCACTTACAAGGTCATGAATACAACATAAAGGAGGCATTCATATGAACTCAACTCATAAATACAGTAAACACGACCTCATTTGAAGGCTCCATAAGTGTCAACCCTGTGATAGTCTGGCGACATGGCCAAGGTGTACCCTGCCTTCGCCCAATAACAGCTGTGAGGCAATAGCACTAACCCCTGCACCAATATGCCATCCATCCATACATTTTCAACCACCTAATTGCTACTCAAAATATAATATAATATAATACAATATAATATAGGTAAGATAAGTATTTATTGATCCCCAGAGGAGAAATTCTTCTTCATAATGAGTACTTTGGTCCTTTACTTTGATGCCAATACTTTTGTAAGCAGGACTTTTATTTGTAACGGGGTATTTTTATACTGTAGTACAGTATTGATACTTTTACTTATGATCTGAATAACCACTGACAATTTAATATCTTGGACCAAAAGGGAGGCGCAATGTGGCTGTTAGTATTTACATCATTTCAAATTGAACTGCCTTAGGCCTAATAATGATCTCAATGAATAAACAGAAACCGTATTGGTCATTGGAACAATGTGACTGCTGTTGAGCCGAGGCTCTGCTGCTGTTCAGGCGCGCCCGCTGGCTAACGGAATATTCCAGGAGTTGTATTTGAATCTCACTTTAAACTACATACCTGACACTGTAACACGACTGAATACAAACACAAGAGTAAACACAACATGCTCAAAAACCCACGTAGAAAAAGTACCAAATCCGAGCAATTTAGTAGCGCTCTGTGCACGACACGCGTGGCGACATGTGTTAACATCGATGCTGATGTTGTACTGGTTGCTAGCTAGCGTTAGCTAAATCAGCTAATTTCAATTCAAAGCAGCGTAATCCAATGAATGGGGTTTACAGTTAGCATGCTTTCAGGGCGGTGTTAGCTTAGCTTATCATTAGCGACCGGCTCCGGTTTGGAGCGTGTTACTACACAATAATATCACTGTTGTGATCAAAAGTCACGTCTTAGTCTGTTATAAACTGCTGATAAAAGCCGGTGACTTGACAGGTCCGTCACATTACCTTTAAAGTACTTATTCGCCTTCTCCTTCAGCAGCTCTGCATCATTACCTCCCTCCGCCATCTTCTTCTCACTGCCGTATTCCGATACGTGCGCCATTGACTGCACGGTCGCAAAGGTCGTAAAGTCGTTTGCTGTTTTATTTTGTTTTTGTTGTTTTGTTTTTTGCCCAAAATGTTCGACGTATTATTTTATGTTAACTTTTATTAATTAGTACTTTACTTACTTTACTTATTTCTAAATATATGAAAAACATAAGTTTACTGACAGTTTACTGCAGTACACGTACTGAGACAACAATCTGCAGTTTAGCATTCAGCCAAAACATAATTAATAAATAAAATGTGGAATAAACGGGATATAAATACATTATGATATATACACTAGAGGGCTATGAACAGTGTTAACAGTGTGTATAAATTCACTAAGTGAATAAATACACTAAGATACATTGATACATGCAGTGCATGTATAGCTTAGAATAACATATATTAGGTAATGCTAATAGACATACAAAATGAAAAATACAACATACACTGTAGTAAAAACAAAGAAACTTTAATACAAAGTTAAGAAAAGAATCTATGAAGAATTTAGTTCTCAATTAATAAGCCTAATGCAAACTAGAATATGCTATTTCAGTTAAAACTAGGGCTGTCAATTGATTGAAATATTTAATTATGATTATTTGCATGATTGTCCATAGATTTGCAATTGCACATTAATCAAAGTGTACATTAAAGGGAGATTGGTCAAATATTTAATAATTGAATCAACATGGAAGTGTACAAATATGCTTGCGTTATGCAAATATATATATATATATATATATATATATATATATATATATATATATATATATATATATATATATATATATATATATATAATCAATCAATTAACAACACAAAACAGCGAATAATATTGTCCAGAAACCCTCACAGGTACTGCATTTAGCATCAGCTTAGACTTGTTTGAACTAATCTCTGGTAAATTCATGTGTACATCTTGTGTGAGGTTTTTATGCCTGAGAAGGAAACCTGTTATTATAATAGTAATTGCGGCTATCTATATGTTTGCCTATCAAATAATACAACATCCTTTGGTGTTAGTTTAAATAAAACACGTGTGTGGGTGGATGTTACATTAACATAACATTTGTAACATTTCAAAAATAAAGGTAAAATATGTTGTGTAGAAATATTTCCATTTCTGTTCTTTTAGATTATTAACCAGCAGAGGTCAGTATAGGATTTCACTGAAATACCAATGAACTTACACAGCATAATTGGTTGGGTTAAGAATGCTGATAGAGGGAATTGTCCATGTGAGGTTAACCAGAAAAATGTTCAGATGTGAGCAATGCGTTACAACCGAATCATTAGTTAAAGATTAGGTAAATGATTCATGTAGGAACCAATTTCCCCTGGTTTATGAAATTAGGACTTTGATTTTGAGAGATGCTCTGTCCTCAAGTCTCTGCCTCTCTGACTGAAATGTACTAATATTCAAGTTTATTAAAATGATGTAATGTAAAAGTACAGCCTCAGTCACAAGTCCTTTTGGTTGTAATCCAGATGCCTCAAGGCTTGAGGAAGTTTCTGTAGAAGTTTCCTGCCTCCGAAACCACAGATCTACAGAGGGACAAATGTGGCACAGGTGCACATCTCCACAACTTTAGTCACCCACACATGGCATCTGACGCACCCAAGCCTCAAACAACTGGTAGGCAAAAACATCATGCAACCTTGAGCAGAAACACACCCAAGCTGAAAGTCTTGAGGTGATGTGGTTAAAGAGCAAAAGAGACAAAGGACAGGTGGGAGGTGAGATGGATGGGTCCAGCAAACACAAGGCTTTCATCCTGCAGACCACCGTTCATGTCCCGCTTGTTAAGTTTTCATGCTACAATCAGTTGTTCATTTGTGTCCTGTGTTCACAATGATTAGTTTCAATTTCACTGTACAAACATTGTAATTTTAAGCCCAACCATGCTGTTTTTCTCCTAAAACTAACTAAGTGGTTTTGTTGCCTAAACCTAAGAAAGTGTTTTTGTTTAATTTACAACATTAAGCATGTTTACTGTGACTGAAAAGTGACGGCGAAGGGTCTCAAGTGTCAGTATATGAAGAGCTGGGATGAGAAAGTGTTGACAACCAGATGGTAAATGTAAATTTAGGTTTAGGAAAAAAACAACATGGCTTGGGTTAAATGTTCTGCATTTGTAAAGTGAAACTTAACATTGTGAACACAAAGACATGTTGGTTTCACACATGACACAAATAGCAGTCTCCTGGTTGAAAGCCCTGTGTTTGTTAAACCCATCCACCACCCCCTCCCTTGTTTTTTTGCTCTTTAAACTACGTCACCAGTCACCACAGTCCCCGACCACTGTCTCTGTGAGCATTTAATATTGACATGGATGGGCTTACATTGTAGTAACTCTGAAGTCTCATACAGACCTTAAAGGGTGCCTTGTGCATCAGTATTTGATGACCTGGGAATGAAAAACTGAATCTCTACACTCAAAAAGTTCTGTGGTGAGTGGAGTCAGGAGAGAAGGACATCTGTCTTGTGTAACAGAAAGGAAAAGTCAACCCTTTAAGATATAGGTTTGTGGTTTTGGTGTGTTTGGGTTATAGAGGGTTATGAGGTTACAAGTTCAACAGAATGAGAGACGTTCAAGAGAAGCATGTGACACAGAGGATACAGCTCAGTCCAGTCTGCCGCCCTGACTCACAAGCGACATCCCGCAGTGAAGAGTAAGAGGCCAAGCAGCTGAGTGACTCACCGTGACCCCTGTCGAACACTTACTAACCCCACACTTTCTCTCAGCAAGAGCACCTATGAGTCGTTTCTTTCTCTGAGCCATAACACGTCTAGCTCTGTGATGGTTTTACTAGTAGCGCTTGAGGGAAGGTGGGAAAAAAACCACGACGAGATTGACTGGGAACGAGCTGACGTTACCGCCTCAGCCCCACATGAGAGTAAACGCAGACAGTGAGTGGGAGAGACGGTGTGGGAGGGAGAGAGGGAGAGCAAATCTGGCTTGAACAGGAGGACGTAGGAGGGAAATTGCTGTCCTCTTGGGTGTACGATGCATGAGCGTGGGCTTTGGAGGGGTCCTGAGAAAGTTAAAACAAACACGAGTGGAGGAGCACAGAGATATACGAGCAACGAGAGAAAGAGACACGTGAAGGTCAGGGCGAATGTGAGTGACATTCCAGGGTCGCGAGCCAATGAATGATGAGGCCTCTGAGTAAGTGGAGTATATGTTACATAGGCCTGATCCAGACCCTCTTACTATTTATCATCCTGTAGCATAAGTGTTTTGAACAACTCTCTTTTACTCCACCCCTTTAACGGTCACGTCAGACTTTGTAGAAGCTGAAATAGCAGCAGTCTTGTTTCCCCTCCTCTCCTCCACTCTGTCCAAATAATTCACTAATGAGAGCTTGACTCCAGGGGGTCTGTGGGGGGTCGCACTTATTTGAACCACATGTTTTTTTTAGTGGGCAGGGCAAAGGACTTCAAGCAAAATTAAAGATAAACTGAGGGGAAAAAAACTCATCCTCTTGAGCTCCACCCTTCCTCCTATTCCCCATTTCCCTCTGTCTCTGCCAGTGCTTAGTTTAGACACTTTAGTTCCTCTGTTTTTTACTGGTAGTCTCTTTGAGTCACCTACGAATCGTAGGGATTGCTCACATTATACGTCTCTCCTTCATGTAACAGCGTTATGTTGTAATTCAACATCCTGACATGACACATTGCATATTCACTGAAGTTATTTGGGGAGTGAACAGTTGGAAATTTCACGTAGTTGGAAACAGAAACATGATGCATACCTGCCTGAGAGGTCTGCTTTACCTTTCCACATTAAACCCTCACAGTTTTCTCCTGGACTTGTACCCAGGGAGGTTATAGGGGTGGGGGCTGGAGGAGGGTATAGAAAGCAATTGTGTTTATATTTTGTTGAGCGTCTGTTTACATTTCTTGTAGGGCTGTTTCAAGCATAAAGTCAGGTTGTTACCGTCAGTGCCTGCAATGAAATCAGCTGCAATGTGAGTCCTGGTTTTATAAGAATCTGAACCCAGATGAACTAAATGTGTGTTTTGCTTTTGTTTGTTTCATAAAATCTTCTCTAATTTTTGCATTTAAACACATTTTAGATATGGAGTTATTCAATAAGGCTTAGGGTAACCATAAAAGACCCAAATGGACCAGTTTGCCGTCTGACTTCCATTGCTCCTGAAATCAAGGTGAAGGTCCTGGAAGATGCCACAGCGTTATCACCGTTTTGCACTTGGCAGCTCTGGTTGCTGCAGGGAGGAATGAGCGGAGTACTCAGTTGGTTGCAATCTGCAACCACACCACTAGATCCCACCAAATCCTGCACACCGTCCCTTTAAGACTTACTTTTATCTCTTTTTCTTAATTGATGATATTATTGTAACTATGAAAATGATTTTTTCTTGTTAAATTGATGCATAAATCTTTTTAATATGTTTTATTGTAAAGCACTTGTTTTTGAAAGGTGCTATAAAACTAAAGTTATTATTATTAGCCTATTATTTAGTTTTACTCTCCACTGTAAAGATAGGAAAAACTAGTACTTCTTTCTACATACAAAAAACTTTGCTGGCATTTGAAAACAGAACAAAAAGGAACTTTTAAACTGTCTGTTTCATATGTGTCCAATTGGCTTTCCCATCCTACGCCATTAATAACACTTTTCATTTCAGTACTTCAGTAAGAAAAAGCAGATTTTATACTTCTTCAACCTGTATCTGTCTATTTTCTATCATATTTGTTGGTAGAGCAGACTGTGATTATGTACTGGCCTGTGGCTCTTCCTTAGAAAATCTTTCCAAACCAGCAGGCAGATTTGACTCGTGCACAAACACAATAAGAAGCAGCATTAGCCACTGAAACCATGGCTCCATACCTGAGTGTCAGCCCACACACACACAGCCTGAATGGAATCAATCCTTGACGATGGAAATGTGAAGCAGACTATGGGAGGTTTTTTTTATGGCTCGTATCCAGCAGCAGCAGCCGTCTCCGGATCGACTGGCACCACAGGCTTGTTAAAGGAAATTTAGAAAATGACCGACTAAACAGATAATTACAAGAAATAAAAACAAATTGCGATGGGAAGTGAAAGCAGCCCAGATTCCTCAAAAATTAGATTAGGATGAAAAACAATTTCGCAGTATGAACTCAACATATGGCCTTATTTGGCCATATCTGTTTGATATCATAATAATTCTATATACTTTTTTTTCCTTTGGTTTCATTGTGTCTGTGTCGTCAGTTTGAGTTTTCCTCCCACTGTCCTTATCCTGATTCTCCCATTCACATGTACTGTACTTTTGCCATCACTCCCTAATTTATATGCTGTCCTCCTTTCTGTCTCTTTTACTCATTTTTGAACCTCACAAGTGTTTGATGTGTGCTGGGCACAAGAACAAGGGATCAGATACACACCCCAAACAGGAAATGAGAAATTCAAGCAAATAGTCCGGTGTCTGTGTGCGCCTCGGAGAGAAAGACTCGCAGGGAGGAATGCAGATAGATAGATGCCGGAGGAGGAAGTGAAATAGACACACTGAATCAAGAGGCTGTAAATGTTGGAGGTGAAAAGGTTGGTAGAGTATATACTGTGTGAGGAGAGGAGGAAGAGGAGTATTTATAGACAGTGACCACCCAGATTCTGTTCTTCATCATCACCCTATGACATCATCCATCCTATGGTTCAAAAACTTGAATTTAACTGCACATGTGATCTCAGGCAGTCACCCTATATTTCTCAACAACACATCTTGTGTGCTCATGTCAGCCCACTTGGAGTCAGACAGTGTCGTGTTTGTTTGCTCATTTCACCTGGAGGTTGCAGCTCTACAGCTCTCAGCTTTACAGAGGTTACCAGCTTTGTGACAGGCTCTGCATCACGCCTACATCACACAGCTATGTGGTATAGACCAGTAGTTTTCAAAGTGGGGCCTGAGGACCCCCAAGGGTCTTTAAGGGGGTTCCAGAGGGTCCCCAGAAACAAGGAGAATCACTTATGTTCACTATAATCCCATCCATTATCAATACAATGACAGAATGTCATGTGCAGTAGGGCTGTCAAAGCTAACAAGATAACAACGCCTTAATGCAAATTAATTTTAAAGCTAGAGTAAAATTCTGGCACCATATTAAACTAAAACACCTGAGGAATCCATTGGTACCAACCATGTCATACTGCTTTGTCACAAAGGAGGTTAAATATTGCTCCAAACTTACACAAAATTTAGTTGAGAAAAATCTGTCATGGCCATTTTCAAAGGGGTCCCTTGACCTTTGACCTCAAGATATGTGAATGCAAATGGGTTCTATGGGTCTCCACCAGTCTCCCCTTTACAGACATGCCCACTTTATGACAATCACATGCAGTTTGATGCAGGTCATAGTCAAGTCAGCACACTGACCCACTGACAGCTGTTTGCTGCAGTTTGCCATGTGATTTGAGCATATTTTTATGCTAAATGCAGTACCTGTGAGGGTTTCTGGACAATATTTGTCATTGTTTTGTGTTGTAATTGATTTCCAATAATAAATATTAGGGCTGTCAATTGATTAAAATATTTAATTGCGATGAATGGCTTGACTGTCCATGGTTGATTAATTGCACATTTTTTTATCTGTTCAAAATGTACCTTTATCAACATGGGAGTTGGCAAATATGTGTACTTTATGAAAATGTATGTATATATTTATTACTGGAAATCAATTAACAACACAAACCAATGACAAATATTGTCCAGAAACCCTCACAGGTATACTGCTACAGACAGCAGCCCCACTTAAACTCATAAAACAAGACAGAGATTATCTATCTATCAAAGCAACGCTGGTGTGGCCCACTGCAGCCATTTATTTCATCTGGCAGCATGGTTGTTGTTTTCACTCGAGTTAACGGTAGCGACGACATGTTGTGGCGGCTAGTTTATTGTACATCGCAGTTTGTGCTCCTACTGTTTATGAGCAATGAACGATGTAGTGCAGCAGCACACATGGTCAAACTTTCCCCACAGAAAGGAACCCGCATCATAAGTGACTCAGGATGTCTGGGTGCACACTCTCTGACCAGTAGATGACTGTGAGACTTGAAAGGGAAGCAGGACTTCCACAGGGCTCTGGGAACAAGGTGGAAAGAGAGACGGGCTGTTGAGAAAACCACCACCAGCTTCTCGCTGAATTGTCTCAAGTGGCGTGAAGGACTGAGATCTGATGTGGCCAGACAGTAATAAACAAGCAAAGCAGCAGACAGACAACCATGACACAAGTGTTCAAACAAATATCAGTCAGTAGAGCAGCAGTACTTTCCCAACCACTGCGTAATAGTGGACACACAAACTGGAAAGCAGATGCTATTTAAAGGACCAGTGTGTAACAACTGGGGAATTTATTGGCAAAATGGAATATAATATTAATAAGTATGTTTTCTTTAGTGTATAATCACCTGAATATAAGGATCAAGTTTTCGTTACCTTAAAATGAGCCGTTTATATCTACAGGATCAGGTCCTCTTCAAAGAGTCTGCCATGTTTCTACAGTAGACCAGAACAGACAAAGCAAACACTGTAAACTTCTCATGTCCTTTACTCGCTTCTGTTGCCGCCGCTCTCTCTCTCATGCTTCACTTCTTACTTACACACACTCTAAGCACGCTACTAATGCCTTCAAATGTGGTGGTGTTTACTAGTCGGGTCCATATGAACGCCTCCCTCATGTCGTATTCATGACCTCGTAAGTAGAAAGTTTCTGAAAGCTTCGAGTTCACGACTAGTGACGTATTTGCTGACGTTATGAGAAATGGTGGAGCCCATGGAAGTTCATTTATCGATACATAATAAGTTAATATATTCTAATTTTAGTCATATATTGTTTTTCATGGTAATTTCCTAATATGTCTAAGGAAAATGTTGATATTCTCAATGACCTCGTCTTTCTCCTCTGTCATTATGTCTTTGCATTTCCTGCATTTTGTTAAAAGCTAGCTTACTAAATTGTGGCTTCTAGACTCAGACAGTAACGTTCATCTTACTGTTGCTCAGCAGTGGTGTTCGTTATGATTTAAGCACTTGAATGCAACAGATATTGTGTTGACGACTTTGTGAACACAAGTTGATGAGTTCCATTTGAAGGCACCATAAGTAAAACAACTTGCTCTAAGAGGGGCCATTTGCATTTTCACCATCGTAGCTCTTCAACAGGTTTGGCACACAGAAGAGGCTTCAGTTGATTGAAATCTCCTCAAATCACTGCTAGATACCCCCAAATCCTCCACACTGGACCTTTAAGGGAAGACACCCCAGGTTGCATGTTTAAATACACAAATGAGGCTTTATCTTATTATGTGGTAAATTACAGACATTTCCAGAGAATTAACCTGAACATTGGATAAAACCAGGTTAAAAAATTGCTGTTTTATTTTGTATTTGTATTTTGGGGATTTTGGCTTTTTAAATCCATCATATTAACACACTTCTTACTGTATTTGTTTTGATGTTATGTTTTTGTAGCAGTGGTTAGTACTGTCACCTCACAGCAAGAGGGTTGAGTTTGCATGGTCTCCCGTGTTAGCTTGGGTTTTCTCCAGGTTCTCCAGCTTCCTCCCACAGTCCAAAGACATGCAGGTTAATTGATGACTCTAAATTACCCATAGGTATGAATGTGAGCGTCAATGGTTGTCTGTCTCTATGTGTCAGCCCTGTGATAGACTGGCGACCTGTCCAGGGTGAACCCCGCCTTCACCCAATGTCAGCTCGGATCGGCTCCAGCCCCCTGCAACCCCAAACAGGATAAGTGGTTGCAGATGGATGGATGGATGTTATGTTTTTACAGCTTTTTAATGTTAATTTCACTGACATTTTTAAAGTGCAATTATTTTTTATATTTGAAGTGTTCAGAAATGTTTAAATACGAAAATGAGGCATTATCTAATGCTAACTTCTAGTGAACTTTGGAGAAATCTACAGAAACAAATCAACAAAGTCGTAAAATAAACACCTATATGTGTATTTTGCATATTTTCTTCACTAGTCTGAAAGAAGTTATGGAAGCAAAATTGGCCAGTGTATGAAAAACAATGTTTTTCCTGGGGTGTCTCGCCCTAAGTCACTGAACCTTTGCCATGTCAATACCAGCTGCAAAGCACAAACACAGACTCAGAAACCTTTGCTCAGTGTCTGAAAATATCCAGTCACACATAGGCAAGCCATCCAGGATGTAGAGGGGGAGAGTTTCCTCTTCCTGTTGCTCTTTCTGTTGGACTTTCCTGTCAGTTAGCATTAACTACTGACAGACCTTTGGGTGCCTTCCAGACTCATCCCTGAGCCTTTTTTTTTTTTATCTCTTGGGAGTACGATTCCTTACTGTAAAGTTCACATCCTGTACACTTGGGTGGCCAGGCAGGGGAGGCGGCGTAAATTTACTCTCTGGAGCAGACGGCCTCTTGGCACTGCAGCAGAGACACCAGCGGGTATATCTAAGAGAAAAGCTGGACCACACTCAGCGGCTCAGTCACAGGAGTTCATCAGGTGGTGTGAACCAAAAATCAGCCACAGATGGCATCTTCCAAACCCTCACTGGACCTTGGTGGAATGCTTTATGACCTCCCTCTTCATCATTGCTGTGGTCAAAAAGCTGATCACCCTAAATTCATTTTGTCAAAAATTGCTCAGATGCCACTAGGGAAGGCGTGCTGTGCTGTGTGTGCAGCTCTCGCTGTATCGAGCCTTTATGATTCAGCGGTACCAGAGGGATGAAGATGTTAAGATGGACTGGCTTGAATTAGTACCCACTTTTGGAGTCTGGGTTCTGTTATACCTGGCCACCCATATTTCCTTTTTGTCCATGTGTTGTGCACATGCGTTCATACTGTGTACACTGTAGGCGTGGTGCCTGTGTGAGTATGTGCTATACTGTATGCCACAGGTGTTGTCAAGTCTAAATTATTTATTTGGTCATTTAAAATGGAGACAGGGAAAGAAGAGCAACATCAATATGAAAAATGGGCATGATCAAAAGCAGTGGTGAAAAAAACTACTTATTATTATTTACTCAGTTAATTAAAGTACCACAGTGTCAAAATATTCCATGACAACTACAAGTGATGCATTCAAGCATAAGAAATGAACTTATCCATCAAAAGTTAAAGTAGTCTTTACACAGATTTGAAGTGCACAGAAGTGGACATAGTCACCGTGACGTCACCCATTGGTTTGTGGACTGCCACTTTGAATCATGAATGTATAAAGAGAACTGATCCAGCATTGGATCTCAATGATCTCATTCCTATGAAAGTTTCTCAGTGTCGCATGAAGTCAGTGGGTAGATTTCCATCTGGAAAAGTACCCAAATCTTCTGGAACCTCTGGATCTTATTGGGCCCTAATGTGCATGCCCAATATGCGCAGTAGCGTCCGACGGTCACATGACTTGGTCACAGGGTCCCAAATGTAATCAATCTAATTATTTTATTTACTTATTTAAACAGAGGAAGGAAATAACTTTGGTGTGTTTTACAACTTTTAGGACTGAATTAATTAAATAAGGGTTATTTGAGTGTTCGTAATGCAGTTACAGGCATCTCTTTCTCAATGTAAGTCTAAGAGGAAATGTCTTATGGGCCCAATGATCAATGGACACAGTAGTTGTAGTACAATTGATTGGCCACTACGACCATGTTGGGATCAACGACCAGCACTCTTCCTGGGGGCTTGCTTTGAAGCCTTGAGTTCCAGCCGTCACCATCTTGTTTTTTTGCAACCTGAAGTGACACAAGAGGGTGTAGAACAACCGAAGTCCGAAGACATTTTTAGGCAACCAGAATTTTCCAATTAACTTTCATGAACCGAAAACACACTGTGAAAGGGTTAAAGTTGTAAGACAAAAACACGGACAACTCCCAAACTAGACAACACCGTGGTAGCGACCTGTCAATCACAAGGTATCCATACCCTACAGCATCCCCTGCTTTATGGTCTATTTGACTCAAAATGGGACCATAATTTACTAAATGAACATCATGCTGTATTGAAAAAGACTTGAAACTAGTGATTGAGACCATAAACTCATGTTTTCAATGTTTACTGAGGTAATAAATCAAGTGTAAAGTAGGATAATTTTCTCATAGACTTCTATACAATCAGATTTTTTTTTGCAACCAGAGGAGTCGCCTCCTGCTGGCTGTTAGAAAGAATGCAAGTTTAAGGCACTTCAGCATTGGCTTCACTTTTCAGACTCAGACGTGCCCAATGGTTGAGATGGAGATAATTTGACGAAATATTGTGGAGTTTAACATATCAAAAAATAATCCTATTGTATTGATTAATCATGCTTTTCTATGTAAATCTGCAAATGAGCTATATCATATATAATAAAAATGTAGTGGACTAAAATGATTATAGTACCATCTGAAATGTAGTAGAGAAGAAGTGCAATAAAGCATATTAGGTTGTACAGGTACCTCAAAATTGTACAATAAATGTACTACATATCAGTTACTTTCCAGCATGATTAAAAATGTAAAACAACAGGTAAAGAATGTATCAGATGTAGTTAAAAAGTAGTAATAATGAATAATGAATGAATAATAGTAACACTTGTAGCCATTTACTGTGCAGGTATAACTTAATGAGCATGTGTGCCTATATTACATACTATATGTGTGTTTGAATGTGTTCTCATGTGTGTTTGTGGACAATGTGATTGCGTGTGAGAGTGCATTGACTGGGAGGAGAAATGAGGAAGGATTGCATGAAGCAAACACATAATTTTACCCTGCTGCCCGCTCCCAAAGTGCCCCGATTGCAGGAAATGGGTGTAAAGGAATGACTCAGCTTGCTTTGACCCCCCCACCCCCACCCCCACCCCCACCCTCCCCTTCAGGGCTGATTTAATTAGAAAAGCAACTCGTTTGTCTTCGTCTCAACACCCAGTCTGCTCCTCTCAGTCTTTAAAACGAGCGCATCCCAAGTCTGGTGATGACTCACGGCTTTCTCCTCCACCCATCATGTACTCTCTCCCTCTCTCTGTATAACTCAGCAGGTCTAGTTTACGCCTTCGGTGCAGCAATGTAAAAAAGAAAAAAAAAAAAACAGCTGTCACACAGATGTATGGCCTTATCATACCTGCTCAGGTGTGTCAGATCTGCAGGATATTCACAACACGCTACAACTTTGATAGTGTCATGCTGAAACATTTATGTTTTCACCAGTTGCTCAAGGCTAACACACACATTCGCACACCCGTGCTCACACACGTACACAAACACTCACATGCTGCTTCAAAGGATGGCGTGTCGTAAACAGAGGGACTGGGAAGGAGGAATGTGTTGTTCATTGGGGAATTCAGAGCCAGTGGGGAGAGGAAGGAGGGGTGGGGGCACACTGACCTAATGTCCCTCTGAGTGGAGGCGACGGAGGAACAGGCTGCCGAGCCGAGCCGCGCCAAGCCTTCCTCTCTGCTGTCATAACCCTTGTACACCCATCAATACAGATGAGGAGGCCGCAGATCACGGCTGGCTAATCTGAAACAGACCCTGTAACCAGCTAACACCTCCCTGACCTCCCATTTATCCAGTAAGAAGAGTCAGGTTACCGTGTGTGTGTGTGTGTGAGTGTGTGTGTGTGTGTGTGTGTGTGTGTGTGTGTGTGTGTGTGTGTGTGTGTGCGCGTGTGCACTCAAGATGATATTTCTTCCTGTCCACTGTTTCAGTTTAACGCCACTGTGTGATTTGTGACTTTAGTCACACTTGTCTTTTATTGGAGTCAGCAGCGCTTCCCGTTTTACTATGTGTGTGCATGTGTGTGTGTGTGTCCATGTGTGTATGTGTGTGCATGTGTGTGTATGTGTGTGTGTGTGAGTGGACAAAGAAGGCACAGGGATGAGTAATGGAGTGTGATTGAACTTAAGTTTACTCCCACCATGGATGTATTAAGAGTACTGGATCCAGCGTTGGAGGCGGGAGTCCGTTCATTCCTATGAAAGTTTCTCAGTGGCGCATGAAGTCAAAGGGCAGATTTTCATCTGGAAAAGTATCCACATCTTCTGGGTCTTACTGGGCCCTACTGCGCATGTCTGATATGCGCAGTAGTGTCTGCTCAGTCACGTGATTCGGTCACGGGGTCCCAACATCACGGCTTGTACTGTTGTCATGGGTCGCCATAGACATAAAGAGAGGAAGGAAATATCTCTGAATGAATTAAACAAGGGTTATTAGAGTGGTTTACCTCAAAAAAATATCCACTGAGTTACAGGCGTCTCTTTCGCAATGTAAGTCTATGAGGAAAAGTCTTTGTGTGCCCAATGACGTCACATGACGGACACAGAAGTTGTAGTGCCACTGTTGGCCATTACGACCATGTTGGGATCAACGACCGCCGCACTCATACACTCAAATTCGTACGTAAATACACAAAAAATGAGGAATAACTTTTCATGAGATATCATACAAACTGTTGTATGATGATACATTGGTCTAATTAGCATTATATGAGGATAACAATGATCCAACAATGTGATGTTAAAGAACGATTAATGGTGATGAAACAGGATTTATTACCACTGATCAATATATAGATTTTTACAATGAGTCCCATAACGTATCATGTAGGGCGACAACTAACAATCTTTTCTTTACTAATTAATTAATTTATAATAATTAATTATTTAGTTTCATAATCTCAATTTCCAATAAGGTGATGTCTTCAAATTGATGGTTAAAAATCCAGAAATATTCAGTTTATACTCTAACAAAGCTAAGAAAAGCAAATCATCACAAATGGGAAGCTGGTTATATGTTCTGCATTTTTGTTGGAAAATTGATTATTAGAATAGTTGCTGGTAAATTTTTAATCTATTAATCAATTAATCAAGTGACATTTCAGGTCTAATGTCATTTGAGTGGGTCACTTCCTCACCGTGACAAACCCACTGAGGATAATCTCTGTGACTCGTCGTTTTGGTTTTAGTTTACCAGCCTGTTTCCAGCAGCAGCCAGTAGCTGTTTTCAGCAAACTAAAGCCCCTTTCCCACTGGACAATAAAATCCACTGGACAAAAACACCCACTAACATCTGGCTTTTGTCTTTAGTGGGAAAGGTTACAATCAGCTTTCATTCCTGGGACAAATGACTCTGCAGTAACCAAGGGTATTTATCGGCTCCAGCTCCAATTGACAGTAATAGAAACATGGCAACGGGCCTCCTTTCCGGTGTGATGCTATTTGGCATATGTTGAAGTAAATATAGAAATAATATAACAGGGATTTGGACAATAATTAAATTCATTAACATACAAAACATACAATTAATATGCTTTCCTCAAAGCCACCAGACTCAAGTCATAATACAGTGATTTTACCCCAGTGATCATGAAAACACACTTAATTCAAATCCAACTAAAACTCACCAAAACCGTCTTTGTTAGTGTTTCCACTGTTCCAACAATCACCAGCTCGGGTTTGGTTGAAATAAATGCTTAATTCACAAAGTTAGATGTGAAAAGAAACAGCTGTTATAGGCTTTCCTCAAAGCCACCAGACTCCACTGACAAAATTAATAATTTGACCTCACTCATCATTGTAAAACACATTTCTTGCAAACTCGACAAAAACAAAAATGTCTTTGTTAGTCTTTCCACTGTTCCAACAATCACCAACTCTGGTTTAGTTGAAATAAATGCTTAATTCAGCGTTAGATATGAAAATAAACAACCGTTTTAGGCTCTCCTCAAAGCCACAAGACTCCATTGACAGAAACAGTAATTTTACCTTGTTAATTCTTGTAAAACACACTTCATTCAAACTAGACAGAAACAAAATAAAATCACCTTTGTGAACAACCAACAACCAGCAACTCTGGTTTGAGAGTTTGAAAGAGAGACTGAACGAGCAACATTTAAAAAAGATGTAACCACTGTGACATTTTCACTGCTTTCTAACCCTGTTTTCTGCCGCATTCATGACGTGGAACGTGACACACCAGAAACAAAAACAGAAAGCCAGGCTCATCTACTGGCAATAGGAAACGAACCTATTTTTAGTGGGGTTTCCTGTGTTTAAAAACTTTTGTATATGTGCTAATTCTGGTGGAATAAACTTTGATGAACCCACTGGATACGCTACTGACCAGCAGAAAAAGTTAGTGTAAGTTAAACATCTAGCTAAACAGCAGGATATTTTCAGCAATTGTTAGAGAACAGAAGCTGAGCTAACATGAATGTGAGACTTACTTACGGGTAGCCTTAAAGACTTCATAGGGTGAAAACAAATCAGGGCCATCTGTCTGTCTGCTTGTTTTAGATTATTCAATCTCCAACTGAACTTAACAAAAACTATTGATCCACATTTAAGATTGTTATTTTGTTCAACAGATAGCCCCACAAATATGTTCAGAGTGTTTAGGAAAGACTGCTGACAGAAACATCTTATTAAAAACACATTGAGTCACACATGCTAGTGCAATCGAGTGCTGCAGGGATGACGTATTTTTGTAGGCCAACCAGGAAGTTGTCATCACCCTGACAAAAAGCCACTGAGATTGTTCAATTGGGTTTTGGATTATTGCAGAAAATAAGCTCTGTGGCAAACACATGTTTATGATACTTACATGTCTTGTTCAGCATAATAATCTTCACAAATAAACACCAAAGCTAATGTTAGGGTATAAACCATGGATGTACAATGAGAAATAGATTCAGTATCAGAAGCAGGCTCCCGTTCATGAGAGTTGCTCAGTGGCATGTGAAGCCAAAATGGCTTGACTACCGATAAAGTATCCGGAGATCTTCAGCATCCATTGAGCCCTTGGAACAGGCACAGTAGCGTGTCCTTTAACTCCACCTTAGTTGTAGTAGCACCGTTTGGCCACTACAAAAATTTGCTTCACAGCCCAGCTCTCTTCCTTGGGGCTTGTTATAAATGAACTGAGAATAAGTGTATACAATGAGACTGTGAAGGTGGACGAGTCGGCGTGATGACATTTAGTAGTCTCATTTAGACACTTGTCAGCGACTGCCTTTTTAAAGACATATATAAAGGCTTCAGATTTCATAAGTGGGGTATTTACTGATGTATTTTACATTAAAATCTCTTTATTTCAGCCTTATTTCAGGCATCAAACTAAAACTCATTGACTTCCAGGCGAGAGAATCGGAAGTGCTAAATGCTAATTTCTGGTTTTAGGACTCACTCCTGCAGCACTCAATAGAGGCTAAGGGCTGCAAAAGGGAATTAATGGGACCTCCTCCCCTCCCAACGTCACCATCACCCAATGGGGTATGTGCCTCATTCGGCGTTGTGAGATGAAACTCTGCCTCTTCTCTGGGCAGAGAGTCATGGTCGATGTTGTCAGATCCTCTGTTTATTACCCAGGGAGATGGTGGCTGTTTATAGGGGGATGTGTGTCCCTCTGTGTCCAGAGGGAGAGAGGGTCAGAGAGAGAGAGACTCTGAGAAGAAGGAAGGAAACGAGGGGCGTTACCGTGAGAAGGAGCCAGTCCAGAGATGTAATTGGTACCTTTCCTTTTTTAGAAAACGCTTCTTACTTACTGAGGTCCAGCAAATGAGTCAGGGTGCAGCGTGCTTTATAACCACACTCAGACACTCTCACATGCTTTATCATACTTTCCCTTTGTAGTTTCCACTTTGAAGAGGGTTTGAGTTTCTTCTCTTCCTCTTTGATCCTCCGTGTGTTAAAGCTATGATGTGAGCTACTGCTTATGTGCATGACAAAGGAGCACAACCACCATCTGTTGAACATGAAATGAGAGATTTTCATTTGTGAATATGTCCCCACTTGATTTTCATTTTGTAACTGAGCAGAGGTGTGTGGTCTTTTATTCCCCTTTCATTCACGCCCCTACATCTGTTTTCTTCCCCTATCCCTGGCCTTGTTTAGTTCAGGTGATAACTCTGGGGAGTCTTCAAAGAGCTAGCAGGGGGTTCACATAAAGACGAGAGAGGAAAAGAAGAGACGGAGTAAGAGATATGGTCGGCTGACTCACTGATAAACATCTTGGCTTAAACTGCAGGTGTGAAGTGAGAGGGACGGCGGTGAAGGCAAGACAGGTGGAGAGGGGAAAACCTGTCAGCTCACCTACTGCATATTCATCAGTTCAGCATTCTCAAGAAATCTGGGGACTCACAAATGTAAGCGTTTAGTTTATATGTCACAGTCAAACAATGACTTAAAAAAAGATTCAGTGAGATAGGTCATCTCTGTGAGAGAGAGAGAGAGAGAGAGAGAGAGAGAGAGAGATTTGTATACTTCTATCTGTGTGGAGACCGATTGCAGATCTTGACAGTGAGGACATTTTCTTTGGTCCTAACTTCATCAAAGGGTTGTTTGAGGGTTAAGAGTTGGATAACAAGGTTTAATCAAAGAGGTTTTTAGCACAGAAGTGTTTTAATGCTAATATGTCAAGCATGGTTGGATACTATAATGTAATATAGTTATCTAACTATAAAGCAACTCTGTGTCTTTGTCTGTCTGTCCTGCACATATCACAAGAACCACTCATCCTAAAGCCACTAAACACTAAAGCTGAAGTAAGCAATACGTTTTTGGCATCATTAATAACCTTTCGGCATATTGTAATCCAAGTGTTCTGAGAGAAAACTAGACTCATGCACCTCCTCATGGCTTTAAATATCCAGCCTGTGACGGGAGACTTTGGCCAATCACAGGTCATTTCAGAGAGAGGTGCTCCAGCTGGTGGGCGGTGCTTGGTAGTTGCTCAATCAATCTCAACATGGCTGCCATGTAACAAACTTTCACATTTTACAGCTAAACACTAAAAGAAGTTTTTCCTGAAAACATTTTGCAAGAAATAGGCATTAAAGTAAACAGATTATTGAGTCATATTTGATCAGCGCTGTTTGGTCAGCTGCAGCTGGACAGCTGACTCCAGATCAGCTCTGACTGAGGAACGTGATTACCTTTCCCATGTACTACTGTCAGGATATAGTAACAGTACTTCAGCTTTAAGGCCATTAAGGCATGCAGTATACATGCAGGAAACCTGCATAGATGTCTACTAGTATAAAACCGTTACATTCACGGTCAAAACGCTTCCCTCAGGCATGAACAGGTTGGTTGGCTTTAATAACAGCAAGTAACTACAGTGCAAGAGGAGCTCACAAGTTATGAGCCAGGATGCTTACTATTACCGACAACATGCTGGACCACAACAGCCCAGAGAATATAAAATTAACAATTACATCAAAACCAACAAAAGAAATACGACAACAAGGCAGCGGCTCACTCGATCCAAAATAAATAAAACATAAAACAGTTAATCTCATACAACAACTCCTCACAACAAAAAAGAAACAAGCGAAGAAAATATTTCTTCAAAACCCACCTGCTATATATACAGCAAACGTATTCAGACCCCCCACCCCAGCTCAGAAAGCTCACACAGCAGTGAACCACCAGCACACAGAGCAAGATGCCTCCCACTGAGCTCGCCTATGAACAAAATTTATCATTTCATTCCTTGCCAAAACAACAAAACTACAATTACTGTACATCAAATAGTTTACTCAGACTGAAACATCCAGTCACCCTCAGCTTAACACCGGTAACACCGGTAACTTCAGTCAGTGTGCGGCTCCTGCTGCCTCTCACACAGGGGAGACAAAGGGCTCATAGCAGGCCGACAGCAGGTGCCTTTAATCACCTAATCACTGCCAGTGCACTACATTACAGGTCCGACCAGACCAACCATCCAACGTCAGTCCCACCTGGCTACAATACAACCAAACTCTTCTTCACTTCTCTGGAGTTAACGGGCAATCAGCGGTACTCGACAACGCTGCCAACACACTCCTGGGGGCCAAACAATCAACTCGCTCTGAACAGCGGGCGCTCTGAATGTCCACGTGTTCAGAATGGCCGTGTGCTATGGACGGGCATGACCCTGACAACGTAGCAAGCAGCAATACCCAGCCTGGTCTCCTAAAATTTACATCCCCATACAACTAAAACACAGTTGCACTTTGTGTTGTCTCACAAGAGGGTCGCAGATTCGAATCCCGCTTGGGGCTCTTCTATGTGGAGTTTGCATGTTCTCCCCGTGATAGTGTGGAAAAGATTGGGGTGGTGGATAATTCAACAAATACCAGACTTTAGTCCAGGAGACCGGTGTTTGTTTCCTGTGTGAGACAAAAAGTCAACATTCACTTATTTTAATCAGGATGGGTTTTTTGTGTTGTTGTTGTTGCATATCCATTTTGTTTTGTTTCACTTTTTGTTTTAACGTAAACCCCTGTGTTTACTGTAATTGGGAAGTAAATATGTTCAGCTCGACTCTTACCGTAACTGAGAATGCAGTTTAGTTGTATGGGAACGTAGTTTTGTAGGAAACAGGGTTGCAATACCAGGAGCCAAGCAAACGGCCTGCACTAAACTGACTAAAATAAATAATTCAAATGTGATTAAATAAAATAAGGTAGAAATAAAACAACAACAAACTAAAGAGTGGAAACCAAAAAGATCTGTAAAATAGTAGTTTATTTACAAGTTTATTTACAATGAGAAAATAGTCTAGATAGAAATATAAATAGAGCGGTCCATTTTAGCACCTCTGGTTCCCTCATCTCATGTCAGTCTTTTTTTAATTATTATTTAGTTAGAAATAACATTTTGTTTTACAACATAAAATACATCAATAAATATCCCACTTGTGAATTTTGAAGTCTTTACGATTGCTAACAAGTGGCTTAATGAAACTAAACATCATCACACTGACTCGTCCTCATTGGGTTTATACTCACACTGCGACCGTGGTGTAGTTTGTTTATAGCTAACTTTTTACTTCTGGCGGCTGAATTCACATATCAAAAAATCATAAAAGTGGAGTTCATTCGTGGAGATTATCTTGCTGAACAAAATGTGTAAATATCAAAAATATTTGTTTGCCTCAGAGTTTATTTCTGCAATAATCCAAAACCCAACATAAATAAATCCAATGGAAAAGTCCCATTGGCTTTTTGTTGAGGGAACTTGTGTGATGCTGACTTCCTGGTTGGTCTACAAAAATATGTCATTCCTACACCACTCTGAATTTACATTTTTAAGAAAAGTAGTGAATTAAGTAAACAAATATGGTCAAATTTGTCTTAAATTGAGATGAAATTGCTGCTGGGAATCAAAACTGAAATAAAAATGAAAATAATAACAATAATCACAGCACAGTTATAACTGGGTGTAGGAAGGCATGTTTGTTGATGCACAGATTCAGCACCTGAAGCAACAATGGCTTTGAGCAGCTGTGTGTTTGTGGAGCAGCAGCAGGACACCGGGGTGTGTTATTAAGGTCAGCTCTGTCTGAGTCCACAGGAATTACACCAGGTCGCTTTAGTGCTCCACTTATAATGACCAGTTGTGGCAAAAGATCAGTGGACATATAATTGCAAATGTCATAGATGTTGTAATAAGACAGAACCCAAAATAGCTTTTCAGGATCAGCGGGGTGGCGAATCAGCTATAACATAATCATTTTTCATTACCCTGGGAAAAAGAAAAGACAAAATGTTTCAGGCAGTTACATGAAACAGATTCTTTCATTTTTCTGCAGATAAAAGAAGATGAATCATAAGCACATGGATGCAATTAAAGAGCCAATTATGCCAAAATTGACTTATTCGCTCTGATGAAATGCAACAGCAGAATCATTTTCTGGTTACTCATACAGTTGTATAAACACGGCACGTGGGTTGCATTAGTGATAAAAGAACACCTGCTTGACCTGAAATGCTGCAGGCATCCGACTTCTCTCTTGTGTAACACGACGATGGATTCAAGTGCCCCTTTTTTCTTCTCTTTGGACGGAGCACTTTCAGGGATGTGCTTGGCAGGAGGTGTCAGCAGTTTGTTTCAGTCCCATAAAAAGCCCGAGGACTCGAGAGGAAGCAGCTGCTGAGAAATGAACATCGGTTAGAAGGACAAGCCTACTTGAGTTTGACTTCCCTCTGGGACTGTTCCATTAACACCGTGATAGATTTACGAGCCTCTTGACATTCATACTCGTTGTTTGGTCATTACAGGGAAAGTAAAGCAGGTGGAAGTGCAGGCGTTTTAAGAAACTTATTTTAATGATCTTTTCTCCTTCAACAAAACTCATGTTTTGCTTGTTAGGGTTTTTTAAAGACCCTGTTTTCATGGAGAGAGAAAGAAAATTTTGATTACTATTACATCTGCCGTGCCAAGATAAAACAGCACATGATGTGCCTCGGCACCATTACAAATCAAGAGCTGGCAACAGATCTGTCTGAGAGGTGAGACAAAAGGGGATTCAATTATGTTGATCGTGTTTCATTTTACTTTGTTTATGTGCCTCCTTTCCAAACAAGCACTCTCTGTGTTGGCTTGCAGGAGGAAAATTCCTGTGCTTTCCAGAGGAACCCTGAGTTTGGAACATGATAGCACAGATCGCTGTCACCTTGTTAGCAGCACACGTATCCCCCACACCACTCTCTATAGCTTATGTAAGGTATTTGACGTTGATGTGCTTGAGCCGTGGCTGCGTGTCAGTGGGTTCAGTGTTTTCATGTGCAGAATGTGTGTGTTTAATTTTCCATGTAGTCACTGCCCTTAAGTCTGGGACTTACCAACGGGTCTGGACCTGCTCTCGTCACTCCCAGTTCAGCCTCGTGGGCTGCCAGTAATCCCTTGAGTACTGAGGGAGAGGGATGGGGCTAAAAGGGTGGGGGTGGATGAGGAGATAGTCAAAAAAAAAAATAAAAATGTTGGTGTGGCATGCATCCCAACAGGTAAAGGCTGTGCCAAGAACGGGGCTGTGTATCCGGGAATTGTAGCGCCGTCGGTGAAACCCAGCGGGGCTTGCTGCTCTTCTTCAGTCAGTCCTCAGTGGTCCAGAGTAAACAGGCATCCATTGCTTGCCCAGAAATAGACCACACGCACCTGGCATACGGCACGCTTTTCCACTGGTAGATCTCTCTCCTGACACTGGACAGTTGTTGCCAGTGGACAATTGGGTTTTATAAAATTTGCTGAAAGAAGCAAGTTGTGTGTTCTGCATGCTGAGTGAGGTATATCCCCATCAGCGAAGGATTCCTGCGTCCCAACAATGGTCAGCAAATCCATGATTATTTGATGATTCTATCTTTCCAGATATTCCTGTGGTCTGAGGTATGTTAAGAGTGTTTTTTTACATCCCCCCCGATCTGCGATCTGAGTTCAGTCCTGGCTGCACTGATTTCAAATATTAAACATGTTCAATATTTATGAAAGGATATCCTGTTGTGTGTGAGAAACCCAGAGGACAGCCGACGACGCTGTCAAGTGGGAAAGAATTGACAACCAAGCTGGCTGAAGAAGGAAGGAAAACAGCTGCGGTCATGGCAGTCACGGCTAATGCGAATCGTGAAGCATAAAGTAGTAGTAGGATGGACTCG
Organism: Pterois miles; assembly: GCA_947000775.1. Taxonomy (NCBI): domain Eukaryota; kingdom Metazoa; phylum Chordata; class Actinopteri; order Perciformes; family Scorpaenidae; genus Pterois; species Pterois miles. The sequence goes on along the minus strand of CAMQGK010000110.1, from coordinate 4,487,463 downwards.
GAAATGATGAAGAAACGCGTGGCAACAACACATTTTATGTTAACTTTAACATTAACCTTCGTTATATTCGTTATAACGGCGTTATGTGTGGGCTCTCTCACAATCTCAAGATCTGAAAACTCTTTCAGTGTGGGCCAGCCTGAAGCAGAAGAGCAGTGTAGGAGGTGTTGTAGTTACATGCTCATAAAACGTTTCATCCATGTTTCCATGTAATGAACAAGACAAAGCTACACGTCTAAGTGGTGACAGCCTTCATGTCCACAACACGCAAGGTGTGCTTGTTGTTGCTTATTTTGTAAAATGGTCTCTCACCTTGCCGGAATTAAAACACACACACACACACACACACACACACACACACACACACACACACTCTTTCACAACACAGCTCTCTGACAAGTGGAAACATCACATGTGGTTTTATTTTGCTTAAAAAAACCTTCCCCTCTCACGTGATAATTTAACCATCAATGTTTATTTCAAATTGTTAAAATATTTACAAATTTCAAATTGTAAGTGCACAATAAAGTTTTTGGAGTTGTTCTTGAGTTGTGCAAAAAGCATCACACTTCAGATGAAAGTAAAAACTTGAAATAGAAGGCAATAAATTGCCCCTAATTCACTATGGCGTTAAAAAACAAACAGCAAAATGTGTGTATTGAGCCTGAATGGCTTCCCTAAAACCAACACCACAACCACATCTCCTGACCCTCACCATCTAGAAACAACAAGCTGGCTGTGAAGCCTGAGAGGGAGGAAAAACATGGTGTCATCACTCTTACAACCACTGGTATTACTCATGGCTTTGACAGCATGGGAGGCTTCATAAAAGGACAAACTGGCATTCAGCTATGAACACAAAAAAGCTTTGTATAAATCATGTGGGTTGAAAAAACAAACAAAGTAAAAGTGATGGACGGTTCGTGTGAAACTCCAGCCTCTCCATCAGAGGGAGTTTCCCCAGGTTGGACTGTCTTTACGGTGCCACTCTCTCCAAATAACACCTGTCGCATTATCGTCCAGGAAAACCCCAACAACCGCTGTTTTCCATACCTGAAATTAGCACCTTTAACTGTGACCTCATCAGGAAGATGATATGGAAATAACAGAAACGTCCCAGAAAACAAAAGTGTTCTTCCATCGAGGTCGTTTTAGTCCTTTGGCATTCTTTATCCACCTTTTTGGGGTTTTATAAAATCATTTTTGATCCTTTTCCAAACTGACACATTTACACCATTTTTTTTTTTTTTTTTTTTTACAGATCTGGCCCTCCAACAAATAAATTAATTCATTTCAAGACAGATAATTTTACTAATGCGAAGAAAAAGTATATACACATAGAAGACGATATCTTTAATATCTATATAAAGAAGTCCACGGTTTGATGTGCGTTCAACATGATAATGGTAAAGCTCGCAGGAGGAAAGGTGGACCAAAAAGATCCCGATGACTTCAAATATTCCCCTTGTCCCTTTTACGTCCATCACATGGTCCTCTCTGTGGTCTCCAACACATCTCTGTGTATGTTTGAGGGGAGGCAGCGCAGTGTGCCGTGTCGTATTTTTAGCTACACTTGCAGGACTTCACAATCATATTGGACAGCTGCTCCACCTGAAAGTCAAAATCAACAGCAGCATGATAAATCATCTGCATCAACAGTTGCTTTCACATAAAATGTTGTGTAAATGTTTCACCTCAGATTGGAGGCTACTTGGCTGTGGTATAGATACCTTGTGTTGCCGGCCCACATAGTAGAGGATTGGCAGTGGCTCCAGAGCCTGGGGAACACAGCAGGGCTGGGCAGAGGCTCCCGGGTTGTGATGCTTGTACAGGGCCAAAATCTGTTAACAATTATACGAGGAAAAGATGGGAAAACAGAGATCTCAGATCACAATTCACCAACATGAGTTTGAGTTTGAGTTTGAGTTTACGATATCTGAATCCAGGTATAAGCCACAAAGTGTTGGTCATTGGAATAATCTTTGTGTATGACATTTACAGCCCTGTCTCCTAAAAATGACCTTCCCACACAACTAAACTGCATTCTCAGTTACATTCAGAGGGAAATGGATCTTGTCACGGATTTGACATATCACAAATGTGTCTGGAATAATGACGAGTATAACAAGCGAGAAAGTGTGGTGGACAGGTCAAACACAGGATTTCCCAAGGAGAAAGCTGTTCGTGTCCCATGTGAGAGTTCACTCATTCACTTATTTTTGTTGCCTAAACCAACAAAGTAATCATGTTTTGTTTCAGTTTCATAGTAATTTTAAGCCAAACCATGATGTTTTTAGCTGAACCTGACCCATTATATCTGTTGCCTAAACCTAACAAAGTAGTGTTACATTTTTTTGTTGTTGTTCTTTTGTTTCAATTTAAAACATGTTTAACTCTTTAACACTTTGACCATAATTCAGAAGAAAATACTTTTCCCTCGGAACATAATTGAGAACACAGTTCAGTTGTATGGGAACGTAATTTTGTAGGGTTGGTTATTCAATATTTGTAAATTACTACATTAAATTGGTTGACACAAAATTTCATGGTAATCCATGGCATCAGTCAAAATCAGTCAGTGAATTATTATTTGACTTGCGCCTGCAACTAATGATCACTATCATTAATAATTAATGTCATTAGTATGTTATTTTTCTGATTAAGTCGACAAAATATCAGAAAATTGTGAAACTACTTTAAAGGGAACATATCAGGCTCATTTTCAGGTTCATTTTTGTATTTTGGGTTTTTTCTAGATCATGTTTACATGCTGTTCCTCTTCCTGTCTGTCTGAATATACCTGTATTCACCCTCTGTCTGAAATGCATCGTTTTGGTGCCTGTCTCTTTAAGACCCCCAGTCCAGTCTGCTCTGATTGGGTTACTTGTATACTGGTGCACTGTGGCAAAGGTAGGTCTCAGGCTGTGGGATGTGACATAGGAAGGGGAGCCAAATCTAAACAGTTTGTTGAATCACATGTTTTTTGATCTAGACAGCCCACAATAAACTGACTGGGTTCTGTTATTTCACAGTTTTGGGTAGTAGGAAGTCCAGATACCCAAATGTATGAGCACAATCACTGACAAAGTGAGTTTTTCATGATATGTCCTCTTTAAACCCTCAAGCTGTGACTGTCATATAACACAGACGTCACCACTTGATGTGATCCACACTGCCAGAAGAAAATCCTATACATTAATCGGCCATTTAATCAGATGTGGACTGCACACTACACTGAGGTGTGGCTGCATTATACCTGAGAATATTTGTTTTCAGCATTCCAGATGTAGGTGCAGGACCCCATGCAGTAGTTGGCATTGTAACCCGTCGGCTTGTGTATCCACTTCCAGCCCAGATCTTTCCTGAAGTCAATGTACAAGCTCCGCACGCAGCATGTTTCTGTCTGGCTGCATGAAAGAAAACGGGGAAATGTCTTTTGTTAAGTGAAGACGGTGAAGAGATTCTTGGAGCAGAGCTGCTGTAGGAGGTACATTTTCAACATCAGCCAGTTTTAAAGCTGCACTAAGGATAGTTTTAATGTAAGATTAGACACGTCTCATCATTGTGAAAACTGCCAGAGGTGGAACCAAGTTATTGTTCTGCAAGTCACAACTAAAACCCAACCAGGGCGAGGCAGATGGCCGCCCACCCAGAGCCTGGATCTGCCTGAGGTTTCCTCCTGTTAAAGGGGAGTTTTTCGTGCCACTGTCGCATAACAGTGCATGCTCATGGGGGATCTCTTGTTGGGTCGCTAAACTATAGAGTACAGTCTAGACCTGTTCTAAATGAAAAGCGTCTCAAGACTTCTTTTATGATTTGGCGCTATGCAAAAAAAAATTGAATTGAAGTGAATTGTCTTAAGGCTTTGCGCTCAAGTCCCAAGTCAAGACATGCAAGTCCCAAGTCCTAAAATTTGAGCTTCGAGTCGTAAACAAGTCATAATACGCTCTTCACCAAATGTTATACCATTTTAACAACAGAGTAACTGTTACTAAGGTAATGTTAGTTCCTTGTGGTTTCCTCCTAGTACTTGATTGGATGCTGTCGGATCAGTTCAAACATAGTGGATCTCCCAATAATATTCACCATAAATCAAGAGTCCAGAGTTCCTCACAGAAACACCGCTTTTCGGGAATTTGGCAACAAACAACAAAGACAGAAATTCAGTTTCTTCCCCCCACAAGTAATTCCTCTTCCCAAACAAATCAATCAAGGATCGCTCAAAAAGCAAATAAACCCCACATCTCCGACGCTGTTGTAGTTACCTCTGGTACCAGGCAGTTAATCGTCTCTGTGCAAACATTTTTTAAATATCATAAGTCTTTGGCTTGAGGGGAAGGTATCAAGTATTTTCAAGTCAAAGTCCAAGAGAAGTCACAAGTCACTGGCATTAAAGTTGAGTCCAAGTTGAGCTGCAAGTCTTTTATGATTTTGTAAAGTCAGGTCTAATGTCATCAAATTTGTGACTTGAGTCTGACTTGAATCCAAGTCGAGTCCACACCTCCTTAAATTTGCAAATCTGAGAAGTTGTTCCCATCCTAAACAGGAGTCCTACAGTAAGATTTACTAAAGTTACTTAAATGTCTGGTGTCTGATATATTGCAGTCACTTCTCTCCCAAAGAAAGTGACAAATCATAACTTGTGTAAAACCACAATTGTCCCCTTACAGCGCTCCAGAAGAAAGAGTAGGCTGGTGGTCTGACTCCCGGCTCCTCCTGTCTACACATCAAAGTGTCCTTGAGCAAGACATTGAGCCCCAACTGCCTTGCTGTGTGTGTGTGTGTGTGTGTGTGTGTGTGTGTGTGTGTGTGTGTGTGTGTGTGTGTGTGTGTGTGTGTGTGTGTGAGTGAATGAGAAGCTGCTTCATCTACTAAGGTTACCATTCACCATTTAACAGCTGAGTGGTGAAGTGGATACCCAGGAGTAGTGAAAGCGTTTTACCAGTTGCTGCCAATGGGTTAGTTTGCCTATTGCAGCTTTAAAAATATCAGTTAAATACAATCCAGCAGAACAATGCGATATATGCGCGGTCGCTTACGCTGTGCAGGTGTCCTTCATCTCCGTGGAGCGTTTTTTGCGCGAGGTGAGGTGGCTGCTGCTGTTCTGAGGGATGGACATGGTCAGGATGTAGGGCGGTTGCTTTGTCATCATTTGTAACATTCCTGTGTCTCCCCTACCAGTCTTGATTCCAGAGATGGAAAAACTGAAGCTACTGTCGACACTTGTCTGGCTGCATTCACAGAACAGCCGAAGTTGGAAACCCTGCTCATCCTCTGGTGACAGAGAAATATATAACATTTAGTAATTTAAAACTGGTTGGTAACTTTATCTGTGAAGTAATGCCGATTGGTTGAGCTAAACAACACATGAAGATTGTTTGTCTCACCAGTCCCTTTGAGCCAGTTCTGCAGGGTCTCAGTGACATCGAAGGACAGCCATTTGTCTTTCAACTTGTTGGTGACGAAGCGGGAAGCGAGGTAGCGGGCCGAGGTGCCCAGACCCTGGTACAGCTCCACCCGCTGCTCAGAAGCTATTGTGGTTTGCCTGATGAGCATCCGCAGCTCTGCACTGGTCAGCAGGCGGTAATCCCCCACGCTGTCCCGTATCTCCGAGATGTTGAAGAACATCGGGATGCTTGTGGAGGCCTTGGTGGTCCCTGTGTCATTTTTTGCTGTGGGATATAAAACAATTACATTATTAGGAGATTTCACAAAACCATATTGGACGAGCAAGTTCAGGCAAGACTTAATCTCAACACAGTTAATGACTAAAGCACAATATGCTGTGTGTAAAGGCATGTTAGACAGACAAACGGATGTGTTATGGCCTGTCATATAATCTAGTGTTTCAAACCAACCTTATCTATAAAGAAGGGGAGCTACTTTGAATGTGAAATGTAATTTAAATGTTCTTCTTTTAAAGCCCTTTACACACTGGGGGTGTTTCTTCAGTACAATTAATTCAAATATTAATATATTTTTTTGAAATGGTGTTTTTGTCATGAGTACTTTCACACAGTATACAAAAATTACACAGTGAAAAAGCAACATACTTTTTTTCTGAACAAAGTAGATTCTTCTGAACTTTCAAACTGCAAATAAAGGCATCAACCAATCACAATGTGCGCAACAGGTTGAGTTACATCTATATTTACGAATCTACAACACAGAGACTCGGTAGTCTGAACCAGGACGGCTCCTTTCAACCGTGAATTCAATTCAATTCAATTCAATTCAATTCAATTCAATAAGTCAGTGTTCACTTCAATTTATTTTTATATAGCATCAAATCATAACAGAAGTTATTTCAGGATGCTTTTCATATAGAGCAGGTCTAGACCATACTCTATAAAGGTAGCGTATACCAGACCACACCTTCAGTTTTTACTTTCACAACAAAAGCCCTAGACATGATATTCGCTGGCAAGTATTTCACATTTTTGTGTTGTGTATTCATCACACCCCTGGTGTGTAAAGGCCTTAAGTGTTCTAACTTTTTGGTCCTCATTTTAAAGGTCTTGATGTATAAAGAGAACTGGATACAGCGTTGGATGCGGGTTCTCCTTCATTACTATGACAGCTGCTCAGCGGCGAATGAAAATGGCTCGGCTTCCGGCTGGAAAAGTACCCGGCTCTTCTGGCAACCTTCCGCATCCACTGGGCCCATAGAGCAGACGCAGTTCGCTGTTCAGTCACATGGCTCGGTCACGGGGTCACAGCCATCACGGTGTTGTCAAGTCTTGCCAACTCCACCTCCCAACCCTCACTCCACCCTCGGTGGTCTGGGTCTCTTTCACATGAACAGAGGAAGGGAATAACTCTGGATTCGGCTATTAGTACCTTTTACAACTTTTAGGACCTAATGATTTCGGTCTATTCAAGTGTTTGTGCTGGGGAGTTGAGCCACTTCAAAAAAAATATCCGCTGAGTAACAGATGTCTCTTTCCTGATGTAAGTTTATGGGAAAAAGTGTTTTTGGGCCCAGTTATTATTGGCATTACGTGACAGATGTGAAGTTGTAGTACCGTCGTTTGGCCACTACAAAAATTGACATTAATGACGGGCACTCTTCCAGGGGGCTGCCTGACACAACAAGCCGACAGTCTGCCATCATACAGTTTAGGGGCATCGCTGGGTGTCTGTCGGTTTACTTTTTGCAGAGTGTCCTGCTCCATTTTTTGGCTGATTCAGCATGTTGAACAGCACTTGATATGTACAACACTGCAATTTATGACAGCATGTAACCCTGGGAGGTTTGTTACTCTGTTTTTCAAAAACAAACAGATTTCAGTACATACACTAATAAAAAGAAATGGTTACTCAATAATCTTGACTTCAGCCAAACGTTCATCTATTCCAGCTGCTGTAAAGTTGACCAGAGTTGTTTTCTTACAGTATTCCTGCCCATATTTGCAACTTTTATTCCTGAGCCTGCCCATATCATGACAGCAGGAACATTCCCCCTGCAGAGGCTGATAGAAAACAGAGCCAAGCTACTGAAGGCTTTAACACCATAAATCTACCAGCGTTACATCACAAAGGATTAAGTCGGACAGAGATGTGCAAAGATAAGCGGAAGATGGGAAAAAAGAGTGAAACAGTGTAGAAAGACAGAGTGGGGTGAGCTATACCAGGCAAAGAAAACTGAAGAATGCACTCATATGAGTATAACTCACAGTGGTGAGGGGTGGGAGTGGGGGTGCAGAGAAATTGGAGATGTGTATCAATGGAGCCTGGGACCTGGCACAGGCCCAAAACTTCTACACTGCTTCAGCCTGCCAAAGCCAGGATTCTCTGCTCTCAAGTCCAGGAATTACTATTTGACAGAAGCTACAATCCAGCTTGGATCCAGGCTGTACCAGGATCCTCCATGTCACGGCTGCTTCTGTATCATTTACCAGTATCACCATCTGTGCTGTTACTTAGGTAGTGTTTCACCGCTTGTAGTGAAGCCAAACTGAAACTGAAAAAAAAAAAGAGCGCTGGCGTGGAGTGTAAAAGGGAAATGAGATGACAGTTTACTGGTTCCACCCAGAGCACAGTCAAATGTTTGGTTGTAAGCGCTTGAATGGAAACACGCAGCGGCTGTCACAACAGTGTACAGTATGTGAAGAGCGGTGAACTGGCCATGATGTACCCAGCAGCAACACCAAGCGCGGAAAGTCAACTGAGATAAATGTGGTAAGGGTTGGAGAAGTTAACGAAACAGGAAATTAAGTCACTTCCTCTAAGATGCACATTAGCAGCAGTACCATAATTACACTGAGGCTTTATCCTCACTTCTACTTTTCAATTAACACCTTTGTCTTCCTACCACTGCTCATCTGGACACTTTGAGGGGACATAATGTCTTCTCCAAGGCCTCACTGCTCCAGATAGGGGTAAAGCTGGCACCCCAGCCTGCGTACTAACATGGGTGTGGGGGGGATTTGTGTGTTAAATCAAGGCCTATCTGCAGGTAAGCCGGGGACAGCTGTTGTGACAGGTAGGGAGACAGCTCTGTAATTACCAGTGGGAGGAACCAGATTCCAGCAACAGGCTAAATAACTGCCTCCTTCATATATACGCTCGGCTCCACCCTCCCACAGCCCACTCACTAGTTTCCCCACTTCACCCTGTTTTACACAGACCCCCGTTGCTACTCTTCTTCATCGTAGGGTGGCAGCAGCTTAATTTCTTCTTAAATATAATAATTACTCAGTGAGCAGTGAACTCACTTCACTCCCAAAGTGGCTGCTTTCCAAAAAAAGAGGAAAATGTTCTCTCTGTAAATAAGCTGAATTACATTTGGACTGATACCATGAGGGAGAGGTGAATTTGAATGGGCTCCGAGGGAGGGATGTGACTGCTAATTTACTGGAGGAATCTAGCCTAAATCCACCACACAATTACCACAATGGAGGCTAAAACTATTAAGTTGCTGCACACAAATATGCATCCCCGTAGGCTTGTGAGAATATCAGGAAAGTGTGAGACGTCCAATAAAAGAACCCGCAAATTGAAGGGACAAGCAGGATTTAATAACTAATTAAAAGGAAAAAACATGTTCTCAACTTGGCGTCTTATTTAATTGCTTTGTTCAAACACAGTCCTGTCTTTTGTTCACAGAAGAGCAAAAGATGGATTGACTCCAAAACCCTCCTGAGGGTGTGTGTTTTGTAGTTTTTAAAAGGTGGGTCCATCATTTTAGTTTATTTTTTTGTTTTATATCATTCTGTAGCTTCAGTGATGTTCCTTATGTATTCAAATATGAACATTCAAATTTTGGTTTAAGTACGGTACTTATGTATTAGCATCAAAATGCTACTTTCCTACGCCCTTCTAAAAACATTTTGACCTGATGTAGGTTTCTGCATGATGACGCTGCTACAAGTACAGTATATATACATCCTTATAGTTGGTGTATTAATGTTACATACCCACTGAGGCAGCAGTAGACCAGCAACTCCCATGTTCTGTGAGATAAATTACTGTTTTTGTGAAAGCAGTCTGGTGGCTTTGGAGGCCGCAATATAAGTGCTTCAGTTTCCCGCTGGAAAGAGCTGTTTGATGGCAAGGTAAAGCAGTGAAAATATTGTAAATATAGCATACACTTAAACTGATTTTAGGTGGCAGAAATCCGTTTTTCTGCTGCTCTTGTCCATAGCCACTTTCCGACGAGGAACTGAGACCATTATATCGTTCTCTTCCAGACTACAAGTAACCAGACTACATTCACAAAACAAGCAATTTTACCTTGTCTGTTTGTGTTCTTGTGTACCTTTCAGATCCAAACTAACGTGGCATCCACACAGCAGTACTTTGCTTAGCATTCACGCCGGTACTCCTGTCTGCTTCTCTAAACTGGGAACGAGCCGACCGCCACCTAAGTTATTGTATGTGACCACAGTACATTCACAATAACAGTCATTTTACCTCGCAGAACACAGAAGTACACATACAACCCCACTTCCAAAAAATCCAAACTTAGCCCAGCTAACTAGCGAGCTAGGATTCATATAATTCATAACTAGGGATGGGTCATGATTTTCAATTTTTCGAATAGTCAAATTACAAAAAATTAAATACTTTATCTGACTATTCATCCCTTCTTGAAAAATGTGGCGATTTGCAAATAATAATCGACTAATTCCCAGTGATTTTCAAATAATATTTTTGCTTGGAATTCACATCCCTATTCATAACCTTACTGATTAGCTTACACTGGGAAAGTACATCACTGCTTATTGCTATTATTATTTCTATTTGAAAACAAAAAACAGAACACAACGCAGATGGGCCCGCACTTTAAATAATTGCAAAACACTTCTGCACACGCACACTTCCCAGTGTGCAATCTGTTTTAAGGCGTCATGTCGAGGGTTGAGACAGTGGATGGGTGTTCTCTGGCATTCCACAGAGGTAGGAAACACATGCTCCCCATGGGCACCGCTTGCACCGGACCTGAGTCACTCAAGATCTCCGTGGCCATCGGCCTGCCTTCCTTCCTGCCAAGCTGCCCTGTCACAAGCACACTGCAGACCCACGATAATAAGCTCAGGAAACCCAGCAGAGAAAGAAAAGAGAGAGAGAGAGAGAGAGAGAGAGAGAGAGAGAGAGAGAGAGAGAGAGAGAGAGACAGAGAGAGAGATGGAGAGAGATGGGTAATCATTGGCAAAGAGATATGGGAATGAAATGGAAAATGGTCAGGGAGAAAGAGATATGATGGAGGACAAGTGACAGGATAAGCAAGGGAGAACCCAACGCTCAAATTACAGGAAACCCCCAATCCCTGAGGGACAGAGAGAGAATGAGACAGGGTAAGGGTGAAGGAGTGCATTTCATGTCTTCTCTCATCTCATTTTTCCCTCCTGTTCTTTGCTTTTCATCCAAGCAGAACAAAATCATGCCCCTTCATTTTGAAGGTTCCTTTGTTCTCCCTTTGGTCTGCACACTCCTGAGCACCGTCCATCTACCCACTTTTGAAGTGGTGGATTAAAGAGGGATAGTGTGGATGCCTGCCTGATAGGGTGAGGAGAATAGGCATGTAGAGAACAATGGAGCAAAGAAACCAAACAAAAAAAAAAATCTGTTTATCATAACAGTTTGGGAGTCATTGCAGGTTTACAGCCAAAAACCATTTGGCTGAACAAACACCGTATGTAAGCTAGCCAAACAAACAGTGCTAATAAAGCAGTAAAAATGCCAAAGATACCACGAAAGCAACACAGAGCATCAGAGCAGATGCAACATGCAGTCCCGTTAACGCATAACGCCTGTGATCTCTGAACTCCTCAGAATGCTTGGAGATGTTGGGTGGAGATCAGAAGAGGTACACATGTTGAGGGGATTTATGGACAACATTGGAACTGACTCCAGCCATTAGGCTGATGCTGATTAATTTGGGCTGTAGCTGATAAGTTTGTTTGTCCATCCCAGCAACTGCTATAAGGATTATTTATGCTGAACGCAGCAACCCAGTCGCTACAGTGTTGCCGAAAAAAGTTTCAAAAATAGGTTTCATATCAGCCTTGTGTCACGCTTGCAGAGACACACAATGCTACGTGGTTAATGCTGTGAAATGAGTGGTTAGGTTTAGGCAACAGAACTATTTGGTTATGGTTAGAAAAAATACTATGGTTTGTTGCACAATTAATCGCCAGCTATTTTGATAATCAAATAATCGGTTTGAGTATTTAAACAAAGTTTAAATTCACTGATTCCAGCCTCTTAAATGTGAATATTTAGTCTCTTTACTCCTCTATGACGGTAAACTGACAGTGGTCTCCTGGGTGAAAATCCTGTTTGTTTGACCCATCCACCGCCTCACTTTCTTGCTTATTATATTCATCATTATACCACATACCTACCACATAATTTTCATACCACATAACTTTCAATAACGGTCACCAATAACATCACTTGCTCGCAGTAATGCAAATGCAAAAACATCAACATTCAACGTTTCTGCATTCAGATTTGCAGAAACGTGCAATCCTGGCAACTGGCTATTACTTGTGGGCTAATCTCTATAAACAGATTCTGCTTTCATAGATTGCATCTGGAAGCGATGGGAAAATATTGTAGTATCAGAAGCTTTCTGGACTCCATTTTTAGTGGTATTGACCAATCACGTTGGAGCAGGCTTTGGTTGAATGCACATAAATAGTTTGTGTGGAGAGCAAAACAGCCAGAACGCATTAGTTCCGAGACTGGTGGTGGGCCAACACAATGACGATGTGAAATATTGGCTTTGAATGACAAAATGTCTTGGACCATCTTTGGTTTCTCATATAGTTCTATACAGTAGTTCTTGTTCTAAAGGGCACCTGTTGATTTCCCTCTGCCATTAGCTACTGTCATGTAAGATGTGAGGAACGACAATTTGTCAAAATGGAAACAATCATCTCCAAGATCTTTGCTTCTGTGCGTGTGTTGAATAGTGTGCCTCAACTGCCTGTAAATGTAGGAGCATAAATCACAGTCATACTGTTACTTGACATTCTTACTGCTGTAGTTAAGTCACCACCAATTCTTGACAATGGGCGTTTATGTGTGCACAACACATGACTGATGTGTTATCTGGTACTCACCGGTCATGTTGAACTTGTGCAGCACCTTAGCGAAGTACTCCTCTTCCTCCTGCTCTGTGGAGATGTCTGTCTGGACCTGGGTCTGTTGCTCCTTCAGCATCTCCTTGGTGCTGTTGTAGAGGGACAGCAGAGTGGTGGGGATCTCTTCGTCGTCGCCAGCCTGATCTGGCTCAGGTTCTTTTGGCAAGCGCAGTTTGCTGAGGATCTGGCTCCTGATGGCCTCAATGCGCTTTTTCTTCACCATCTCCAGGTCCAGCGTCTTACACGTAGACATACCACTTACGTTGCCCACCGTGTACACAACCATGAGCATCAAGAACACCAACCTCATGGTGCCTACCTGACTGTTTGCAACCCGAGGATGCTTAGGGAACGGTGAATCACTCTGTGGAGAGGTTTGAGTGACGCAAGGTGTTTACACACACAGCCGAACAAGTAAAGCAGTGTGGAGAGTCCTCAAAGTTCAAGACGACTGGTACCACCACTGTCGCTGCTGCTGTTGTGAAAACCACTTAACACTTGTGTCTTCTTTGCATAGAAGCAAATGGAGAGAATCCCAGAGGGCAGACAGACGTCGAGTGAAGAGTCGGCCTCTGACTCAGCCACACAGGTAACACAGTGACGTCCCAGAAATGAGTCAAGAGCGGAGCTGTCAAATGCTAACAGAGCCCAGCCAAACATACACACAGACAGCAGCCCCAGAAGACCCTCAGCGAGTCCAAAACACTCAAACAGAGCTGGTTCTGTACTCCCAGACCAACTTGTGATTCATATGATTCCAAGCCTCCACCCACAATATTAAACTAACTTACTCGGAGCGAGTATATAAACCTCCACGTGTCAGCTCAGTGATGAGTTGCTCACCAGGCAGTTTCTCTTTACATGTCCCCAGAGAGCAGCTGAGCCAATGTGAAGGGAGCTGTATAACACGTACTTACTATCTGAGTCTAAGGCTTTTCAGCTGACACTGCTTCCTGTCCTCCTTGACCCACAAGGTTTCCTCACAGATCATTCAGGGCTACAAGGATGTGATGTCAAATAGACCCTCTTGAAATGTCTCTAAGAAAAAGAAAATAGCAACGATAAATGTAAAAAATGTCCTTGCTATTTCTCCGTTTCTGATCAGATGACCCTAGGAGCTTTGAGTCAACCCAGAGCTAATCAAATATCCACGGTGGAGGGAAAGAAACTCTAATGTAGTATTTATAACTCTCACTAACTTATTCTAAAACAGTTCACAAACTTATGCTGTCAAGCCATCAAGAATTGTCCTTATAGAGAAAAAAAATTCTGATGAGCTTGTATCGCTCTCCGCTCTTGACTACCTCTTTTTTAGCAATAACAGCATGTGATCCATGCACAGCTGCAGTTCACCAGAAAATGCTTTCAGCGCCTCCGACTCATGCCGACTTCACACACACAGCAGCTGTCTCTGTTGTTGTCTTCATTCTCATCAATGTGATCTCTGAGATGAGCAGGGATGCTAAATGTCAATCAAACACTGTCCTCTTGTACAAAAAAAAGTTTGACACACCTTCTCTTTAAATGAGTGTACCATCCAGATACAGCAGCAGCAGTAACAGTCGCTCTTAGCATCAGATTCTTGTCTCTTCCCTCTATCCATCCATCGGTGTCACCTCGTTTAATGCCCTCTGCAGCTCCTTCACACCTTCCCTCTGAAGTCTCCTCTGACACAACTCCCTATTCGCACCTCTATTTAACTCCCTGTCTCTCCCTTTCTCCCTCTCTCCTGGTGCTTGTCGGAGCTTGCTGGTGACAAAGTGATTTGTGGAAGCTCAGCTAACTTTTCTCTTGCACTCCCTCGCTCTGCCTCTTTCTCTCTCTCTCTCCACCTCTAACTCTTCTTTTTTTTCTGGTTCCTGTTACTCGTCTAATAGAGCGAGGAGCTCTCCGCCCAGGAAATGAGGGTAACGGCCGCGGTGTAAAACATCTGCTGTTTAACAGAGCTCTGCTGCCTGCCTTCTGTCCACATCAGGAAGCCAGGAGCTGAACATGCTGAATGACTTGACTTTAGAGGCACCAGCGCTCTCACACACTCACTCTCTAGCCTGTCTGCCACTGACTGACATGTCAACAAGCCCTGCACGGCACCAGTGTCCCACCAACTGAACGCCACATTTACCTGGTGGCTGTGAAGGTGAACGCCTGCCAGGCCAAAGAGCTGAGCCACTTGGGGCCGGCGTGTCTAAAAGTAGAAGGGTGAATTTGAAAGGATGGAGCGCCAACAGGGCTGGACTGTGTGGTGCACTGACCTACGTCTGGGTGCTTTTTAGAGGTTGGATTGTGTATTTTCAAAAGGAAGGCTAGACTAAAACAAACCGGTGATGGTTTCAATCATTCTGTCTCTGTCTGAGGGATGATTCAACAGGGAAGTAAAGACAGTAAAATGCCATGCATTCAGTCTGTGCTCTTGGATTTTTTAATGGCTTTACCCAAACATGTTGGTTGTTTATTGTCTTCCATTCACTGGGACAGTTTGAAGAATAGCTATTCATTAAACACTGGCAATAAACGGTGACATTTAGCATGGGGAAACTCAGAGCAGAAATCCCCTAAAATACCAGCAGCAACAACAACAAAAGACAATGATCACTCAAACAAAGATACTACAGACAGCTTGTCCCACAGTGTCAACAGCTCTATATCTCTGATTACCCTTAATGATAAGAGAATAATAGGAGTGTGACTATCAGCTGTCAACAACTGTAACTTGTTTGGTCGTGTGTTGGTCTGTGGGAGCTCTGGTGAGTGTGCACTGCTGCCTAGTGGCCACCGATGGTACATCATTTATGAAAGCTCTGATGTTTTTAGTCAACACACCAACAACTTCAAGCCCCTATGTTTAAATATTTTATCATTTTTCTTTTCACACAAAATAGCTGTGCCATACAAATTTACATAACTACTATAACAGTAGCAGAGATGAGGTAGAGAAACGTCATAACAAAATAGTGTTGTCAAAGTTAATGTGATAATAATGCATTCACACAAATTTCTTTTAGCACCACTAATTTCTTTAACACATTAATGCAATTTTTAGGCTTTAGTGGGCTCAGTTTTAACGCTCGAGTGAAGATACTTGTATCATATGAAACTTTTTATGCTACATGCAGTACCTATGAGGGTTTCTGGACAATATCTGTCATTGTTTTGTGTTGTTTATTGATTTCCAATGATAAATGTATGCATATATTTGCATAATTATTATTATATTTGTCTACGCCCTTGTTGATAAATTTAAGTATTAAATACTTGACAAATCTCCTATAAGGTACATTTTGAACAGATAAAAAATGCGTGATTAATCACGATTAACCATAGTTAATCGTGATTAATCACGCATTTTTTGTGAATAATCTTACTTTATTTTAATTGACTGACAGCCGTACAACAGACAATTACACATCTTCCTCCTGAATCATTTTGTCTGAGAGTTTAAGTAACAGCAGTAAATTCTTCCGTACACCGACAGGTTTTGCTTTGGTTACCACAGCAGTAATTTATTTGAAAACTGAAGCTAATGAGCATCTCCTTTCGCTCTTTTAACACAGTTCATTTTTTCACAGGATGCATCTCTGCATCCTGTGAAAAAATGAACTGTGTCTGAGACACTATCAGACAAAGACAATGCTAACAGAGGAAGCAACTGAAGACACACTGCTAAATTTCGCTCCTGTTCTTGTCATGCAAATGAAGCCAAAATCCCAAATACCGGTAACTGTTTTGACCTATTATTCTCTGATCTCCAGTGGTCTGCTGACATACTGCATGGGCCTCTGACAACAACAACCAATGTGCCTCACTGACCTCGATCAACTAACACGTCTTACCAGCCTGCCATGGGGCATTTCATACCCTCCACCACAAGGCCTTGGTGCCAGTACATCAAGGTGTCTGTGTGTCTCTGAGCACAAGAGTGCAACATGGTCTGCTTTCCCATCATTCGCTGTGAAGTCCTAAATGATTCTGCAGAAGATCCCATGGAGCTCTAGCAAAGCCCAAAGTCTCGCCAAGGGAGGACACTGAGGGAAAAATATTCACAGTCAACAGGGAAAACAGAACAGTCTATAAATCATGCTACCACATCAGAGTTGGTCCTGCATACATTTCATATCTGTGGCAGAGTGACATGATTGCTGCCACTTCTTTCAACAGTCTTCTTTGTGACTATTGGGCAGTGGAATAAAGCCTGCTCTGGAACTCTATTTTGGATAGCAGCTTATATATTAATAGACAAGTATGTAAAGTGCACAATACTATGAGGCATGTTCCTATTTTAGTACATTAGCAGTGGTGGAAGAAGCACTGTCTCAGATCAGTTCAGGATCAATTTAGGTGTTTATTGCCAAAGTGAAGGTATATACAGTATACTATAAGCTTACAGTCAGAATTACAGGGCTCAGAGGTTCAAAAGAAAATAACAAAAAAACAATACAGCAACCTTGACAAACTGAGAAGGAATGAGTGGAAATGGGACAGTTACCGTAAATACTGCAGGGCCAACAAGGGGAAGTAGAAACAGGTGAGCAAGTGGCCAGAGAAGGTCAGGCAACTGCAGAGCAAATGCAACTCCTCTGGAAAGAGGCTGGGTCACATGTCATCAACACTTCATCAACACGTGATCAACACGTCATCAATGCTTTGGGTACAACACATGTGGAGTAAAATCTATTCAGCACTCACCAAAACTAAGCCAATCGCAATGCCAAGGAGTGTGACTGGAGAGGAGGCACAGTCCTGCATTCAAAATCTTCCTCAAGTAAAAGTACAGAGGTGTGATCAGCAAAATGTACTTAAACATATCAAAAGTAAAAAGTCTCATTATGCAGCTTAATGGCTGCTGTCAGTGTTATATTCTCATATATAGTTTGATTATTATTGCATATGTGTTTAAGAAAAGAAGCATTTATGTGTTAAGTCAATGTTGAGCAAATGCTGGGTGCATTAAAATAGATCATATGTTATAAGTTGAACATATTTTGGATACAAAATCTTAATCTTCAAAGTAAGTACATAAAACTGCCACATAAATGCAGAACACCTCAAAACTGTACTTTTAAATAGGCTACAGCACTTGAGTTAATACCACTGATTATATGTAAAGTAAAAAGAATAAAAATAAAGGTTGAATGAATACTGGAAAAGAGGGATACTGACAATTTACCTTCAGTGTCATTTTAATTATGAGCCAAATGTCTTAGACCCCCCCCAGCTATTCTAAATAGCTTCACAGATCTACTATACTATCGATCCACTCTACAGAAAAAAGAAACATTAAATACAAGATGAATGACTCTTCCACATACGCACATTTACCTAAAACCACATTTTTCCCAGCATTAGTAGCAAACTGGGACACTTTAAACACATTCTATTGTTCTAAGCGCAAACCTAATGAATTAAATACACATAACATAAACAACAACAATAACGATATTTTTTCGAAAAGAGGGGTGCAGGTACAGCAGCTTCTGTCCCTCCCTCCTCCACACTCAATATATTGGGTTAAATTTATTTCATATACATCTCAATTTAAATCTCTTCTTAGATTATTTTCCCACAAGCTAAATTTCATTTCTGCTTTTTGTATGGTAGGTTCAACAAGCCAGCATCGCTGGTAGCATTAGCACTGCAAGCTAACTACACTGAATCAGTTTAGCTAGCTAGGATTTAACACGTCGCCAGTAAACTGGAGCAGTGTCAAAGTCGCATTAAAACGAAAGAAAGAAGATTAATATGAACGTGATTTTTAAAAAATCTTATTCACCATTAAATTCCATTGAAAATATAAAAACTGCATACTATTCATCGTTTATTATTATTTTTTTATAAGCTCAACTCAAACGCTAACGCTATGATATTTTACTTACCATCTCTGTTCAGGTGTGCCACGCCTCCGGAAGTGATGTCATTTACATAACCTATATATTTTTTATATCACATTTTTTACTTATTCAGCTGGTTTTTAGTAAGGTAAGTATACACTATATGTAGATTATGAATATTTCACACAAAAATACAGCCTTACAATACTGTGCAAGTGTTTTATCTTCAACCTCTATCTTTTTAGTTTAGTACTGAAATTAGTGGTGGAAGGTAAAATACATTTAGAACAGTGCGTTACTTGAGTACAGTTTGAGGTACTTGTACTTTACTTGAGTATTTCCATGTTATTATGCTTTACACTTCTACTCAATTAAGTCTCAGAGGCAAATATAGTACTTTTTACTACACTCCATTTGTCTGACAGACAGCTTTAATTGATTTGCAGATTCAGATTAATAAACAGCAATACTTCATTTGCATAATGAGTACTTGTGCATTTAGTATATTTAGTATATTTGATGCCAATAATTTTATACTTTTAATTTTTAAAAAATGAATGCAAGACTTTCACTTATAACAGAGTATTTCTATACTGTGGTATTGGTATTTTTACTTAAGTAAAACCTCTGAGTACTTCTTCCATCACTGACGTAATTACGGGTCAACTGAGGTTAGGAAAACTAATGGCTACTTCCTGTTGACGTCCTCACGCCATCTGTCTCCATGGTTACAACGTACGTGTATCCACAAGCGTGTGCAAACTTACGTAGCAGGCTTTGAGAATTGCTACCCCGTATGTTGCTGTTTTCTGCGCAGTTTCTAAGGGGTAAGTTAAACCTCGTAATGATTATTAACTATCTCTGTTTTTATCGCGTAGGTATCGCGTGAAAACAGACTGAAAATGAAGAAAGAGTGAGTCAGCGGACTGTGTAACGTTACTGAAGGAACGCACTAACAACCAGGGAGGGTTACCAAGGTAGTGACGACGCACAGGACGAGGAGACAGCAGAGGGAGGAGGTACAGCAGCAGGAGAGACGGACACCTCTGAAATCCTTACTGCTGCTATATTTCATACTTACGGACTTTTGATGGACTTACATCACCCACAGACTCGCTGCTGACTTGTCGATGAAGAACCTCTCTGGACAGGTGAGTGCCTCGCATGCTGGTTGTGACACTAAAAACGGTAGTTTTAAGGTGTGCATGACTTTCTCAGGTGTCACAGGTTAAGGAAACTCCTACCAGAAAGAAGTTTATTCAAGTGTACTACTCATCAGAGCTATACTGAACACAAGTACACTTAAGTAAAAGAAATGTCTAAGTATGCTTGTTTATACTGACAAGTATACAGAAAAGCCTAAGTATACTTGGCTCATACTGACAAGTATACAGAAAAGTCTAAGTATACCTGTCTCATACTGACAAATATACAGAAAAATCTACATATACTTGGCTCATACTGTCTAAGTTTACTTACAAGGTTACAGCATTAGAGGAAAAGTAAAATGTATGTTGTAATGTGCATACAGCCTACTAATGGCATTCTGTTGGGGGAATCTACTACATTTTACTGAAGTGCTGAGTTTGTTTGTCTTTTGACAGGTGACAGCTACTAACTGCCCAATGGAGAAATATGAAAAGCTGGCCAAAATTGGCGAAGGTTCCTATGGAGTGGTGTTCAAGTGTAGACACAGAGATACTGGACAGATCGTCGCCATCAAGAAGTTTGTGGAGTCTGAAGACGACCCTGTCATTAAGAAGATTGCATTGCGAGAAATACGCATGCTGAAGGTGAGAAGAGATTAGTATCACCCAATAGTGTCATGGTGGCTCACATCTAACACCACAGGTGGACACATGCATGCACACAGAGCAATTTGTCAAGTATTTAATACTCTAATCACCATGTGAGTGGGCAAATATGCTGCTTTATGCAAATGTATGTATATATTTATCATTGGAAATCAATTAACAAAACAAAACAATAACAAATATTATCTAGAAACCTCCACAGGTACTGCATTTAGCATAGAAATATGATCAAATTATAACATGGCAGCCCAACAGACACCAACAGCTGTCAGTGTGTCAGTGTGCTGACTTGACTATAACTTGATCCAAACTGACTGTGATTATCATAAAGTGGGCATGTCTGTAAAGGGGAGTCTGGTGAGTACCCAGAGAATTCATTTACATTCATATATCTGGAGGATTTTGACATCCCGAATTTAAACGTTTTGAAAAAAACTTTAAAGACTGAATACAACAAAGTGTGAACATGTATACATGTAATTATGATATAAAATTGAAAATAAAGGCAATATAAAAGCTGTGAACACATTAGCAGACAGCAGAAAATAACATTACCCAATTCACCCTATTTGCACTCAAACATTACATGATGAAAACATTTGGACTTAAACTTATTATTTTTTACACAAATAAACATAGTCTATCCCATATATGTAGTCTACTCCAACTGTATATGCTGAGCCTAGTAATTGTTTTAAACTGTCACATTAACGAGTCAGCTGAGGTTGGGACGCTGCTGTTGCATGTTGCAGTACTGAAGAATGTATTTCGTCAAGAAGTGAAAGTCAGTTGTTTGTTCCATTGCAGTATTGGCGGCCAGCAGTAAAGCTACGCTACCGCCATTTGGACTGAGAGCAACTACCGGCCTCCAGTAAAACATTCACCTAAAAAGGGCCGTACAAAAGTAGAACAAAATTATTTCTGTGCGATTATCATAATGTACTGAAATGGCCTGTGTTGAACAATAAAATATTATAAATATAATAAGCATTTTCAGTCCAAAATGGCAGCAGTTGTTGTCATAAAAACATCAGAGTTTCTTCTCTTTGCTTCTGTACTGTTTGGCAGTACTCTCAGCCTGTGACGACACAAGGTTGTTGGCTCGGCTGAGTTATACAGATACGACGGTAGACATCTCTTTTTTAAAAATATCATAGCCATCGTAGCCATCATAAACTACTGTAAGGTACAATCAATTATTTTTTTTATTTTTCTTTTTTAGAATTGTATTGCAAAATACTTATGACTTATACATCAAAATGTCCAGTAGATATTTGCAGTTTTTTCGTATTTTATACACCCAGTGGTACAAACAGATAATTTATTTCTGGAACAATATCTTACATATATCTATACGTATGCAATGGCATCACTCCATCATGGTAGCTATGTAGAAATTATGAAAATAAATTCAGCATATGTGTGGTTTTAACGATTTAAAGTCAGATTTTATGCAAGGTTTCTCTGATATATCTGGCCACTGTAAGTGTCAAAACATGCACATTTATGTCCTCTTGAAGTCTGCGTCTAAACACGGTCACAGTTGGTGCAAAATTTAGATTCTTTATAGGTTTAATTAGATATTTTGTGCTGAAACAGTGTCGATGTTCTCTGTTGGTCCTGCAGCAGCTGAAACACGTGAATCTGGTCAACATGCTGGAGGTCTTCAGGAGGAAAAGACGGCTCCACTTGGTGTTTGAGTTCTGCGAGCAGACTGTCCTCAACGAGCTGGAAAAACACCCTCGAGGGTAGGTCAGGGGAGTCTGGCCACGTCTGTGACTTGTTCTGAATTACATCAGTGGGTTGTGAAAGATACCGAAGAGCCACATACTTACAAAACTGAAGACAATCATTCAGTGTATGTGTTACCTGTTTTATTTGCACCTCTCTGAAGAATTCATGACAAAAGTGCAGTGGTGGAAAGTACATTTAATCATTATGAGGCACTTGTACTTTAGTTGAGTACTTCCCTTTTATGCTTCACTGTATCTTAGACAGAAACATTTTACTTTTTACTCCATAGCATTTGTTTGAGTTACAGGTACTTTGCAGATTAAAATTGTACATACTACATACATACTATGGCCAGTTTATAAAATTGCACTGTTACAGATTTAACAACCCAAATGTGCATAAAGTTGTTCAAATTAGCTTGCTCTCAACCATCCACAATGTTAAAATGCTGTTTACATGTGAATGCATCAGTGATAATCATTGAATATACTGTAGTAGAGTATATTAATGTAAAACTGACGGGCCTTTTGACATGTTAATTACATTTTGTTGATAATACTTCATTTTAGTTAAAGGAGACATACCATGCCCATTTTCAGGTTAATACTTGTGTTTTGGGTTTCTACTAGAACATATTTAAATGCTTTAATGTTCAAAAAATACATTTTTTTCCTCATCCTGTCAGTCTGAATATATCTGCATTCACCCTATGTCTGAAACGCTCCATTTTAACGCCTGTCTCTTTAAGACCCCCTCTCTAAGCCCAGTCTGCTCTGATTGGCTTAACAAAAAAAAAAAAAAATACGGTGCACCTTTGCAAAGGTACTTCTCAAGCTGTGGGCGATATCTTCTAATGAGCCTGCATGTGATATAGGAAGGGGAGCCAGATTTGATTGTGAACAGCTTGTTGAGTCACAACTTTTCTCATGTAGGTAGCCTGACTTGTCTTATTTCAACATGTTCTCATGACAACTCGTCACACACCTCCCCTGTTACTGATGACTGAATTCAGTTTAGCTGCTCTGATTTCAGGGTCCTGGTATTGTGCGTGATCGCTCACTGTCACTCACTGGACCACTTGAATAGAACAGAGCCATTATTAGTGTTATTAGTAAAACCTGTGCTTCTCCTACTATGACAAGTCAATATGTGTGTCTGCTGTGAGAAAAGCCCATTACTACATTTGCACAGTGAAAATGAAAGAGAACGTTGATTGTCTGATTGAAACGTGCTGCACAGGACACAAACAATGGTCTCCTGGATGAAAGCCATGTGCTTGCTGAACCCACCCACCTCCCCTCCTACCTGCCCGGTGTGTCTTTTTTGCTCTTTAAACTACGTCACCACACTCCTGGCTAACTTTCTCCGAGCGATTCCTGTTGCTGCAGTTGGGTTTACATTGTAGTTAATGGAACGTCCGGTGTGTTCAGTGCCGGCACTAAAGGGTGCCATGTGCGGCGGTATCTTACACCGCTGGCCTTGATAAAGCCTTAGTATTTTATACCCTGGGAAATTTTTCCGTGATGCATCGCCCGTCCTACATGGATGCAGGACTTTTAGTTGTAATGTTGTGGTGTTGTTACATTTACTTAAGTAAAGGATCTGAATATATTTGACTAATGCAAAAATAGGCCTCTCTTTACAGTCTACCATGTAACACACTCTGTAGAGTACTGCTTACAAGAGAAGGCAGCAGAAAGGACCCGGGTGAATTACAAAGACTGTTGCCAAGAGATTTCAAAGACATTGTTGGCACCAGAGTGAGGAAGAAACAGCTGTTTAGGGGAAACGGTTCCTCTTTTGGCTCCTCACACAATCTATAGTCAGATAAGATTTTTAGTTCTTGTCATGTGACGTCACGCAGCGAGCCCAGGCCAATAGCTACTATCAGATCATTTCTCCTTTTCCCACAAGGCCGTGCAGCAGAAACTCTAGCTGCTTTTGAAAACAAAGGCGCTGTTGCTATTAGAGACAGGCCTAAGGTTACCCAGGTGACAAGAGGGCTGTGTTAAAGCACCACTTCTGTTTTTTTAAATAATAGACAAGGAAGACATGACTAGTAAATAGGTTTTGTTTTGTTCCTCTCACAACAATCAATATTCCTTTGTCTCTCTGCAGGGTACCAGAGGCTCAGCTGAAGAGTATAGTGTGGCAGACGCTGCAGGCTGTCAACTTCTGCCACAAGCACAATGTCAGTATAGTTTGAATACTTCATTTGATGTTTTTGTTCTGTGATTTTCACAGATGTAGTCTTTGATTTTCTCCACTTCCTGCCACATGTACAGTACAGTATATTGAAGTTACTAGTCTCTGTCATCATTTCCTGGTCTCCATACTGGTCACACAGCGATCCATTCCCAGTGTGACAACACTATAAAAGACAGAGGACAAAATCCACAGCCTCATATAAGCGCCATCTTTTATTTACAGAAGGAAGACTGTGTATTTCCTCCACCATATTTTAGTTGGAAAGGATGAATAGCTCTATATCCTTAAGATGTTTTATTTTTTCACAGGTTTTTAGTTTTACCAAACATTTTATATACTGTATTCATTATTTGTTTACTCTAATATCCTGCTAAACTTTATTTCTACATTTTAATCAAATTACCATATGTGAGCAATGTTTAGCTTTGTCATTACATTACATATGGGTCATAAATAGATAGATAGATAGATAGATAGATAGATAGATAGATAGATAGATAGATTCATAGTTGTACCTTGCTTAATTACTTTATATAAACCAGGGCTGCCCAAAGTGGGGCCCATGGACCAAAGTTGTCCTACCACTGGGGTCCCTGAACAGTCTTGGAAATGCATAAATTATGACGGGAAATGAGCCCAAATATATTCGGCAGGCAGGTTTTAAGGAGTTAACTATGTCAAAGCTAAGATATTTAATTAAGGGAACTAGGGTTCCTAGTGCCATTTTGCATCTTAACAATACAAGAGTTTACTTTTGGCTCGTGATCCACCATTGAGTTCCAGTTTTGGTCCTCCAAGACAAAAAGTGCAGGCAACGCTTATATAAACCATTCCATAAATTAATCCCACATATTGATATACATGTTCTCTTTGTACAGTACAACATATATGAAAACTTGTAAGAGCTGACTGACGCAGTCCATCAGCCACCTGTAGGCAGTGGTTTGGATTCAGAGCTGGATTATGTTGAATTAGAAATTTGCACCATCTCAAACCACAAAACTTGTGATCACTACTCAAACTCCTCTAACATAAAATGAAGCACAATTCCAGATCACAATGAGCAAACTTTGACTTTGTTTAGGTTTCAGTGCCCCAACAGGAGTCATGTAAGTCTCAGTGACTGCAATGCAGTATTCAGTTTCAATACTGAAATGTGTACAGGTTTCTGATCTCTTGCTATTGTTCCTCCAGGTCTTTTCCTAATATAAGCCTCTTTCTCTGTCACTAAGAGACTGTGTATCACATTGCATAATTCTTGATGCTGAGTGTTTATGTTGCAGTGCATCCACCGTGATGTAAAGCCAGAGAACATCCTCCTCACCAAAACCGGAGTCATCAAGCTCTGCGACTTTGGCTTCGCCCGCATTCTGAGTAGGTCGTCCAGAGAGCGGGTGCATTTATGTGCATTTAGCGTTAATCTGCCTCTAATGACTTATTCAACACGGTGCCTGAATGAGCTGCTGCCTCCTCACTTTCAATGTCTCACTGAATGCATGGCACAGGAGGACTGCTCAGCCACTATGTCTCTATTTACGCTTCCTGCTTTAGGTTTCCGTGTTATGTTACCATACATTAACATGTAGTCATTCAACATGCCTTGTAATCCCTTCCTCTACATTGTACATGTTATTCAGTATTCATTATTCAACATCTAAGTGTATGTGTGTCTGTACAAGTTATCTCCATCTGTCTGTGCGTCGGTGTTCTTAGCAGGACCGGAGGATGACTACACAGACTACGTGGCGACCCGCTGGTACCGGGCCCCTGAGCTGCTGGTCGGGGACACTCAGTATGGGCCTCCCGTGGACGTGTGGGCCCTGGGCTGCGTCTTCGCCGAGCTTCTCCACGGGAATCCACTCTGGCCTGGGAAGTCTGACGTTGACCAGCTCTACCTCATCCGAAAAACTCTAGGTACACCGAGGGGCCACAGAAAAAAAATCCACCCATGGACACGTAAACTTGCATATTTATGACATTGCTTTTTGTTAGAACCCACAATTAAAGCCATAACCCATAACGGATGAACTGAACAGTGGCTCTGGAGAGCCTTTTATATTTTTTCATTACCTGTAGACCACCATAGTTCTCTGACACACTTGTGTGCAAAACTGTGGTACCTCCAGCCTCCGTCTGACCTCTGTTGCTTCTGAAGTAATGTTACTATGGTATGATGGCCTCTGAGTGAGGTGAACTCAGGGGTATTCAGTTCACCACTAGATGCCACCAAATCCTTCACACTGTACCTTTAAGAAACTTAAAGCAACTTTTCTTTTCTGGATAGGAAACTTGGACTTCCTATTTCTTAGTTGTTAGACCTTTGTTAAACTTTTTCGTAAGGTTTGTTTTTAGCACCTTTAAGGTTTGTTAACCATTTAACAAAATGTCCACCACTACACTTACCGTTGATGTCCTTTTTGACCTCAGGTGATCTGATCCCTCGTCACCAGCAGGTCTTCCGCTCCAATGTTTTCTTCAGTGGAGTCAGTATTCCTGAACCTGACACGACGGTACGAATCTGGTTACCATTAAGAATGCATAATACATTCTTAACACAGAGGCAATGGTATGTGGTCAATGTTGTTATTTCCCATTTATTTTTGGTCTTAGGAACCCCTGGAAAAGCGCTTCCATGGCGTGTCTCTTCATGCCCTCCAGGTTATGAAGGTATGTTATGTTTATGTGTGAAAGAGCCTGACTGAAATGCCAACACTCCATGAAAACTCTGTGCGTCTTTGTGTGAGCAGCAGTGCCTGGTGATGGACCCCTCTCTCCGGCTGTCCTGTGAGGAGCTGCTGGAGCTGCCTTACTTCCAGGAGGAAGGAGTCAACTGGGGCCGCGAGGGCGAGCGCCCGGGAAGACGGCATGACAAAGGCTCCCGACGCAGGCAGCCAGGGGTACGTATGAAACACAGTGGCTTAAAGGGATAGTTCAGGTGGTTTGAAGCAGGGTTTCATGAGGTACTTATCCATTGTCAGTAGATGACGGTCGGCACACCCCCAGTTTAGAGAAACAGGAGCACTGGCACAGGAGCAAAGCAATGTACTGCTCTGGACGGGGGCAGCAAACAGATTTTAGACATCTAAAAAAAATCAATATCAATTTAAGTGTATGCTATATTTATAATATTTTCACCACTATCTTGCTGTCAGACAGCACTTTCCAACAGGAATCTGAAGCTGTTATCTCACCAAAACCACCAGACTCCACTGAATATAACTGTAATTTTACCTCACAGTACAAGGAAGTTGCTGGTGTACCGCTGCCTCGACCGTTAAGTTTTTTTGTGCTATTATGTGCTTTTGTGAATGCGAACTAACCAAAGTGACACAGTAACACAAAAAAACTAATCGATCAAGGCAACAATGGACCAGCAACCTCTTTGTTCTGTGAGGTAAAATTACAGTTATTTTCAGTGGAGTCTGGTGGCTTTGGTGAGAGCATAGATTAAAAAGTTGTAAATTGCAGAGGACAGTCTGACGGCGAGATAAAGGAGCAAAACATTCTAAATATAGCGTACACTTAAACAGATATTGATTTATTTAGGTGTCTAATCTACATTTTGCTGCTGCCCCCGTCCATAGCAGTACATGGCTTTGCTCCTGTGTGGCCACTCCTGTCTGTTGCTCCAAACTGGGGCATGGTGATGGTCATCTACTGCATACTACTGCACTACACTGACTCTGGATCAGTATTTCATACAACCCCACTTCAAAACACCCAAAATATCCCTTTAATGGTGTAAAGAATTTTGTCTTAACCCCAAACTTACAGATTGTGCACCCTGTTACTGCCACATGTCACAAGAGCTGTTAGCTTTTTTACCATTTACCATTGCAGTACATTTCTCTCTCTCTCTCTCTCTCTCTCTCTCTCTCTCTCCCTCCCCCTCCCTCTCTCCCTCTTTAGGCTCAGTACCTGCCTCAGTTACCCAACAGCAACATCTCACCAGCACCGGATGTTAGGAAACAGGTGAAGCATAAATATCACCTGCCCAACATTTAACAAAGCAACATGTTTGTGGCTGAACTGAGAAGGACGGACTTGTGCTGTACTTTGAGGAGACATTTGAATACAGTCTGGTTTGCATATATTCTTGATGTGGCAGTGAAAAAGTGTATTTTAAGTCTATGATCGCTTTCACTTGTCATGTTTGTTGACCACTTAATATTCATTACACAACAATCAATAGTTAGGACATTTACAATTGCAGATCAAGCATACACATGTACAGTACCAAAGAATACAGTGTCAGACATGCTGAAGACATTCATATTTCTTAAAAATGATATTAAATGCCAACATCACATGGACAGATGTACTGTAGTTTTCTGGTGCAGTCAATGACAACTGATCCCCACACAGGTTAACACCAGCAACTAAATATGCACTACATGTTGCCCTCTGAGAGCTGCGGGATTAGCAGTGATTTTTTGAAACTTGACCTCTCTGTATAAAATGTCCTGTGGTGACCTCTAGGATAATCACAGCCTCATGAAACTTTACAGCCACAAACTAGAGACCGAGAGCATTCAGAAACTGGATGGCTTTCCTATGTAGACTGAAAATAAGAGGGTTTCTCAGAACCATCTAATCAAAAAAATGCAAAGTCAAATGTCAAGTTTTTAAAACCAAATCAAAGGATGGCTTTTACCATGGCGTTCCTCAAGGTCTTTGTGTCTTAATGTAGTACTTTGGAGGGATTATTTTTATCAATTCTCTGAGTAACAAATGGTATCAACCCAAAAATTTCTGCAACAACTTATGAGATATAATAGAGCATGAAGATGGCCATCATATACTTCTATCATAATCCTCTAAACCCTTATACACTTTTATTTTTATTTATTTCTGAATTATGACAAGAACAATGTGACACATGGTGCTGAGCTTCATCTCAAATTAATCTTCAGGTTTCCAGTTTTCAGATGATGTTCACCACTTACATGTGACATCTACTGTTGACCTGCTATCTCCCCCTAAAGACCCCCTATGCCCCCTCAAAAGACAAAATGGGTTTCTTAAGATTAAAGATGGTCAATAAACTGCAATAGTTTTAAACAATATTTATTCCTGATACATTTTATTATAAAAATATACAATGAATGCATGCATTAGTTGGTTTTAAGTAAAGTATACATGTAAATATTTGAGTATATATATTACAGAACCACATATAATACTGTATGCTTGATGTGTAAGTTCCTGGGTCTCATCAAGGATTAATGAAAACCTGCCATGACAGGTGACACTCATATTGCAGCCTCAGTCTTTGGCAACAGTCCTCAATGTCTGACCCAAGACAGTGATACAGTGGAAAACATACATCAACACACTGACAGCCTGACACGCCGTTTGATCGATCACCTGACCTGAACTCATCAAATTACTGATTGCTGTACGTCACGTTGCTACGGCCTGTAAACCAGTACCTGCTGTCACAAGATGATTGATGGAATTTGAACAAAACACCATGGATGTCTTGTTCATGCTTAAAATACAATCGTATACAGTTATTTTTTATGTTTTTACCATGTGATTACTGCATTATTTTTCTTCACAACCAAAAAGTTCATATAGTCAAGTGAAGAAACAAAACTTAAAAAAAATTGACCCCAAACAATTGTTTAAACCAACACAAAAAGACACTGTTTGGAGGATAAATGTTGGAAAGGTTAACTGTTGTACAAGTGTTATACTGTATGTTCCTGAGCAGCTGCAGATGAAGCTTCTATCAGCTAAAGCAAAATAAAATTTAAAAAGTGCCCTCTTGTGGTGAAATGCACAACTGCACGTTGAAAGGATGAAGTGAAAAGTGAACTTTACTGCATCCGAGGAGTGAGCTGTGTCTCTGAACATAACACAAGATGGAAACAAACATAATTACAGTATGATGCTGCAGCTTGTTGCTGTTTGAGGTGTGTTATTACAAAACAACTACACCATAAGACAAACTACTATTTAGATGTCTATATAGTGACTAGTGATTTTTATAAATTATACAATAATAAGACAATCAGGGAATTAATCTGCTCTGTGGGATCATTTAAGATTATTATCATTACCACCGGGGCGTTGCAATGATCTTGTACCTGCAAGGCAGATTGGCAAAGCTGCTGTACTCAGGGCTGAGATCTATGCTGTCAGGTCCTCCAGGGCAAGAAAAGGTGAAATGCTGCAGCATGGACACCAAGAAGAGGAAGAGCTCCATGCGAGCAAGAGACTCTCCAACACAAGATCTCTTTCCTGAGAGATAACCATGAAACAAACCAGTCAGAATCAGAAGAATATATATACCTGAGATAAATGAAAAATGATTGCAGGGACAGGTTTGGCCTCTTAAATGCGTCATAGCTCAGAAAACAGATTTATTTAGGTGTCTAAAATATGTCTTGCTGCTCCCCCCATCTACAGCTGTACACTGCTTTGCTCCTGTTTCAGTTCTCCTGTCTGTTTCTCCAAAGTGGGAGCGTGCCGACCATCATCTAGTGTTGGTAATACACTGACTATGGATACCTCATACATCCCCACTTCAAAACACCTGAACTATCCCTTTAACAATTTACCTGCAGAGAATGGCAGGAATGCAGGATTTTTCTTGAAGTTGCCATTCTGGTCCAGGAAGTGGTGGGGGTTGAAGGACCAGGGGGTCGCCCACTGTTTCTCCTCTTTCAGCACAGAGTGCAACAAGGGAATAATCACAGTATCCTATTGAGACAAGACACAATGTTAGCGTTAGACCATTTTTAGATTATCTTGGAACACTGTGCGTCAATAAAACTTAATTTGATTGAAAGCAGAATACCTTGGGGATTGTGTAACCCCTGAAGGAGATGTCCTGGAGGGCATAGTGAGGGATGTTCATGGGGACAATATCCATAACGCGCTGAATTTCATGGAGGACTGCATCTGTAAAGGGGAGGGACTTCCTGTCTTCCATATAAGGACAACGCCCCGGTCCAATCACGGTATCAATCTCCTGCTGCATTTTCTCTTCAGAATGAGAAAACACAGTACACAGCTATTTAACAGCATGTCGATTCATTAATTAGTAAATTAACAAAATAATGTTACAGGTAACATTGTATTTTTTTAACCTTATGTCATCATGTTTTTGTATCTAACTAATAGGGACAAAGATTTCTGAAGTTGGTCCAGTATTGCGGGAAAGCTCTGTGGACAGCAGCTGCTCACAGGCTGAGGTATGATGCTATTGGGGCAAGCTGGCGCCGTCATTTACTTCCACTAAAAGTGTTGTCTGAGTTCAAAATGTTCACTTTCATCCACATTACATGCAACCAACAACAAGGTGCATAGTAAAGAGCTGTAGAGGCCTGTGAAGATATATATATCTGTGAACCTACAATGTTCTTGTAAAGTAAAGATGTGTGCAAAAGAAATCTATTTGATGTAAATGTCATTAGATTTGTTGAATATATGTACAAATATTCTTTTACACTGCTCTCTGTGACCTTACCCTGTATTTTGGGGTATTTGATCAGCGCACTTAGTGCAAATCTGATAGTTGAGCTTGTGGTTTCGGTTCCTGCCAGGTACAAATTCAACACCATCGACACCAAGTTGTCATAGTTGAACTCAGTAGTGGGAATGTGCTTTTCCTAATGTAAGGAAACAAGAGCCATTTTACTGATTTGAAATTACAACCTGCTGCAGGATCACAATTCAAGATGTTCAAATGGACTCATCTGTGCACAGGGAGTATGCGCATTTGCATCAGTGAATAAGTATGTGTAATGAGTAAGTACGTCCACAGTAAATGAAAGGAAGTCAGTTCACATTTTTCTTGTTAATACCTGGTTGAGTCGAGTGAGGAAGCAGTCAATGTAATCTCTGGGTGAGCCGGGGTCCAGCGTGTCCTGGTGTTCCTGGATCTTTTTCACAATAAACTTTTTCAGTTCTTCAATTCTGGCGAACACTTTGTGATGTTGACCTGGCAGCCATTCCATCAGCCAAGGGAAGACATTATACATCTGTGATGGAAAATAATCATGTGAATAATGTGTTCCACAGCCAGCAGTTAGGTGAGTAGAAAGCTACCAACCTTTGGTACTGGATAGAAATGCACAAAACCTCCCTGCATACAAACCGCAAATAATTCTCACTCCCAGGGCTTGATCAGAGCCCCTCGGCATCGGAGACCGACACATGGGATACTCCTCTTGTATGCTGTGTCAATATCTGCTCGTTACATGCTTATTGTCCCTTCAAAACAAACTTTCATTTTCACAGGAAGCTAGGTTTAGGCAACAAAACCACTTAGGCAGGGTTACGAAATGGTTTTGACGTTAACTTCAGTGACTTGTTGAGGATAAGATAGCCCAGCTCTGGGGCCAGTAAAATATCTGGACTTCTTTTTCAACATTATGTCTTTACCCTTAACTTTAAAGTATTAAAGTATCAAAGTATTAAAAAAAATCAGGTTCAAAAATTCACTGGACATGATCGAAGTTTAATGCAATAGACTTAATTCTTGAAAGAATTAAACCTGAGTCAACCGTCACTAACTGGAGACAAAGAAAATACACCTCTTATATATTATATTATTATACTTTGTATATGCCTCTTTCTGTTTCTATTTCTGCCCAAAACTCATTAAGTTTTCTGCTGTTGGTATTGATTAATATGTTTTTCAGCCTTGCAGCAGCCTGTGGGCATTCCTGCCCTTTTGATTCGCTGACTCTACAGCACACACCCAAAAACAAGAGGAAGGTCCTGTCTCCACAGCACCCTCCTTTTCCACTACTCTTCACTTCACTGAGCATCAAACACAGTTTTATTGATGTAAAATTAACATTAGCTTGTAGAAAAATTCATGATAATTTGATTGTTTTTTTAGTTTATATTTTTATTAGAGGGCTGCACGTGGTGTAGTGGTTAGCGCTGTTGCCTCACAGCAAGAGGGTCGCAGGTTCGACTCCGGCTTGGGACTCTTCTGTGTGGAGTTTGCATGTTCTCCCCGTGTAAGCTTTCTTCGGGTACTCCGGCTTCCTCCCACAGTCCAAAGACATGCTGTTTAGGTTAATTGATGACTCCAAGTTGCCCGTAGGTGTGGATGTGAGTGTGAATGGTTGTCTGTCTATATGTGCCCTGCGATGGACTGGCGACCTGTCCAGGGTGTGTACCCCGCCTTCGCCCAATGCCAGCTGGGATCGGCTCCAGCCCCCCCGCCACCCCTAACGGGAAAGCGGTTGACGATGGATGGATGGATTTTTATTAGAAAAAAACCCTTATAACGTTTTTTTCTCTCAACATCCTCACATGACTCACTGGGCTGACAAGACCAACGAGTCACGTAACTAAAGACCTAAAGACGCGACAAAATAAGTCAACCATACTTTTAGTTTCACACGGGACACCAAAAGTGGCCTCCTGGTTGACCCATTCACCTCCCCTGTTGCCCACTCGTAGTAGACTCTCACACTATTAAACTACCTCACTTGCTCCAACCGCTGAATAACGCCGTAGGTGGGTTTACACTGGAGTTAGTTTAAAGCACGGTTCTTCACATACTGTCGTTAAAGGGTCCCTCCATGCGTCAGTTTCCAGTGCCGATGAGCACTAGTCACACGGCGGCATCTGATGAGATGGGAGTGAGAACGGGTTGAGCCCACCCGCCACGTCACCTCACATTCTCTGCACCTCCTCCTCTTACCTGACCCCAGGGGCTGCTGCCAAATTTCAGAGTGTTATTGATTATCTGCAGAAGGGAGAGGAAGTGGTCGTCATCGTAGCTGAAGCGCTGACCAAACACCAAGCAGCAAATCACGTTGGATACGGTGCAGCTCATGAAGAAGGTGGGATCGAAAGCTGTGGCTGGAGAGAAAAGCAATAAGTAAACTTTCAGTAGCACCTGGACTACTCTGTCCCGTCCCAATGTTGAGTTTTGGCAGTGAGAGCGGAGACTGAATGTCAGTATTGTGCCCTCAAAGATATTATTAACAGTTTATTTAAGTAGGTTTAAAGTCCAGTCACCTATTAGCTGTGAGTGACCCTGACACAGAGTAAACATACCTCTGGTACTCTCTATGCGGGCCACCAGGTGTTTGCTCTCCTCCTGGATCCACCCTTCCATTCCCTTACGTCCCATCCCAAAATCTCTTAGCGTTGTCAGGGTGAAACGTCGCAACTGCTGCCAGCGCTCTCCATTACTGATGGCCAAACCTTTGAAGATGTAGAAATGGTAATAGTCATAATTAGGGCTGTCAGTCGATCCATGTTAAAGGTCAAAGTAAGCGCTCATATATCGAAAATCATCTTTTCTTGGAAAACATCCATTGTAATCGATAACACTGGTGTTCCTCGCCGTGACATCCCTACAACCAGAAGAGATCAGCAACACCAGGATGCAGCCTGATGTTAAAGACAGTGCTGTACTCAAACATGTTGTTATGTTACACATACAATACATAATCCCTGCATTACCATAGCTCCTGGTAGCTCTAATCAGGAAAGGAATAGTTCCTCTGCCAATGAAGTCATCTGCTTGGTCCACCAACGCCTCCTTCACAGCGTCATACCCCACCAGGACCACGGAGCACTGAGGGCCCAGGTACACCGTCATCACAGGGCCGTAGCGTTTGCTGAGCTAGAGAGCAACAAACATGCATGTGATTCTTGTATAGACATGCAAGGAACCAACCAAAGTAAACACACCAAGAGCACTGCAGAGAACAAACCAGACACCCCAGGACTCACAATCACAGAGATTATACATAACTGAGATATAAAATGACACTTAAAAAACAAACTCCTTTTTGAAAAACAAATATGTATTTTTCATGTTTTTGGCATTATCTAAGAATACTAACATGTTCCAAGCCTGAATGGACCTAATATATGTTTCCCTGACCAAAGAAATCGTTTGTTCCAACTGATCGCTGCCATTCTGCATCATAATTAGTGTAACACCCTGTAGTTACACACGCACAGAGTAATTCCCAAAACTATACCAGTTGAGCTTGTTGTATTGTGTTGTAGTACCTTATTTCCATCAGCAGAGGACTCATAAACCACAAACAGAGCGTCACTCGCGGTCTCGCGAGATCTCTTAGGTTATTTTACTTCCTTGTTTTTTTCCTCTTCCTTTTTTCACTGATGCCGATGCAAGCAGGCAAGCCACAGCAAGAGAGCAACAAGTTTTAAAACTAAAGGAAAGTGCATAAAATTTATTTCTGTTGTAATGCATTAATTCTGAGAAGCATCCGCATTGGGAGGAGCTGTTTTTTGAGTTGTGAACATCTCCGTTCATTTTTTGTTTTGTTGAGGAAAACTCCGGTGAGTAGACGCTATTAGCGTTTAGCATAGCATGCTAACAGCTGCCGACTATCGCCGGTTGTTCACTTACTACAGGGATATATCATTAAGTTCTGTTGTCATGCTTTTAGAAGATGTTTAAAAACCAACCGGAGATAGATATATATATATATTATATATATATTATATATATAATATATATATAATATATATATTGTATATATATATTATATATATATTGTATATATATATAATATATATAATATATATGTGAGTTGTTGAATGTGAGAATGTGTGTTTATTTTGTACTTCTGTGTTGAAAATATGTTAATTGAATTATTGCTATTGTTAATTGCTAGC
The DNA here is from genome assembly GCA_947000775.1 of Pterois miles. Taxonomy (NCBI): domain Eukaryota; kingdom Metazoa; phylum Chordata; class Actinopteri; order Perciformes; family Scorpaenidae; genus Pterois; species Pterois miles. The sequence goes on along the minus strand of CAMQGK010000110.1, from coordinate 4,451,655 downwards.
TTAAGCTACAAAGCTAGTAGAGTTGATATGAGCTAAAACACGCAGCAGTGTGCAGCTGAGTATTACTCAGTTACTTGATTTGTTTTTTTCAAATATGATTCAGATGAAATTCTGTTTATGATTTATGTGCACTATGTGATCCTAAAGGCTTAAAACAGCTAAAATTAGTTTAAAACAATTTATATACATCATTGTGTGTGTATTGGCTGTTAAAAGTTCATTTTATAGCTGTCAATGATATATATTGTTAAGTTGATTGAAGAATATGTTTAGAAGAGATAATTAATTGATCTAAAAAACCTGCTACTCTATGCAGGTTTTTTTTTTTTTTTTTTTTTTATGTATGAACGATTCTGATGGCGAGCAGGGCCCGAACCAGTGAGACGTGGAGCAAGGACCCAACTTACATGCGTGGAGGCTGTAACGAGGAGAACAGCTTCAACGAGCATCTGGAGAGATCACTTCAAATCACATCATACAGATAAGAGACTAAAGAAATCACACTACCCGGGTAGATAAGTGATACGCATTGACTTTGGACGAATTTGACACTGACTGTTTGGACAATTGACTATTTTGGATGTATTTATTTATCATTTTTTCTAATTTATTTGCACTTTAAATATTATATTTCTTTACTGTGAATTTGTTTTGTTTATTTAAAACTGAAGTTGTTATTTGTAATATTTGGTGATGAATATTAGTGATACCTGTTTCTGAAATCCTACGAAGTACATAATAGTACGCCATAGCTGATCTTTTTCTGTTGTTCAAATTTCATCGATGGCATTACTGCCAATAAATATATTTTTGTTACATTTTCCTTTCTAAACTGTTGTCTTCATTACCTTTATCCTCCCTGATTGAAACTATATTTTCTGATCTAGCCCAAATTACAGTAAGTGACATTAGCTTTAGTATGCGTGTCACATAGAATGTGTTACATTAGCCACGTGCTCCTGTTTGTGTACTGTATTTTTGGGGCCATGGAACAATGGGTGTTTGTTTTTGGGGAAACAGACTGTTGGACAAATGGGCTTTTTCAGTCCAGTGGGACATTTTACAGAATATTGGTGTCTCGTAATAACAATAGGCTGTCCCCTTGTCAACACCCAGTAATGTACAACAAGCACTACTACCTCAACCACATAACCACATAAAAGACAACATATGGATCGAGATCGGCCAGCAGCTGGATACGATGAAGATGGTAATGTCTCTTCATGGAATGCGGCTAGCCACAACAGCTAGCAGTAGCATCACATTTGGGGGCAGATTAGTTGATGTATTGTGTAGTTAATGTTAGCCCCATGGACACTCTGTCTGGACAGGTTTTTGTTGCGTAGAGTGGACATTGGCACTATTTTGGAGGAAATTAATTGTGGAAATAGAGCACAGCAATGCAGATAATTCTGGACCCAGAGTGCATAGTTGTCACAGGAATGCAGAAAATCTGCATGCAAATTTTTCACACTTTCGCATCACACTGGTGTGGAACGTCTTTTAACAGTCAGGAAAGCACACTGGTCAATCTCAGGCACTCAGATAAATAGAGACCATCTTGTAATAGGATAACACCAGCCGCAATACCAAATCAGACCAGGGGAGTACAGTGGGGAAGCAATGGACCCTTCCCCACTTCCTCCTACTTCAGCCCCTCTTGCTTGGACCACACCTATCTTCAAACTCGGCCTACCTTTTGATCTCAACTACACACCTGTTACATTTTGTGGCTAAATCTGTCTAAACATCTGACAAAGTACCCAAAACCTCCTCTGTGGTAGTGCCTGCTATAGTAAGTGATAACATACACACAGTCGCACAAGGTGAAAACAATACCGGTGTCACTGTGGCGGCTGGTAATAGTTACTATGGGTTGTCAAGTGAGTTGAGGCTCCCCCTGTTGCCCTAAATGATGAAGTACCATCAAAGACTGAAATAAGGAAGTCTGGGGACTTTCCATGAGCTCATCCAGAAAGGCATGTGGAGACATGTTACCAAAGTTAAATGAATAAGAACCTTTCCTGCATAAATGTTAACCAAATGACTCACAGAATATATAATCGGTTAAATCAAACAATAATAATTCAGTAAGCGGAGCTATTACAAGTAATAATGTGTAAGATGATTGTGAACTTAATTACATTGATTATGAAGTTTGTTGTATTACATGATTATTCTGTACTAGAGAGTGTTGAAATATGAAGAGTATTGTTTATTGTACTAAAGCAACTTTATAAGTAACATCAAGCAAAGGAGAAAGATGTTTGAAACAATGAATTAAGGAATAAGAGAGGTGATTAAACCAATGTAAAATGTCCTGAGCTGACCCGTGCTTACTTTACCATTAAAAGACTGGGGGATTTCCATAAGTGGAAGTGTAAGTCTAACAGTCAGTTGATAGGAAACATCTGGCCTTGGGCGCGGCCCTAGGCCTAGAGAGAACAGCACACACAGACACACAATAGAAAATGTGTTATGTGTTATATAAAGTTTGACGTGATTTAAGGTATAAAAGGAAACAGCACAACGTAATCTGCGCTATTTTTCCTTCGGACGACCCTCGAGCAAGTTGGATTGTATTCTCTTGGACTGACCACACCTTGAGGATTAAATCTTTGTTCATTTCTGAAGACACAGAGAGTGAGATTTTCAAACGGGACTTTGGTAAAAAGGATACAGCTATAAGCCATGGAAGAGATAGCCAAGCCACAGCTAGCTGGACATCCTTATTGAATTTCCATAGCCCCTGCACTCCAGTTGTTGGACGTTGGGAACTGAAGGATCACTGAAGATTTTAAACAGAATTAAAGGATACCTGTTGAATTCCCTTTTCTGGCAACTAAAGGATTGTCGTACGCGACTACAATCACTCTCTGGATTTTCCCCCCAACAAGGACATTCTATCGGCATCAGCTCTCATAATCAGGTTTTTGGACATTTTTACAAATTATGATAATCATACATATTTTTATAATTATTGAAATTGAATCATTTAATATAATCAATGTTTATGTTGTATACCTTACCCCGCTATTCATTGAGCAATAAAAACATCAGTTGCATTTAAAGTTAATTACTGGACATTGGATTATTAACACTTCAATGGGACTGTAGTTTTAGTGGTTTAGTGTGTTAACATCTTTATGGTTCCTATAGGTTACCCTAGCCTACACAAATTAAAAGATCCTTCAGACTTATTTTCCTAATCTTTAAACCTTTACCTAACACAGTAACAAAAGCCCGAGATTGCTTAGAGGAGAGCTGCCATTAACGGGCGTGGCCGGTGCTGGTATAGGATCCCAAGATACTCGATCTTGTGCTGCATTGGAGCAAGCAGAGTAGACGCTTGGATGAAGGCAGTTAGATGTTAGGCGTGTCTCCTCGCCACCAGCTTGAATAGTTTACAGTTACCCTTATTTGAGTAATACCAATAAGAACTGTAGACCGGACCCTTTAAACCTAGAGCTGGATGATATATTTTATTAAGGATATATCGCAGGATTTGAACACTTGGCGCTCAAACAGGGACACTGACGAAAGGACTCACAGTGCTGGATTAATTTCAGTGGACTCACAGGGACACTGACGAAAGGACTCGCAGTGCTGGATTAATTTCAGTGGACTCACCACCGCTGATTCTGGGCGAAGAAGCCCAGAAAAGAAGAAGACGCCCAGCAGAAAGGAGTCTGCTTGAGCGTCAGAGAGGTAACGAGCTGGAGAAGCAGTGTTACCAGGCGGCCAGCGAGGACACGCAGAGCCGCCGCCCCGCAGGAATCGCAGGCAGCAAGCGGGGAGAGGAGCAACCGTCAAGGGACAGAAGCGGCTGTTTCCAGAGACGAAGCTGAGTAGCAGAGCCTGGAACTCATCCCTACCCAACTCGCGTGATGGGAGGCTTTCAGGCAGACAACTCATCGAAGACAGAAGAGAAAGACCCAATAGAAAACAGAAAACCGCAGAGGCTGTCAAGACCTTGAGGTGAAATGGCAGACGCGGAGAAGCAGGAGTCGCCGCAATCACCGGACCCAACTGGGTCCCAGGATACTGAACCTAGCCCCGGCAAAGCGAGGATTGATAGTCCTCTCAAGTTTCAAGTGATACTGCTGGGGGATGGCCTCGACACCTGGGACCCAGCGGTGAGGAAGCATTTTGAAGAAAGTAACCCTGGCAAGAGCTATGAGAAGCTTAATAGTGGGGTAATGGACAGCATAAACGACCCCAAGAAAGGATATTATTACTCGGACTACTTGTGGCAAGGACAGTTTGTGTTGGTGCTGAGGTGCCCCACTCAAGTAAAGAGTAAAGAAGATATCCAGAACTGGTTGAAATGGTGGATTGACAGGCTGGCAGGCTGGGGTAAAGGAATTATCGAAACCCTGATAAGTCCATCCATTAAATATGATTCTATAATCAAAATGACAGCCAATGAGATGGGGGCAAATAGTGTGTTGGTGAAGCCTGAAGGATGTAAAGCAACTTCCAAATACAAAGAGTATCTCCCCCTGCTAGAGGCCCTAGCCAAACGAAGTGCAGCCATGAGGGAAGAAGCTCAAGGGGGAGACGAGGACCAAAGTGTTGTGGAAGACGATCAGCCTGACGGAGAACCGGAGGAGAATATTGAGACAGAAGATGAAAATGAAGGAGACTCCGAACCTCCGGAGGGCAGCGATGGCGAAAAGGAGGGCGAAACACCACCTCCCAAAAAGGACACCGAGGGTGAGTCAAGCGGAGAGGGAGAAAGCTACCTTTCACCACAACTGGGTCAGACTGAGCTCCCTGCCAAGCTAACTCATCCGACGACGCCCTTGCTTCAAGGGGTGAAGCAACAGATAATTGGAAAAGACATAATCATGGTAGAAGGAGAAAGGTCGGGCCCGTCTGAAGGAAATAGAAACAAGCCCACGCCGCAACCACGAGAGAGAGCTCCAGTAAAAAAGAAAAAGAAGAGCAGGAGGGACAACTCGGAGGACAGATTGCCTGTGCTGAGACCCCTGCCCGAAGATGCGAGAAAGACCTCCAATCAGTCTGGAACGTCAGTTTACCATTGGGCAGGATGCCAGGTGATGAGTCTGACTCAGGAGTTGACGAAACCAACAAGAGTCTGGTCTCTGAAACTGGGCGTGATGGAGTCACTGTCAAGTTACTGAAGATGGGACGGCGTAAAGGTGCAAAGAAAGAAGTGGAAATGTACGACGTAGAGAAAGTCTCAGAGAGAATGGCCAGAAATGCTGCATGGGGATACATAGAAACTTGGGATGGAAGAAAGGCGTACGTACCCGGGGTGGGACAGAAAGACCACCAGATCCCAGAAAGATGGATCGAAAACATCAACGAAGAAGTAGAACTAAGGGTAACGGCTACGATGGCTGAATGGGCTAATGTGCTGATGATGCTCTCATATCCCACCTTGACAAAGTACAAGAACCTCACCACCAACTTCAGGACAGCATATGTGGCTGTTGCGCATGATGTGCTGCTGAGAAGAATGAAAAAGGCAGCTTACCAACATGCAGAAGAGACCCGAGAAGATCCCTCAGACATTTCAGAAGAAGAGACGGGACTGCGATCGTCGGCAGAAAATCACCAAAGATCAATGAGTTATGTGGCCCCGAGGGATGTACAGGTGCAGTCCCAGGGGCAGCAGGCTAAGAATGACTTCCGAGAGTACACTAAGCTCAAAGAGTTGGTACGTGCAAGGAGCAACGATGAAGATCAAAGGGATTACCTGAAAGCGGTGTGGCCCATACTCCTCGAGACTACAGAAATCGAAGAGGCCAAACGAATGTGGATGAGTAATGTAATAGGACAGGTCATCAAGAAAGGAGAGCCAGTCCATAAGTTTTATGAGAGACTGGTAGTTGAAGACGATGATGACAAGGAAAGCCACATTGAGAGGGCTCGCAATGACCTGACGAGGGGCCAGTCACTAGCGCAGGTATGGCACCAGTTGAAAGGAGTAGTGGCGGCAGCAAGATATGTAAAAGTCCTGAGGAGTAATGGCTTTACCCAGAATGGTGTTCATTACCCAGTGGGACCTGCGTGACACGCAAGGGGGACCCCATGAGTGCAGCTGTCGGTGGTATGGCCACATACCACCGACAGCTGGGGGCGGCAGTAGCTCAGTCTGTAGGGAGTTGGCTTGGGAACCGGAGGGTCACCGGTTCAAGTCCCGACATGGACCAAAAACTGAGTGTGAACTGGTAGCTGGAGAGGTGCCAGTTTACCTCTTGGGCACTGCCGAGGTGCCCCTGAGCAAGGCACCAAACCCCCAACTGCTCGGGGCACTTGTTAGGAGCAGCCCCCTCACTCTGACATCTCTCCATTAATGCATGTATGTGTGTGTTTCAGGTCTGCATGTACCATGTATGAGTTTAACAGAGTGTAAATTGAATTTCCCCATTGTGGGACTAATAAAGGTAGATCTTCTTCTTCTTCTTCTCCATTATTGTGACAACTGTGCTCTGCAGGTGCGTAATGGAAGGCTGATGACGGTAGGCTGCGCAAAAGGCTGGCAAGTGAGGCGCTACATGGATCCCATTAAAGCCTTTGGTGTAATGGATACCGGAGACCGGCGGGGAGCCCCCTTACTCGTCATAGTTGAACCAAAGGAGCAAGGGGACCATGAGGCAGCTGGAGTGGGACCATCAGCCCTACCGCTCTCCCCTCCACCACAAGAGGCAGGGAAGAGCTACGAAACGGTGAGAAGCAGCAAGAAACCAGCCTCCATGCTGGAGCAAGCACTCAGATGGGGATGGCCATGTAAACCTCCGTGCACTTGTGGTGTAAACCCACCAAGGAGTCCCGAACAACTACCAAGACTGCTGAGGGTCTACCGGGACCCTAATGAACCTGGATATGATGATGGGAGTAACGCGCCTGGCGGAGACCAAGCACGCAAGAGAGGTTGGACGGGACCATGGGAATTCACAGATTGGGCCCAACTGTTCAAGGAGGTAATCAAGGACCCTACACGCAGGTGGGAAGACTTGCCTCCACCCCCCAGAGAAGAGGGGACCCGAAGAAATAATCTTTATTACTACACCACTGGCATCGATGGGTGGGTTAGTAAAACTGCTCAGGCAAAGCAGAAGAGTGCACGATTCCGCATCACACCTGAGGCAGAATACCGAGAAGGTGTTCAGATGGTTTCAGGAGGAGGGGCAAACAGAGCTGCCAAACCTCTTGAACCTGACAGCACGGTTACAGTGGAAATACGGGTTCAAATGATAATGGACCTATTCAAAGGAATCTACTCAGTGGGTGCAGAAGTCAGCGTGATAGGGGAACTATCAGCACAAACAGAGAAACACCGACCAAAGGAAGACAAATCTGCGAAACATCTAAGTGCCAAGTTTCGATGTTTGTTTTCCAAGAAAGGAGGCTCTGGCAAGGCTTCCAAGCAGAAGCAATAAGTCTCTTTAAGAAAAAAGGAAGAAATGGCCGTTGACAAAGAAGGAAATATGAAAAGTTTATTAAGTCTAATTCCCTGAGAAGAAGACCCTAGGATAATGGAGCAGGCACTGGCATTTGCCGAAACTGTGGTGAACGATTTCCCCCCTACTCCAATATATTATCCAACTTCTAGGACTCTACAAACACCTTACACTGAAATACAAGACAGACTTTGGGGAGTCATGTGGGCAGCACCGCTGATGAACTCAATCCCACATGGCCCATGGGACATCAAAGTTCCCAGAGAATACCTAGTAGAAAAGGACACCTCAATAGCCGTTGAAACCATGCACAAGATTGATCAGGGAACAATTGGATTTACTGTTGGACCAGTTTTCATTGAGAGGATGTTATAGACTAAGGAGTAACTGGAGTCTCAGGGACTTTCAGTTCCAGAGATGTTACTCAGGAGTGACGACTGAAAGGAAAGAATTTGTGGTAATAAAAATAGGAAACTTGATAGTTTTTGATAGTAATCCCGAACTACGCAAAGAATTGCTCGCCATGCCAGACTGGGAGACAGATGAGAAGAAGGGGGAGGAATCAAAGAAGTGCCTTCCTCCTCCTCTTCCTCTTGTCAAGGAACCCTCTAAAGAACCCCATCGCAATACGACCAAACCCAAACCAACTGGAGCTCGCCGGAAGAATGGATCTAAAACTAAAAGACCTAAAGGAAAGATGGTGGGAATCTGAATCCTTGCCACCATCAGATAACGACGAAGGATACGATGAAGAAAGCATTGAAAGTCAACGGCTAAAGAGAAAGAAAAAGGGACTGAATTTTTGTTTTTTTCGCCAGAAGTGGACCAGCGATGTTAGGAATTGTAGCGATTCTGCTCATCCTGTACCACTACGGCAGTCAACCCTGGATCCTAACTCACACTAGGGTCCACTATGCAACTACCAAACCATTTCAGCAGAGCTCCTGGATGGTAGAATCAAGAGAGATAGTTTGGCAAAATGAAAAAGGAGCACCAAACATAACCAAGAACTGGACGCAGATGAGAGAAGAAAACCCTGAACAATGGAAGAAAATACAGAATGAGACGCAATACTTCCAGAAGCTCATGGAGGGGAACAACCTCACTGCTGGAGAAGGGACCATACAAGACATCCAAGGATGGAACGAACCTAACTCCATGCTGTTAAGAGTGTTGATCCCTCTGCAAAAAGTCACCAGGAACGAGTCATGCAACTGGATTCGACCAGAAATCCAGACCCAGAATGGTACTGTACCTTGGGATGCAGACCTCTATCTAGATTGAAGGGCCAGGCATACTGGGAAAGAGAAGCCATTTTTCCAGCAAGCCCACGCAATGACACGTGCCTGACTATACTCCCAAAATGGACATTTTGGGGGTACTACAACTTCTCCTGTGCTGAGAACCACTCAAGAATCACTGAGATGGTGAGAGTAAGGATAAACCGACGACCACGAAGCACCAAGAAACCTGGCAACTCCACCGGACGATCAGAAACCCCAACACCTATGACTACAACCATACCAACAGAAAGCTCACCCCCGCCAGAATCCACTCTGGACCTTTTGGACAAACGAAGAGCACGCAAGGAAAAGTTGGACAACATCACCAGAGACTGTGTAAAGAAATAACTGGTACAGCTAAACCCGTGTTATTGGAATACAATGAGGGAATGTGATGGCCAGAATTACATGGTACTGGTTGCCAAATCGAAGACTGGATTTCTCCGATGGAAGGGAGTCTACGGGGACATAAATGCTTACCACGAGGACTGGCTTAACAAGACCCTGCCATGGATATGGATTAAGTCCCTAAAGCATTTCAGAGGAACCTTTTTGGCTAACCGTCTTTGGACTGGACAAGGCCTTAAGGGCCCCTATGCATCTGACATGTACGTCCAGAAGCTCCCGAAACCCGATGAGTTGATGCAGGTGCCAGAAGGAGATTTCCACAGAATTTATCAATGTGTTGCTGAGAAGACGGCTCAAGATTTGAACAACACAGAGTATGTGAACACAGGCAAGTCCCCTAGATGCCCTCTTTACCAGTATAATGAAGGTTGGGGGGTCTGGAGATATGACTGTGACCAGCTCAAGAAAAACGGAACGGTGACGGGAGTCCTACAGGCCTGGAAAGAAGGCCATACCAGACAAGAAGGATCGACCTGGTGGGGACTAGAGAAACAAGAACTCCAAGACAGGGTGATCCTGTGTTTGGCGAACACTAGCAATTACTGGGTAAAATATCAGTATGTTGCCACAGTGTATTCCAAAGACAGGAACATTTGGCCAAGTGTATGGAGCAAGCCTGACCCATATGTTGGCCCAAGACCATGGCGAATGGTATGTGATGCAGCAAACACCACATGTACCATTAGTCTAGCAAGGCAACATTGTCAAGGGGTCCCTGGTTGGGAAGAGTATTGCCAATCCTACTATGGTGAAGAGTATCAGACCTAGGCACAACAAACAGTGTGGAAAAAGGAGAACAACAAATGGAGAAGTGTTTCCACCAGGAGTCGGGTGCGCTAAAGCTATAATGGGACACTGAATGTCAGCAAGAAAAGAAGTCTTGGGAAAAACGATACCATTTGTGGCAGACCCGATGATAACCCTGGCTGAAGGACATGCTTTTAGAAAGAGTCTTTGTGAAGGAAACAAGACTACTGGATTTGAATGGCTGGGACCTAACAGAATCTACAATCAAGGAACCTGTTACTCCCCAGAAGAACACTGGATGCGTTGTGGCACTGGAAAGTGAAAGTCGAGCCACGAGTGTACCTGGCTCGAAAGGGCCAGAATTGTGGTAACAAATGGCCTCGTCACCATGGTGGAAGAAACAGTGGGCATCCTGGGCGAAGGATTGGGCGTGGTAGGAGGATGGTTGAGCAGATTGTTTTCCAGTTTGTGGCCCTTTTTGCTGATGATATTGGGCTTGATAATTTCAATTGTGCTCACCGTTGCTCTGATCAAGGGAGGAGTCAAGACCGCACTACGCCCATGCATCAAGGAATCTCAGCACCGGAAAGAGGAAGAGAAGAAGCCCCTTCTCCAGGAAGAGGAGGAGCAAACCAGCCTTTAAAACCTGGCGCAGGGAGCGCCTAGCTCAGTTCCAGTTCCTGTTTTTCACGGAAGCAGAAGAACATCAAGCTTAGCATAGCTAGCGAGTTAATTTTGAAAATAAGAGGAAAAGAAAAATCATCCACTGAACCATGGCGAACAACACCACTGCTGTTACTTCCACAGCCCTCAATAAAGTAAGTGACGAAGAGTTTATCATCTTTGTGACTTTATGTCTTCTCCATTGCTGCACTGGAAAATGGTCACCTGATCAGCCACTGAGGATCATAGCATTGATCCTAGGAAGCATCAAAATACTTATCATCAACCTGTGGTACAAGATTCGTGACCCAAGCAAGTGCTCTACAGTCCCCCTGGCTGAGCTCATTGGCCCAAAGGCGCTCCCGTAGTAGGGCATAACGAGACCTTGATCAGTACAAAAAGGATCTCAGCTACGAAGGCTTTGCTACTAACCAATCACTAAACAAGGAGAAGTTGAAATTGAACTCTACTATTGAACTATCTATATCTAAAGGTAGACCAATGGTGTAGTGACCATCCACCAGCTTAACAGAGCTTTTCACCATTTCCATAAACTGGCCATCCTCTCTTGATGGACCCAGTTGCTCCTCATGGCTGCATTCAGGGATGTCTAGTTGAAACTGCTGCTTCCATAATTCATCCAATTTCACCACAGAGATGCGATTAACAGTGATACTGTGCTGTTCCACGTCTGCTTCACCAATCATTGGCCCGTTCACAGTCCATCCCAACATGGTCTGAACAGCATACAGCCTTCCGTCTCTGCTTGGAATCACATTTATGGGTTCCAGAGCTCTAGGTGCATTTAAGCCAATCAACAGCTCAATGTCTGCATCAATTTCAGGTAGGTGTACCCCACGCAAATATGGCCATCTGACCCGATCCTGCTCTCGTGGTATGTTGCTCCTGCACACAGGCATTTTCTTCTGTGTAAAAACATCAGACAGGTCACAGTAGAGATCACTTTCCAGACCAGCTACCTCCAGATCTGACACGATGAAACATCCAACAAGCTTTTCTTGGCCCATAGTGCGTAGGAGAATTTTAGTTCCCCTTCCTGAAACATTCAGCTTGTTCATCAGACTTGATGTACAAAAGGAGCCAGAACTGCCTTGGTCCAGAAAGGCATACGTTTCCACAACCTTTTGACCCTTTTTGGATTTGACCTTGACTGGCACAATGGAGAGTTTACAGCCATGGTCACCGGCCCCAGTGAGATCACTACTTTGCACCGCTACCACAGAACTGCCCACTGCTATATCTGTATTTGCTTCAACTTCTAGATCTTTCTCTTGTTCCTTGTGTTTTGTATGAATATGAAGCATGCTTGGGTGCTTAGCTCCACATGTTTTACATGACAGTCGCCTCCTACAGTCCTTGCTTATGTGCCCTGTGCACAGACAGCCAAAGCAGACTCCGTGTTCTTTCAAAAAACTAATCTTATCACTATGCGCCCTCTTTCCCAGTAGAGAGCACACCTGCAATGCATGTTCACTCTTGCAGTATACGCAGGTCCTTTTGTCCAGTGGGGCTCCTTCCTTTTTCACATGGGCCTTCCCATTAACTGATGTCACTGTAGTAGCAAAACTTTTTTGATTTTGTGTGTGACATTGATAGCCATCTTTGCTGCCATTTTTGGTTTGCAGTGTCTTTGGAGTATCCTGTATATTTCCAAATACAGGGTCAGCTGCAATCCTTACTTGACGTTCAATGAAACTGAAAATGTCAGAGAAAGTAGCTCTTTGACGACGGGTCTCTTGAATATCAAAAGCTACTGTCCTCCATTTGTCTCTCAGCTTATAAGGTAACTTCTTGATCACTATCAGCATGTTCGCAGGCGTGTTGAGCTCAGACATATAGTGTATGTCATCCATCGCATTACAACATCCTCTTAAGAAGAGACTATATGCTTGGAGAGATTTGGTATCCTCTGCTTTAACCAAAGGCCATGAGAGTGCTTTATCCATATAAGCAGAAGCGATCTTTTGTTCATTCCCAAAATGTTCTTCCAACAAAGCTTTAGCCCTTTGGTACGCTCTGTCTGGATGCATTTGCTGACAGCAAACAAGATCTTGTGGTTGGCCCCTTGTGTATTGTGCCAGAAAGTGCAAGCAGTCTCTAGCATCGCCTGTCCTTTCCTCAACATTGTGCTCAAAGGATCTCATGAAAGCATGATAGTGAAGAGGATCTCCATCAAATACATGAATCTCTCTCCTTGGCAAGTGAGAGATGTTCTGTTGTTGCACCAGCAGAGCAGAAATTTCATTTTGCCTTGCCATTATGGATAGCAAATTGTTACTGTCATCAATAACTGGTATCTGAACACGTGGACTGGCTGAAAACTGGGAAGTCGAAACATTATCATTGACATTAGGAGCCACTGGAAGTGCAGGCGGCCTCTGTTGGACTGTTCGAGATTCAACATCAACAGTTACTTTGCTTTCATTCAGCTTCATGAAATGAAACAGAGATGCAGCTATTTTAGCTTCTGCTTTAACACAAGAATGGGAAATAGAGGAGCATTAAGTTCTTGAAGTTCCTGTCTTTGATCCATATTTTTTGCTTCCAACATTTGAGATGCTATCCTCTGGTTGAATGTCATCTCCTCCATCCTCCTCCATATTGTCATTTGTTGTATATGCTGCGGATGGTCTCTTAGTTTCAGAAAGCCACTGTGTCACATCCTCAATAAATCCTTTGTTGTATTTATTGATGCTTGCAAACCACACTGTTTGTGTATCCCTTTCTACTTCAGGTACTATATCCATTAAAGACTCATGCAGGGAAGCTGTCTCCTTATGTAATTGCATCAATATGTCCAGTTGAGTTTGCACCTGTGAAACACTTTAATCATTCTTCATGAGCTCCTTTAAAGCGATGATGATACTTTTAATTTTCGTCACATTTGTCTGACGTTCTTTTTGAAGCTTCTCCATTTTGCAACCCAAGGCTTTTTCAGTCAGAATGACTTTTCTTTTGACAGTTTCATTGTTATCCGTTTCATTTGCAATTGAACCAGCCTTTGATCCACTCATCATGACAATCCAGCAATGTGTGCGCCACAAAAGTTCAGAGAGCTATCAATCAAACCACATTTGCATCATGAATCCACATCAAACGTTGTTGCTTTGTCCTGGCACAAACATGACTCCATACATGAATCCAATATTGCTTCAAAATCCACATCCAACTTCGCGCCTTTAATGTGCACAAAACAGTTGACCCACTTTTCCACAGGTTAATTCAAACTTGAGCAATGATGACAGCCACAGCATCCATGTGCATCCAATATGCAGCAGCAACCAACATCAACTGTGTCCAGGCAAATATAAACTTCACAGTATGAATGAACAGAGTTTCACATACCATGGGTTGTGCTGTGCTCCTTCATGTCATTCAAGTTTACTCCCAATCACCATCCAAAGTGGTTGAGTGGTCCAAAGTGTTCAAATCCAGCGAAGCATCAGCAGATTCTGGAGCATCTCTGTTGACTATGTTATGTGACTATCCAAACCAAATTAGTCACTGAGAGGAGAAGACAGGGATCTGTCTGACGCTGAGTCCATGGATGAGACATGAAGCCATTACTGCAGGTTGTGTTAATTTATTTTACCCTTTTAGTAAAATACATTGATTTTATGCAGGTTGACTTTGTATGGACTAGACTAAGATGAAAAATAGCCTTTGTAGTGCGGTCAACAGAGATATCCGCACCCTCACCTCACCTCTCTCTGTACTGGGCAAAAAGCAGAGTCACAGGCAGCTGCAGGTGATATTCATTTAGCAATCACTCAGCCAAACACACACACGCAGCCACACCCACTACCTCAGGTGAAAAGTGAGAAAACAAATCCCAAATAGTGATGGGTCGGTCGCGAACGAAACGGCTCTTAGAGTCGGCTCTTTGAAGTGAACGACGGGAGCCGGCTCCTCATTGGGAGCCGTGTTTTTTTTTTTCTTCTCTCTCTCTCTCTCTCTCTCTCTCACACTTTTTTTTTCCTCGCGCCGCACGTAATTGGTCAATATGTGTTTGAGCCTTGTGTTTGCGCTGAGCAGAGGGGGGAGGGGCGAGAGTTACACTAGCAGCAGAAGTAGCGCACGAACAGAGAGAGAGAGCGAGAGAGAGAAGGAGGGAAGGAGAGAGAGAGAGAGCGAGAGAGAGGAGGGAGGGAGAGAGAGAGAGAGAGAGAGCGAGAGACGGGGACAACAAGAAGAGACAACATGGACACATTAGGAAGGTATAGTAAAGAAAATGAGTGACTCCAGGACCATCTCAATTTTACTGACAATACAAAGGAAGAGTGTAGAGTCTGCAGGAATATCATATAGAGCCACAAACAACCTGCACAGGTAAACAACCTGAGAACAGTCCACCAATCAGAGCAATGGGAAGATAAAACAGTCAGTTGAGTGTGATATTAATGAAGGTGCCAGTGTGTCTACTGCAACTGTTGCTGCTGCTGTAGTAGTAGTAGTAGTATCTACAGCATCATGCTGTTCACCACCACAACTACCTAAACCAACCCAGAGCTCTACGAGACAGTTTGTGCAGAAGTTTGTGACCCCAGAAAGACATAACTCAGTTGATGAAGAACTGGCAAAAATGATTGCACTTGATTTTTATCCATTTTCAGCTGTGGGTGATAAAGGATTCAGGAAGTTTATTCATGCACTGAATCCAATTTATGCAATTCCAAGCAGGAAAACAAAAATCATCCCAGGCCTATGTGACAGAGAACGTGCATCCACTGCAAGAGAGGGTTAAAAAATCCAAAATGGTGTTCTGTCTTCTGGATGGTTTTTGAGTTCAGCGACAAACACACTTCTGAGAACTGAGCAGAAGAGCTGTTCAAAGTGGCCAAAGAGTGGAATGCTGTTACCGACAATGCAGCTAACATAACAATTACATTAGTAATTCATTTTGTGCATAATTTTATATTGTTTTTGATAATAAAATAATTAAAGCAACAAAATAACCTGAAGAGCCGTTTGGGAGCCGAAAGAGCCGGTTCTCTAAAAAGAGCCGGAATTCCCATCACTAATCCCAAAGACCTTAATCTATAATTTAAACCATTTCTGATGCATATTTGGCCCATTTTAAAGACAATATGAGGGTCAGGGTGACAGATATGTTGCTGTATAACAGGAGTGGCCCCACTGTGTAACTTACAGGTAAGTATAGTAGTTTTATCACAGTTTCAAACCATGACTCATTCTCACCTTTAGCATAGTTTTAAATGGAGCTTTTTTTGTCCAGCTGGTACAGGTTTCCTATGACGGGCAGACTACGCGGTCCTGGAGGTAAACAGACGCGTCTACGGCTCCTCACGTTTAACAGCCACATTAAGACGATGATGAACCCCGCCAAAAGCACCGTGACAAACAGATCCATGATAATAGTAATGGCGTCCAGTCTGTCCTCTGCAGTTACACTAAAGGAGTCAGTCTTTAGACAGATCCACCGACTGTATGTAACTTCACACAGCTGCTTTTCCTGACTGGACTGACTTCACGTTGATTTGCGGAAGCATGAAGCAAACTGAGGTTACCCCGAATAACTCCCGTTCTAGGAGTAGAAGGGAACCCGCAAGTTGCAAATTACTCTCGCGAGACTGATGACTGGATCAGTTAGATCGTTGGCCAACAAGCCTCGCGAGAGTTGTCACAATTTGTGGGTTACCTTCTACCCGTTCTATGAGGTAATCCCCCTGCCAGTCTCTGCTGCTCACAAACAGGATCAGAAAAACCTTATTGATCTGTTATAGTTGCTCTTATATAAAGGTACAGAAAGGAGTATGTAACATGTAAGTTATGTACATAATGCCACGATCTATAACGCAATATATGCAGAGAAATATACATATTAATGAAATAAAAATAAGAAATTATAAGTATGTACAAATATGTGCTCCAGACACATAATATATAACCACAGTGTAGATAAGTAAATACAAAATGCAGAGATGTGGGATCTATCAGGTGTGTTAAATTTAAGTAATGCAAATTAGATAAGAATATTTCTTGAATTGTACAGTATAGATGCGGTATTAATAGGATATTATTGCACTGTTAAATTATTGTACATTTGTTTTCACAGAATAATAAGAAATTATGGGGTAGCTGCTGTCTGATAGTTCACTCCAAAGCTCTGCATCTCAACACAGATCAATGCACCACCAGGATCTATCTTCTACTCTACAAACTGTTTACACCTCTGTGTGTCGAGGTAAAATCGGGCCTAAAAAATCCAGCCCGACCCGACCCAGGCCCGCGGGTATTAAAGCCCGACCCGGCCCGAGCCCGATCAATTAACTTGATTTGCAGGCCCGAGCTCGAAACAAACCCGAAATGTTATATTTTATTTGTGAGGACTCAGGAGGAGGAGGAAAGGGAGGGGATGCGTCAGTCAGACCCGGACAGAGCTCTGCTCCGGGAAAAGGGACTGGTTGCGATTTGTGTGATCACATTTGTGACGATGCCTGAGCATAATGATAACAAATTAAAGCCTGTCTTTGTAACGAATTCTCCCAGTTAAACAAGACTGTAAGATGCATATTCAACAAACATTTATATCTTACCATACAGCGCCTTCTCTGTTTTATCCAAATTATTTATTTTATAACAAGGATTCCTTAGTTTAATATCCATACATCGTTTTAGTATACATAATATATAAATATATATTTATTTAAAAAAAAGTTAGAAAAGAGAGAGAAGCCCGGCCCGAGCCGAACGTAATAATTGACATTTTGGGCCCGCCCGGTCGGGCTCGGGCTAAAGATCTTACCTCTAATGTAGCTTATATTTATTATATACTACATTCATGTTTACATCTCTGTATATACAGTATTTATGTATTTATTTATTTACTCATTACTCATCATGCATATACGGTACAAACTAATACTGCCTTCCACAAATTAGTGTTGTCATTAATTATTTTATATTTGTGTTAATATTTAAGTCATATATATTTTAACTTATGACTGATTAGCACTATTTTATGTCTTTTTATATCCCTCATTTTGCTTTTACTTTTTTATATACACATTTTCAATGAGCATTGTTGACAGGTACCTGAGATCCAAGATTTTCATTGCCAACAGCTGCTTGCTGTAATTGTTGCGCATATGATAAATAAATAACAAATAACAACAAATTAATACAAATACAAATAATATTCATACCAATAATAATAATTATTCTTATTAGTAGTAGTAGTAGTAGTAGTTCTTCACCAATGTTGGCCTCAAATTGGTTAAATTGTGGTAATACAAACTGTCTGCCGTGTATTATCTCAGATGGTGATAGACCTGTTTGATTTGGTGTAATGCGCATATACATCTGTTTAGTCTAAACAGTCGGGCCATTTACGCCATGTTCGCTCCATACATTTTTAAGTCTATTTTTTATCGTACCATTAGTTCTTTCTACAAGTCCAGCACTTTGCGGATGATAAGAGCAGTTGTTTTTTACACAAATGCCTAAATTTTGGGCCAATTTATTGATCACCTGATTTACAAAATGAGTTCCGTTATCACTTCTAATAATTTTAGGAATAACGAGTGTGGGATTATTCGTTTACAGATTGCTTTGGCTACTGTTAGCGCATCTGGATGTTTAGTGGGAAATAACTCTATCCACTTCGAATATGGATCAACGATCACCAGGCAATATTTATACCCCTGACTCAGGTTTAATTCAATGAAATCCATGTGAAGTTCTTGGAACGGATAATCTGGCGGTGGAAATTTTCCCCTCTTTGGCCGGATATTTCCCTGGCTATTATGTTTAATACAGATAACGCATGCAGCACAGAAATACTTTGAATAGTTATAAAATCCAAATGTTGTATAATGCTGATTTACTAGGGCCACCATCCCTCCTGTTGAGACATGGCATGGCCCATGACTCGTAATAGCAGCCCACTTGTACATGGACTTGGGGAGGATGGGTTTGCCCTCAGGTCATCTGTAGATACCATCTTTGTGTAATGTTCAGCTGCTTGGGCCGAATAGCTGTCTGGGAGTGTAGCGCTTTCAAGTACTATAGAATATGTAATAACAGCATAACCTACATTATTGCTTCACAGAATGACACAAAAATATAAACAATGACTACTAAAACAGGAGATATATTACAATGACAACACAGGGACACACAGAGACATTAGGTAATTTAAAGTCCCCAAAAAAAAAAATAAATAAATAAATAAATAAAGATAAAAGAAAGTGCTAAATGCTCAGTGCTTATGTCCATTGCACATTGCTCTGGTGCTCTAGTTGTTTTTTACGTTGTTCAACAGTTTGATAGAAGCTGGAACAAATGATAATTTGAGACGGTTTCTCATAATTTGGCAGGGCTAGAACTGATGTGCCTGCAATAGTTGATTTTAAATCACAAGAAGCTCTCTCAGTTTCTGGTGTCCATTGTATTCAGACATAGCCATGGGTGTTTCAAAAATCAATTTAGTCAACAGGTTCGTTTTCTGAGCATAATCTGGAACCCAACTTCTACAGTAGTTAGTTAGTCCCGGAAATGACATCATTTGTTTCTTTGTATTTGGCCTTGGTGCAGCGAGGATGGCTGATTTTCTTTCCGGATTTATACACCTGCCCTGTGCTGACAGGGTGTGTCAAAGCCGGAGTTTTGCCTTATTTACTTTGTTGCCGGTTAGTGCCAGGTATTTTAGTAAAGCAAAAGTGTCTTGATAACAGACTTCCTGAGAAGGTGAGGCAATTAAATCATCCACATAGACCAGAATTTGACTTCCTCCTGGAGGAACAAATTTACTTAAACAATTTTGAATGGCCATAGAGTATATAGTAGGTCTTCTCGCAGTACCCTTGTGTGGCTAGTTTAGGTCTCACATCTCTTCCTAGAAGATTGAATGAACACCTCTCTGATATCACCACAGGCCGTTCGACTATTTTAGTTTTCAGTTTCTGGATGCACAAATAGTAAGGACTGTGTTGTTTTTCTGTCAGTCCGTCCGCAGACCTGATCATGACTGTTGTTTTTAAGATAAGATAAGATATTCCTTTATTAGTCCCACAGTGGAGAAATTCACGTTACAGCAACAAGAAGCATAGATTTTAAAAAGTATTAATACAAATAAAATAAAATAATATATACATAATAGAAAGTAAAGCTAAAATATGTCCAGCATATCAATAAATAATTTTGATGGCGTTAGACCTGGTACACGAGTCTTTAGAACTGTTTTACAGGAAAATAACAGGTGCTCCGTTCACTAAAAGGGTTATTTCTGTTTTTTTAAAACTTCTTGCGTAAAGGATCTCCTCTAAGTTTAGAGTTTCTGTGTCTTGGTCGCTGTTATCATGAGTGTGTTGTCCTTCAGGGACGTCTGGTGTGGTGTTGGGATCTGCTTGTTTTGTCTTTGATTCGCTATTATCATTTAGTCATCCTGTTCTCTGTTTGTCTGGGCGATCTCTCACATGATGACCTTGTTTCCTACACTGCCAACATGTTCACGTTTCTATCCTGATTTTTGCTCCCTCTATATCCCTCACGGTGTCCCCTGAAATAAATTTCACAAAATTCATCATCATCATGATAGAAGAAGTTTGTAGTTTTCTTTTTGTGTTTTTTTTTTTTGTTTTTTTTTTGTTTTGTTTGCAATGACTGTCTCAGCATGTTTTACCCAGTTCATGGCCTGTGTTAGGTTTTGGGTGGGTAAATCCACATTATGTTTTATCACCCACTTCTTCAGGCCTGGTAGCAAATTGTTTATGAAGATGGTTTTGAGATGTTGTTGATGGGGACCAGTATTTCCATCCTTGAGCCCACTATGTCTGAGAAATACAGCCTCAAGGCGGACTCTAAAATCTTCTGCAGATTCTCCATCTTTTTGTTTTGTTTGTCCAATTTTGCCATAATCAGCTTTTTGAGCAAAAGCGCTTGTGATTCGGAGGGCTTTGATTTGATCTTTGCTGTTAACTCTGCGCTACCATGAGGCAGTTTTTTGTCCGTCTGCACCCATGGGGTTCCAGTCACCTACAGGTCCGTCTTGTCTTGTGTAAGGTTTTGTATTTGTCTCTAAGTTTGGTCCGGTCATTTCTAGTTGTCTTAAGTCAGGCGAGAGTCGTGTCGGTTGTCATCTGCTGTCGTTGATATAAGGAGGGGGTCTGGTGGGTTCAGGTGCAGCAGTAGCAGCCGGGTAGTAGTAGTAGTAGTAGTAGTAGTAGCCTCCAGCTGCCTGTGCACCAGGCTTCAGTTTTCTTTTTTTATTGCAGTTTTTCTCTTTTGGTTTCTTCCAGCCATATTTTTGCCAATTGAAGGGGTTTTTCAGTTTTTTTTCTTTTCTTTTTTATGTGTTTGCCGCTTTATAGTCAATTTTGTTACAAGCTCTGTGCAGTCTCCTACTATTAGTTTACCATTAAATCCATATTTCTTTTCCCATTCAGCTAAGAATTGGGTTGAATCTGGTTGTTTTCGTTCCATATATTTTGCATCCCCCTCTAAAGGCACTTTCCCTTGATTATTCCCCATTTTTAGTATACTATAATACTATATTTTATTGAGAATTTGTGAGAAACAATGCTTCTCTGAGCCAAAATCCAGCCTTTGGAGAACAAGCTTCTAGGCCAACCCTAATGGTTAGTCCGGTTCTCCACTCGGGGTCCTATCCCAAGACTGAAAGTCGTTTTAGAGTTTTCACAAAATTCTCCTAAAACCAAATGACTGCTCACACTCAGTGATTTACTTCAACACAAGCTGTGTGTTGACACCGTTAGGTTTCAGGCTGTCTGTTGTTTCAATCACTGACCAGTCCTTTTGCACTCACAGTTTAACACATTCACTCTTTACCACATTCATACAACTGTAAGTTTCCAGCTCTCTTAGCTCAGGACTTCACTTCTCCTAATGTAAGTTTTCAGCTCTCTTAGCTCAGGACTTTACTTTCCTAACGTAAGTTTTCAGCTCTCTTAGCTCAGGACTTTACTTTCCTAACGTAAGTTTTCAGCTCTCTTAGCTCAGGACTTTACTTTCCTAATCAGCGCTCACACTCACTCATTGAGTGTCACAGTTTGTGCCATACCTTGTCAGTCGTTCCTGGTGCTGTTTGGTTTAGATGCCGTCAACCTGAAACCCCGTGAAGCCAGAGCAGGGTTTAACTGGCCGTCGTGGAACTCACGAGGTCTTTCGTCCACTAGCCTAATGCCAGGGGGCTGTGCACAGTCTTCAGTGTCCCTCGAACTGCTCCTCAGGGCTCCAGGTATATTGGCATCCGGCTCGAAGGACCAAGTTATGTTAGGTTCAAACCTGGAACACAGGAAGAAATGAGAGGCAGACACAAACTCAGATCTTTTTACTTGCAAGGGGAGACAGGACACCACTGTAACACAGCTGCTACAGAATCCTTCTCCAAAGAGTCCTGGTCTCCCCCGGCCTTTTATTTAGGTTGGGCAGTCAGTAACAATCTTGAATCAGGCACATTCTGTCACATAACCTTTTACACAGAATCACAAAGCAAGAATGTAATCATTAGTGCGTCGTTTAGCATGTTTACTTCATAGCTGCATATTTCAGGACTTGATGGACCTGTTCTAGTCTGTAGAAGGTCACAGTCACTCATTGATAACTAAAGCACAAGTAAGCACTCAATAAACAATAAAAAGGAATAATTATTCCAACAATATATATATATATGCTCAGTACCTGCCTCAGTTACCCAACAGCAACCAGCACCGCTGCACCAGCACCGGATGTTAGGAAACAGGTGAAGCATAAATATCACCTGCCCAACATTTAACAAAGCAACATGTTTGTGGCTGAACTGAGAAGGACGGACTTGTGCTGTACTTTGAGGAGACATTTGAATACAGTCTGGTTTGCATATATTCTTGATGTGGCAGTGAAAAAGTGTATTTTAAGTCTATGATCGCTTTCACTTGTCATGTTTGTTGACCACTTAATATTCATTACACAACAATCAATAGTTGGGACATTTACAATTGCAGATCAAGCATACACATTTACAGTACCAAAGAATACAGTGTCAGACATGCTGAAGACATTCATATTTCTTTAAAATGATATTAAATGCCGACATCACATGGACAGATGTACTGTAGTTTTCTGGTGCAGTCAATGACAACTGATCCCCACACAGGTTAACACCAGCAACTAAATATGCACTACATGTTGCCCTCTGAGAGCTGCGGGATTAGCAGTGATTTTTTGTATAAAATGTCCAGTGGTGACCTCTAGGATAATCACAGCCTCATGAAACTTTACAGCCACAAACTAGAGACTGAGAGCATTCAGAAACTGGATGGCTTTCCTATGTAGACTGAAAATAAGAGGGTTTCTCAGAACCATCTAATCAAAAAAAATGCAAAGTCAAATGTCAAGTTTTTAAAACCAAATCAAAGGATGGCTTTTACCATGGCGTTCCTCAAGGTCTTTGTGTCTTAATGTAGTACTTTGGAGGGATTATTTTTATCAATTCTCTGAGTAACAAATGGTATCAACCCAAAAATTTCTGCAACAACTTATGAGATATAATAGAGCATGGAGATGGCCATCATATACTTCTATCATAATCCTCTAAACCCTTATACACTTTTATTTTTATTTATTTCTGAATTATGACAAGAACAATGTGACACATGGTGCTGAGCTTCATCTCAAATTAATCTTCAGGTTTCCAGTTTTCAGATTATGTTCACCACTTACATGTGACATCTACTGTTGACCTGCTATCTCCCCCTAAAGACCCCCTATGCCCCCTCAAAAGACAAAATGGGTTTCTTAAGATTAAAGATGGTCAATAAACTGCAATAGTTTTAAACAATATTTATTCCTGATACATTTTATTGTAAAAATATACAGTGAATGCATGCATTAGTTGGTTTTAAGTAAAGTATACATGTAAATCTTTGAGTATATATTACAGAACCACATATAACACTGTATGCTTGATGTGTAAGTTCCTGGGTCTCATCAAGGATTAATGAAAACCTGCCATGACAGGCAGGCTCATATTGCAGCCTCAGTCTTTGGCAACAGTCCTCAACGTCTGACTCAAGACAGTGATACAGTGGAAAACATACATCAACACACTGACAGCCTGACACGCCCTTTGATCGATCACCTGACCTGAACTCATCAAATTACTGATTGCTGTACGTCACGTTGCTACGGCCTGTAAACCAGTACCTGCTGTCACAAGATGATTGATGGAATTTGAACAAAACACCATGGATGTCTTGTTCATGCTTAAAATACAATCGTATACAGTTATTTTTTATGTTTTTACCATGTGATTACTGCATTATTTTTCTTCACAACCAAAAAGTTCATATAGTCAAGTGAAGAAACAAAACTTATAACAAAAAATTGACCCCAAACAATTGTTTAAACCAACACAAAAAGACACTGTTTGGAGGATAAATGTTGGAAAGGTTGTTAACTGTTGTACAAGTGTTATACTGTATGTTCCTGAGCAGCTGCAGATGAAGCTTCTATCAGCTAAAGCAAAATAAAATTTAAAAAGTGCCCTCTTGTGGTGAAATGCACAACTGCACGTTGAAAGGATGAAGTGAAAAGTGAACTTTACTGCATCCGAGGAGTGAGCTGTGTCTCTGAACATAACACAAGATGGAAACAAACATAATTACAGTATGATGCTGCAGCTTGTTGCTGTTTGAGGTGTGTTATTACAAAACAACTACACCATAAGACAAACTACTATTTAGATGTCTATATAGTGACTAGTGATTTTTATAAATTATACAATAATAAGACAATCAGGGAATTAATCTGCTCTTTGGGATGATTTAAGATTATTATCATTACCACCGGGGCGTTGCAATGATCTTGTACCTGCGAGGCAGATTGGCAAAGCTGCTGTACTCAGGGCTGAGATCTATGCTGTCAGGTCCTCCAGGGCAAGAAAAGGTGAAATGCTGCAGCATGGACACCAAGAAGAGGAAGAGCTCCATGCGAGCGAGAGACTCTCCAACACAAGATCTCTTTCCTGAGAGATAACCATGAAACAAACCAGTCAGAATCAGAAGAATATATATACCTGAGATAAATGAAAAATGATTGCAGGGACAGGTTTGGCCTCTTAAATGCGTCATAGCTCAGAAAACAGATTTATTTAGGTGTCTAAAATATGTCTTGCTGCTCCCCCCATCTACAGCTGTACACTGCTTTGCTCCTGTTTCAGTTCTCCTGTCTGTTTCTCCAAAGTGGGAGCGTGCCGACCATCTAGTGTTGGTAATACACTGACTATGGATACCTCATACATCCCCACTTCAAAACACCTGAACTATCCCTTTAACAATTTACCTGCAGAGAATGGCAGGAATGCAGGATTTTTCTTGAAGTTGCCATTCTGGTCCAGGAAGTGGTGGGGGTTGAAGGACCAGGGGGTCGCCCACTGTTTCTCCTCTTTCAGCACAGAGTGCAACAAGGGAATAATCACAGTATCCTATTGAGGCAAGACACAATGTTAGCGTTAGACCATTTTTAGATTATCTTGGAACACTGTGCGTCAATAAAACTTAATTTGATTGAAAGCAGAATACCTTGGGGATTGTGTAACCCCTGAAGGAGATGTCCTGGAGGGCATAGTGAGGGATGTTCATGGGGACAATATCCATAACGCGCTGAATTTCATGGAGGACTGCATCTGTAAAGGGGAGGGACTTCCTGTCTTCCATATAAGGACAACGCCCCGGTCCAATCACGGTATCAATCTCCTGCTGCATTTTCTCTTCAGAATGAGAAAACACAGTACACAGCTATTTAACAGCATGTCGATTCATTAATTAGTAAATTAACAAAATAATGTTACAGGTAACATTGTATTTTTTTAACCTTATGTCATCATGTTTTTGTATCTAACTAATAGGGACAAAGATTTCTGAAGTTGGTCCAGTATTGCGGGAAAGCTCTGTGGACAGCAGCTGCTCACAGGCTGAGGTATGATGCTATTGGGGCAAGCTGGCGCCGTCATTTACTTCCACTAAAAGTGTTGTCTGAGTTCAAAATGTTCACTTTCATCCACATTACATGCAACCAACAACAAGGTGCATAGTAAAGAGCTGTAGAGGCCTGTGAAGATATATATATCTGTGAACCTACAATGTTCTTGTAAAGTAAAGATGTGTGCAAAAGAAATCTATTTGATGTAAATGTCATTAGATTTGTTGAATATATGTACAAATATTCTTTTACACTGCTCTCTGTGACCTTACCCTGTATTTTGGGGTATTTGATCAGCGCACTTAGTGCAAATCTGATAGTTGAGCTTGTGGTTTCGGTTCCTGCCAGGTACAAATTCAACACCGTCGACACCAAGTTGTCATAGTGGAACTCAGTAGTGGGAATGTGCTTTTCCTAATGTAAGGAAACAAGAGCCATTTTACTGATTTGAAATTACAACCTGCTGCAGGATCACAATTCAAGATGTTCAAATGGACTCATCTGTGCAAAGGGAGTATGCGCATTTGCATCAGTGAATAAGTATGTGTAATGAGTAAGTACGTCCACAGTAAATGAAAGGAAGTCAGTTCACATTTTTCTTGTTAATACCTGGTTGAGTCGAGTGAGGAAGCAGTCAATGTAATCTCTGGGTGAGCCGGGGTCCAGCGTGTCCTGGTGTTCCTGGATCTTTTTCACAATAAACTTTTTCAGTTCTTCAATTCTGGCGAACACTTTGTGATGTTGACCTGGCAGCCATTCCATCAGCCGAGGGAAGATATTATACATCTGTGATGGAAAATAATCATGTGAATAATGTGTTCCACAGCCAGCAGTTAGGTTAGTAGAAAGCTACCAACCTTTGGTACTGGATAGAAATGCACAAAACCTCCCTGCATACAAACCGCAAATAATTCTCACTCCCAGGGCTTGATCAGAGCCCCTCGGCATCGGAGACCGACACATGGGATACTCCTCTTGTGACATGCTGTGTTAATATCTGCTCGTTACATGCATATTGTCCCTTCAAAACAAACTTTCATTTTCACAGGAAGCTAGGTTTAGGCAACAAAACCACTTAGGCAGGGTTACGAAACGGTTACGACGTTAACTTCAGTGACTTGTTGAGGATAAGATAGCCCAGCTCTGGGGCCAGTAAAATATCTGGACTTCTTTTTCAACATTATGTCTTTACCCATAACTTTAAAGTATTAAAGTATCAAAGTATTTTAAAAAATCAGGTTCAAAAATTCACTGGACATGATCGAAGTTAAATGCAATAGACTTAATTCTTGAAAGAATTAAACCTGAGTCAACCGTCACTAACTGGAGACAAAGAAAATACACCTCTTATATATTATATTATTATACTTTGTATCTGCCTCTTTCTGTTTCTATTTCTGCCCAAAACTCATTAAGTTTTCTGCTGTTGGTATTGATTAATATGTTTTTCAGCCTTGCAGCAGCCTGTGGGCATTCCTGCCCTTTTGATTCGCTGACTCTACAGCACACACCCAAAAACAAGAGGAAGGTCCTGTCTCCACAGCACCCTCCTTTTCCACTACTCTTCACTTCACTGAGCATCAAACACAGTTTTATTGATGTAAAATTAACATTAGCTTGTAGAAAAATTCATGATAATTTGATTGTTTTTTAATTTATATTTTTATTAGAAAAAAAAACCTTATAACGTTTTTTTCTCTCAACATCCTCACATGACTCACTGGGCTGACAATACCGCGACAAAACTAAAATGACAAAAAATTCACCCTTTTTTTTTTTTTCCCACGGGACCCCAAAAGTGGCCTCCTGGTTGACCCATTCACCTCCCCTTTCCCCTCTACAGACTCTCACACTATTAAACTACCTCACTTGCTCCAACCGCTGAATAACGCCGTAGGTGGGTTTACACTGGAGTTAGTTTAAAGCACGGTTCTTCACATACTGTCGTTAAAGGGTCCCTCCATGCGTCAGTTTCCAGTGCCGATGAGCACTAGTCACACGGCGGCATCTGATGAGATGGGAGTGAGAACGGGTTGAGCCCACCCGCCACGTCACCTCACATTCTCTGCACCTCCTCCTCTTACCTGACCCCAGGGGCTGCTGCCAAATTTCAGAGTGTTATTGATTATCTGCAGAAGGGAGAGGAAGTGGTCGTCATCGTAGCTGAAGCGCTGACCAAACACCAAGCAGCAAATCACGTTGGATACGGTGCAGCTCATGAAGAAGGTGGGATCGAAAGCTGTGGCTGGAGAGAAAAGCAATAAGTAAACTTTCAGTAGCACCTGGACTACTCTGTCCCGTCCCAATGTTGAGTTTTGGCAGTGAGAGCGGAGATTGAATGTCAGTATTGTGCCCTCAAAGATATTATTAACAGTTTATTTAAGTAGGTTTAAAGTCCAGTCACCTATTAGATGTGAGTGACCCTGACACAGAGTAAACATACCTCTGGTACTCTCTATGCGGGCCACCAGGTGTTTGCTCTCCTCCTGGATCCACTCTTCCATTCCCTTACGTCCCATCCCAAAATCTCTTAGCGTTGTCAGGGTGAAACGTCGCAACTGCCGCCAGCGCTCTCCATTACTGATGGCCAAACCTTTGAAGATGTAGAAATGGTAATATTCATAATTAGGGCTGTCAATCGATCCATGTTAAAGATCAAAGTAAGCGCTCATATATCGAAAATCATCTTTTCTTGGAAAACATCCATTGTAATCGATAACACTGGTGTTCCTCGCCGTGACATCCCTACAACCAGAAGAGATCAGCAACACCAGGCAGCCTGATGTTAAAGACAGTGCTGTACTCAAACATGTTGTTATGTTA
This sequence comes from Pterois miles, assembly GCA_947000775.1. Taxonomy (NCBI): domain Eukaryota; kingdom Metazoa; phylum Chordata; class Actinopteri; order Perciformes; family Scorpaenidae; genus Pterois; species Pterois miles. Next base: position 4,423,337 of record CAMQGK010000110.1, on the reverse strand, counting down.
CACATACAATACATAATCCCTGCATTACCATAGCCCCTGGTAGCTCTCATCAGGAAAGGAATAGGTCCTCTGCCAATGAAGTCATCTGCTTGGTCCACCAACGCCTCCTTCACAGCGTCATACCCCACCAGGACCACGGAGCACTGAGGGCCCAGGTACACCGTCATCACAGGGCCGTAGCGTTTGCTGAGCTAGAGAGCAACAAACATGCATGTGATTCTTGTATAGACATGCAAGGAACCAACCAAAGTAAACACACCAAGAGCACTGCAGAGAACAAACCAGACACCCCAGGACTCACAATCACAGAGATTATACATAACTGAGATATAAAATGACACTTAAAGCACAAAATATCTCATCCAACACACTACAGCCAAAACAGACAAGATTTCAGCTTCATAACTTTTGAAAAAGAAATATGTATTTTTCATGTTTGTGGCATTATCTAAGAACACTAACATGTTTAAAGTCATTCAAATGGACCTCAATTATAGTGGATTTCCACCTGTGACCAAGGAAATCGTTTGTTCCAACTGATCGCTGCCATTCTGCATAATAATTAGCCATGTGCTCCTGTTTGTGTACTGTATTTTTGGGGCCATGGAACAATGGGTGTTCGTTTTTGGGGAAACAGACTGTTGGACAAATGGGCTTTTTCAGTCCAGTGGGACATTTGTCAGAATATTGGTGTCTCGTAATAACAATAGGCTGTCCCCTTGTCAACACCCAGTAATGTACAACAAGCACTACTACCTCAACCACATAACCACATAAAAGACAATATATGGATCGAGATCAGCCAGCAGCTGGATACGATGAAGATGGTAATGTGTCTTCATGGCATGCGGCTAGCCACAACAGCTAGCAGTAGCATCACATTTGGGGGCAGATTAGTTGATGTATTGTGTAGTTAATGTTAGCCCCATAGACACTCTCTGTCTGGACAGGTTTTTGTTGCGTAGAGTGGACACTGGCACTATTTTGGAGGAAATTAATTGTGAAAACAGAGCATAGCAATGCAGATAATTCTGGAGCCAGAGTGCATAGTTGTCACAGGAATGCAGAAAACCTGCATGCAAATTTTTCACATTTTGGCTTCACACTGGTGTGAAACGTCTTTTAACAGTCACGAAAGCACACTGGTCAATCTCACGCACTCAGATAAATAGAGACCATCTTGTAATAGGATAACACCAGCCGCAATACCAAATCAGACCAGGGGAGTACAGTCCTTCCTCCCTCTACTTCAGCCCCCCTTGCTTGGACCACACCTATCTTCAAACTCGGCCTTCCTTTTGATCTCAATTACACACCTGTTACGTTTTGTGACTAAATCTGTCTAAACATCTGACAAAGTACTCAAGACCTCCTCTGTGGTAGTCCCTGCTATAGCAGGTGATAACATACACACAGACTCACAAGGTGAAAACAATACTGGCGTCACTGTGGCGGCTGGTAATAATAATAAGCATGTTAAACGCAGTATGCCAAAAAATACCAGGATATCCTATTACCTCCAGTCACATATTGTTTTTCTGGCTATTCTGACCCACAATCCTCTGCACAGCGGTTATATGAGCAAGAGGGTCAAAGTTCAAGGCCCCATTTGTAGGCATACTGAAAGCAAAAGTACGTACTTTGTAAGGGCAGCTGCAGTACGTACTAAAAGTAACATGAAATCATATATGTTTTGGAACACAGCATAACCTTTAACACATGAACACAACAGCCCTAGTTTGACTGTTCAGAGTTTGCAAGTAATCGACAGACGCTCAGAGACAGCAGGCTCAAGCTCGGCTCTGATTGTTTTCCTCTGGTCTGTGGAGGACACCAGAGGTGTTTTTTTTTTTCAGATTACTGGTCTTATGCACTAGTGACCATTTTATTAAAAAAAAAAAATAACTTTTCAAAACTATATTTGTTCCAACTCTACCCACTGCAGCTTTAAGTGCAGTACTTGAGTAAATGTAATTAGTTACATTGTACCACCGCTTCCTTAAATTGGTGTCAATAGAATAGTTGTCCTTGTAGGCAAAGGTAACGGCAAAGGCGGTGAAAAGTTACTTAAGGGACATACAGTAAATTATGAAAACACTGATTATATATACATACACGGATGAGCCATCACATTAGGACAGCATGGGTACCCTGACCGGTCTGCAGCAAACTGTGATACACTGTGTGTTCTGACACCTTTCTATCAGAACCAGCATTAACTTTTTCAGAAATGTGAGCTACAGCAGCTCTTCTATTGGATCAGACAACATTGGCCCCAGTCTTCACTCCCCATGAGCATCAATGAGCCTTGGCCGCCCATCGCCCTGTCACTGGTTTTCCTTCCTTGGACCACTTTTGGTAGGTCCTGACCACTGCAAACCAGGAACATCCCACAAAAGCTGCAGTTCTGGAGATGCTCTGACCCAGTGGTCTAGCCATCACAGTTTGACCCTTGTAAGAATCGCTCACATCCTTACGCTTGCCCATTTTTTCTGCTTCCAACACAACAGCATCAAGGACAAAATGCTCACTTGCGGCCTAATATATCCCACCCACTGCCAGGTGCCATAATGTTATTGATGTTACAGCTGAACGGTGTATACATATATATAATATATAATATATATAATAGAGAGAGAGAGAGCGAGAGAGACTTCAGATATAATCAGAGAGAGTTTATGATGTAATTAAAGAAAAAAAATGTATTTTATAACGTTACGGCTTGTGGTTCTTTGCACTGGGGACATGGTGAAAACAAGTAAATGTACCAAAAAAAGTAAAAGTATGTTCATGTGCATTCCATGTTAATATGAAAAAACTATAATTTAAACCATTTCTGATGCATATTTGGCCCATTTTAAAGACAATATGAGGGTCATGGTGACAGATATGTTGCTGCATAACAGGAGTGGCCCCACTGTGTAACTTACAGGTAAGTATAGTAGTTTTATCACAGTTTCAAACCATGACTCATTCTCACCTTTAGCATAGTTTTAAATGGAGCTTTTTTGTCCAGCTGGTACAGGTTTCCTATGACGGGCAGACTACGCGGTCCTGGAGGTAAACAGACGCGTCTACGGCTCCTCACGTTTAACAGCCACATTAAGGCGATGATGAACCCCGCCAAAAGCACCGTGACAAACAGATCCATGATAATAGTAATGGCGTCCAGTCTGTCCTCTGCAGTTACACTAAAGGAGTCAGTCTTTAGAGAGATCCACCGACTGTATGTAACTTCACACAGCTGCTTTTCCTGACTGGACTGACTTCACGTTGATTTGCGGAAGCATGAAGCAAACTGAGGTTACCTCGAATAACTCCCGTTCAAGGAGTAGAAGGGAACCCGCAAGTTGCAAATTACTCTCGCGAGACTGATGACTGGAACAGTTACATCGTTGGCCAGCAAGCCTCGCGAGAGTTGTAAGCCCTCTGCCAGTCTCTGCTGCTCACAAAAAGGATCAGAAAAACTTTATTGATCTGTTATAGTTGCTCTTATATAAAGGTACAGAAAGGAGTATGTAACATGTAAGTTATGTACATAATGCCACGATCTATAACGCAATATATGCAGAGAAATATACATAATAATGAAATAAAAATAAGAAATTATAAGAAATATGTACAAATATGTGCGCCAGACACATAATATATAACCACAGTGTAGATAAGTAAATACAAAATGCAGAGATGTGGGATCTATCAGGTGTGTTAAATTTAAGTAATACAAATTAGATAAGAATATTTCTTGAATTGTACAGTATAGATGTGGTATTAATAGGAGATTATTGCACTGCTAAATTATTGTACATTTGTTTACACAGAATAATAAGAAATTACGGGGTAGCTGCTGTCTGATAGTTCACTCCAAAGCGCTGCATCTCAACACAGATCAATGCACCACCAGGACCTATCTTCTACGCTACAAACTGTTTACACCTCTGTGTGTATATATGCTGTATGTAGCTTATATTTATTACATACTACATTCATGTTTACATCTCTGATAACAGATTTATGTATTTATTTATTTACTGCCATTACTCATCATGCATATACGGTACAAACTAATACTGCCTTCCACAAATTAGTGTTGTCATTAATTATTTTATATTTATGTGTTAATATTTAAGTCGTATATATTTTAACTTATATGATTAGCACTATTTTATGTCTTTTTATATCTCTCATTTTGCTTTTACTTTTTTATATACACATTTTCAATGAGCATTGTTGACAGGTACCTGAGATCCAAGATTTCCATTGCCAGCAGCTGCTTGCTGTAATTGTTGCACATGCTTTTTGTAAAGTTTTTAACAGAAATGTTACATCTAGTGTCTTCAAGACCTTGGTACTGTGTTTATATAGTGACTTATATATTTAGAAGAAGTGGTTTTGTAGTAGACTGTAACAAGCGTTGATTTTTCCAACTCTTTCATAGGTGGATATGGCTCCCTATTTGATAGCTCTGCTTCCAGTCACATTTTATGCTTAATCACAGAATATGTAACATATTAATATGTAAGAAAATGACTAACGGGTAGATTCAGTTATTCATAGCTGGAAGTAATTTATTGCCATTTGCATGTATAACAGGACTTTAATGTTGCAATGCATTTTAAAGCAGCAGCTGTTGTATAAGAAAGCATGTTCACAATTAACACAAGACCAAGAATGGATTAAAAATAGATGCAAAAAATATATGTATGAAAAGACAACCAAAGCAAAAGACCAGAGGATTCCTAATCATACTGATGGGTCTGTCTGCTACAGCAAACATTGACATTAATGTGTCACTATAAGGAAAACTATGCTCTATCATCATCAGTGCTTCAAGCGATGTTAGGTGGTCTGAGAAGACTCTTCTCACCGCAGCGTGGCAATGATCTGGTACGTACGAGGAACGTTGGTGAAGCCGCTGTACTGTGGAAACAGGTTTATACTGTCGGGGCCTCCAGGGCAGGAAAAGGTAAAATTCTGCAACAGTGACGCTAAGAAGATAAAAAGCTCCATACGAGCCAGAGACTCGCCTACACAGGCCCTCTTCCCTGTGAAGAGACACAAACAAAGCTTATTAGATGTATTTCACAAAATGACCCGTGAGCCACAGAAAAACCACACTCACCAACAAAACTACTACACAAAACATTGATTGATGTGAGCATGAACATTAAATTTTATTGATTTTGATCCCATTTTTGAGACTGCTAAAAGATCTTTATCAATACCACTTTCAATACATTTTTATTATTTGATGAAAAGATGAGATGACAAATTCTTTACATAACTGGTATTTTATTGTGTCTCTGACTGTTTTCTGAACAGTTAAATCACTCAAAGTGATCTTTTACATAAATAAAACGTGAAAAAAAGTTTATTTATTGAAAATATTGTATTGGTTTGTTATTTATAGTTTGCATGTTTATTTTGGTATTATCAATGCACCTAAGTTAAATAAAAAAATATTTTTTATATGTAAAAATTTGGGCTGTCAAAGTTAACACAATAATATGTGAAATTTGTTTTAACATAATGTAAGAGTGAAGATACTGTGATCACATGAAACCTCAGGAATCCACTGGTACCAACCATACCAGGATGTCATAAAGGAGGTTAAATAACGCTCCAAACTTATGCAAAATTTTGGCGAGGAAAAACTGTCAAGGCCATTTTCAAAGGGGTCTGTTGACCTTTGACCTCAAGATATGTGAATGTAAATGGCTTCTCTGGGTCCCCACCAGTCTCCCCTTTGCAGACATGCCCACTTTATGATAATCACATCCAGTTTGGGACAAAGTCATGTCAGCACACTGACATACTGACAGCTGTTGTTGCCTGTCGGACTATAGTTTGTTATGATTTATGGGTTTCTGGACAATATTTGTCATTGTTTGTGTTGTTAATTGATTTCCAATAATGAATATATAAATAATTTGCATAAAGCAGCATATGTCCACAATAATATTGATAAGAGTATTAATTGCTTGACAAAATAATTTGTGATTAATCAAGATTAACTATGCAATTTACTGCGATTAAATATTTTAATTGATTGACAGCCCTAATAAATATGCATGATTAATTAAACAGCTAAAGACTTGTTTTACCTGCTGCAAATGGCAGGAATGCAGGATTTTTCTTGAAATTGTCATTCTGGTCCAGAAAGTGCTGGGGGTTGAAGGTCCAGGGTGTCGCCCACTGTTTCTGCTCTTTCAGTACAGAGTGCAACAAGGGAACAACTGTAGTATCCTGTTGAGAAAAGACATGATGTTAGAGTTATAATGCTTTTTTCTCCTGTAATGTATATAATGTCTTGGGATGGACAGTACCTTGGGGATTGTGTAACCCCTGAAGGACACGTCCTGGAGTGTGTAGTGAGGGAGGCTGAAGGGGACGATGTCCAGAAAGCGTTGCACTTCATGGATGACTGCATCTGTGAAGGGGAGGGACTTCCGGTTCTCCATGCTGGGACAACGGCCTTGTCCAATCACAGTATCAATCTCCTGCTGCATTTTCTCTGCACAAAGCAAAAAGTACTTCATTTACTGACCATAATGTATGTAGAACTGGTAAAAAAAGTGTCCTCCATTAGGGGACCTACTGTATGTACCTTGTATTTTAGGGTATTTGATCAGCACACTGAGGGCATATCTGATGGTTGAGCTGGTGGTTTCGGTTCCTGCCAAGAAGAGATTCATCACTGTAGAGACTAAGTTGTCGTGGTTGAACTCAGTTGTGGGAATGTCCTTTTCCTGAGAGGACAAAGTGGTAAAAAAAAAAAAAAAAAAAGCATGTGATCAGTTTAAAAATTCACTTTAAGCAGCAGGTGACAAACTTGGGATTTTGCTTTCATAAAACTGGATCTGTTTTAACTTTATTTTAAGTTAGTCAATGTACAGCATGAGAACTGGAGCATACGATACACAAAAAAAACATATAAGACTCCCCCCACCCCTCAAGGCTCAGAGGAAAAAAATAAATAAATAAATAATATAAATATAGATACACACACACATAGACTGTGCATATATATACATAGGTACATAGAGTATATAGTTTAGACAGGGACATACAATATAATTTCACATGCATCTGTGTAAACATTGTGGTTACAAACAGACAACCAGTACAGTCAGTGAAAGAGAAAGTCTTCAGTAATGTCTATGAAAGGGCTCCAGGTCAAAGTAGGCTTTTTGTTGGCTCTGTAGACTGTATATTGAAGTTTAAAGACAGAAAAGACAACATCTCTCTTAGCCATTGCAAGAAAGACGGGGTTTTATCCGACTTCCGGTTAAACAGAAAAAGTGTGCAAGCCAGCAATGAAGTAGATGATAAAGCGTTTGCCTGCAGAGTTGTGACATTGCAATTTGGGGGTGGTATGCCAAAGATGGCTGTGTGAAAGTCAGGGGTTATGGTGTGTTTACAAATATGAGTGAGTATCTGCTCTCGATAGTGATTGAGTGAAGGGCATGTCCACAACATATGTCCTGCCGAGGCTGGACTATGAGTACATCTTGGACAACTAGGGTCTGTGATGGGGAAGAATCTGGCCGGCTTCTCTCGTGAGTAGTGAAGCCAGTGAAGCACCTGAAATTGAATCAGACCATATTGTATACACAATGAGAGGGTGTGTGTATGAGTTAAACTGTCCCTCTACATATCCTCAGAAAGCTCCACACCCAAATGAATCATTTCGTAATTAGATCCATTCTTAGCAGCCAAGGTAAAGTTGAAGGAACAGTGTGTAGCATTTGATGACATCTTGTGGTGAGGTTGCAGTTTGCAACCACTTTAAACCTTTCCCATGTGCCAAGCATGTAGGAGAACTACCAGCCTGTTCTCATTCCCAGGGAGTCATATACTGAGACTAGTTTAAAGAGCAAGAGACAGAGTTTGGGTGGGAGGGCAGGTGGATGGGTCCAACTAACACATGGTTTTCATCCAGGAGACTGCTGATCGTGTCCTGTGTGTTGTGTTTCACTTTCAGTTCATTCAGCTGTTTGTTTGTGTCCTTTACTCATAACATCAAGTCAAATTTTGTCTGTACAAACATTGTCATTTTAAGCCCAACCATGCTACTTTTAGGGTCTGAAAAGCGTCAGTAGACGAACTGAGATGAGAACGTGTATGTGCTGGAACTACAGGGGCCGATGTGAAAATATGAATGTCTCGACTGTATCTAGAGCCAATTGTTGAAGATAGAGTTTTTGCAGAAATAAATGCTGCAGCTTCTCAAGACCAACAGATAACCAGCAGTTAGTTTTAATGTTTGTCCTGTAAGTTGCAAGGTGGAGCCTCCATGGATCGGACTTGTTTGTCCAGCACATCCCACAGATACTCTATAATTGGATTGAGATCTGGAGAATTTGGAGGCCAAGTCGACACCTCAAACTCATTGTTCTGTTCCTCAAGTTTTTTTTTAAGTTTAAATTTAAGTTTAGCAGAGTGACGCTCTGAAGCGAGTAACATTATGATCTCTGACCCAGCGGGAAAAGTTAACACAGTGTTTTGGGTATTCTGGGAGACTGGAGAAACATGATGGCTGGCTCAGTGAAAACGACCATAGACATTCTCAAGTAACAAAAACACTTGAAATGATTCTTACTTTCAGGTGATTATACACTAAAAAAAAAAATACTTATTAATCAGATCCTCCTAAATGTTACACACTGGTCCTTTAAGATGACACTTGGTTACCTAAACAAAACAAATGATGATCCAACCTGATTGATTCGAATGAGAAAACAGTCAATGTAGTCCCTCGGGGAGTTGGGGTCCAGCGTCTCTTTGTGCTCTTGGATCTTCATTTTGATAAACTCTCTCACCTCATCTACCTGGGCAAAAACAGTGTGATGGTGGCCAGGCAGATGGTCCAATATCCAGGGAAAGATGTTGTACATCTGAGGGAAGCACACAGCACACTGAAGCTTTGTTTCTCAGGGGATAATAAAATACTGTATATAGGACACCATCTGAAAACCTGACTAATATCAGCCTCGAATCTGGCTCCCACCTCCACCTACCTGACCCAAAGGGCTGCTCATAAACCTTAAAATCTGAGATATGATGTTGAGGAGGTGCAGGAACTTTTTGTCTTCATAGCCGAATCGCTGGCCAAACACCAGGCAGCAGATCACGTTGGACACAGTACGGCTCAACAACAGTGCAGGGTCAAATGGCTTGGCTGGAGGCAGACACAGTTGGATTTATTAGTGAAAGTTAGTTATTAAACATACTAAAAAAGTTATGTTGGCAAGAACAGAGAATCCAGTTTCATCTGCCATGCAAATGTTTTTCAAAAAAAAATTCAGCTCACTTTCCTGACTTGTCCACTGTCCTGCCATGTCTGTATTTTTTAAATGCCTGAAGCATTTAGATTTTAACACAGTCCAAGGCCTTGTATATGATTCAATTCAAAAGTATTATTTAAATTCAAGCTGATTGTCTCCAGTGAAACAGTTTCCTATTTCTTCAAATGTAAATGCTGTTTAAAATGCCCTATTTGGTATCTGAGTCAATCAAAGCTGTGAGTGAAGCTTTGCTGGTTTAGTGGGTTATGTAACATATTCTGTATTTACTTTGCACAGACTGCCATCAGAAAGAGATAAAGATTAGAGAGTGCAGCCGAAGCAAGAGAGATAAACATACTGAGCAATCCAACAAAGCTTCCACGCTCTCTTTTCGGTTGTTGACCAATTATTTCATGAGTCATTTTGCTTTCTTTAAGTCTGTAATTGTAATTGGTTAAAGCTTTCTTTGGCTGACAATATTCAGACCAAAAGTTTTCTGACTGGTTTTCTTCATTCTTGGTGTCTCTCAAATCTAATTTTTTCTGTCATATTTCATTAACTGTCCTGAAGCATAGCTGTGAGAAGCCATCCAGGATTGAAGCGATGAACCGGGTCCATACAAAGCAGAACTTGGAGGAAACTTATGCGGCTGTCCAAACAGTGTTGATGTTAAATTTAGTCAACTGGAGCGATTCCTCATTGCTTGCTGCACTAAGAAAGCTGAGTTTGCAGCTGTTGTTCTTACAGCATCCATCGGTGTCATTTGACGTAGTTGGAGGCAAGAAGAAGTGCAGTGTTTTGGCTGATGGATATTCTCACCTGATTGCATGAAAAGCCGTGTGAATGACACAATAATGCATAAGGCAAGAGTGTGTAATAAATACAAATAAATCTTGCATGTCATTTTCACACCATGTAGTCTGTACTGACTCTAATGTAAACACATCTGCATGAATATGCCATGCTCAGAGCTAGTGATGTAGACTAAAAAGTGAGAAAGACCACCGCTTATGGAAGGCAGGGGGGAGGTGGATTGGTCCAACAAACACAGGACTTTCAACCACAAGGCCGGTGATTGAGACCTGTGTTTTGTTTTTAAGTTACATTAGTGACATTTGTGACATGCTTTAATAACAATAACACAGATTTATGTGGGCACTTTACAAAGTTCTCAGAGACACTTTACATACTGTAAAGAAAAATAAAAATAAAAATCTGAGAGGCACACCATGACAATTTTCCTAAACCTCCATACATGTATGTAATATTCATGCCTTAGCGAGGAAAAACGTGACACTGACACGTTATCCTCTGGTGGACAGGCAGGTCTCTTACGTGCTTTGGCATGATACCAATTTGGATATTCAGCCATATTAATTCAAGCCAGTCTATAAGGCCAAAGAAAAGCAGCAGAGAGGCTGAGGATATGACCAGTGGGGCGTCAAAAGTTTGCGCACAATGCATCCTGGTACATGTAGGTGCTTCTGGCACAGCTGCACAAGCAGGAGAACTCAGCTTTCTCAGTCAATACAGCACAACCTTTAACTGAGTTTAATAGACTATAGTTACCATCAACACTGATTGGACATCCACATCAAAAGGTGGCAAATTTTCCCTTTAACTTGACAGACTGTGTGAAATATGTGCTCTTATAACAATAGATGAAAACACACCATTGAATGTATCTATGCGGGCCCTCAGGTGCTGGCTCTCCTCTTGGATCCACTCTTCCATCCCCTTGCGTCCCATCCCAAAGTCTCTCAAGGTTGTCAGTGTGAAACGTCGCAGCTGGCGCCAACGCTCCCCATTACTGATCCCCAAACCTGAAAACAGGAAATGTGCAGAGCTGTGTAGATAAAGAGACATGGATGCATGAAAACACAAAAAAATCACTGAGATTTGAAGTGGCTCATGTTACCGTAGCCCCTCGTGGCTTTGATCAGAAACGGCAGTGGCCCTCTGCCAGTGAAGTCATCAGCCTGGTCCACCAGAGCCTCCTTCACCACGTCGTACCCTACCAGAACAACAACTCGCTGCAAGCCCAGGTACACCGTCATCACAGGACCATAGATCTCACTGAGCTACAAAAAGACATGATTTGTTAAGGTAATAAACAGTCTGATGTGCAAGAGTGCAATCAGGTATGTACTAATTACATCAATGTGAATAGTCCTAAATAAAATCTCACCTTGAGGAGGCTTTTAAAAGGTGCAGTTTGCTCCAGTTGCAACAGGTTTCCTATGACCGGAAGTGCAAAGGGTCCAGGAGGCAAACGATACTTCCTACTGGTTTTGACTCTAAACAGCCACAGCAGAGCTAAGATCAGCCCGGTCAACGCAGCTGTTGCAGAAAAGTCCATAATGCTCTTTACACCCTTGACTATTTGACTCTTTGCTCGTCAACAGATCACTCTTAAACTCACTTTCATCCTGTGATTGCTGGTTATATCTGAATAGGTGTTTATATTTAACAGGGGGTTGGCAGGAGTGCTGCATTAGGCTACAGGTGAGTCATGTGACTTTCCTGTTTGTTCAGCTTTGTGCACCTTCACCTGCTTATTACTTTTCATCGACAAAGCGAGGCTGAGACATGTAATTTACTTCATCTCTGGCTGGATTAACATACTTATCCAGCCATAATGAATTTACCATGTAAAACTAGAATTACGGCTTCACAGTTTAGGCATGTGTGAAGTTGTTGTAAATAGCATTTGAATTCTCTCTAGGGTTGTAAGCAAATGTTGAAAATATTGAGTATTGTGATATTTTAAATCACAATATAAAACATGACTTATCTATCTATCTATCTATCTATCTATCTATCTATCTATCTATCTGCTTATCCATCTAGTTTGTTTTGTGTATTCTCTGTTTATTGATTCTCAAAAACACTGTATCGATTTTGAATTCATAGTTTACATGCAAAAATTTACTCAGTCAGTACTTTATTGAATTTGCAAAAACAAGTGCTCTCTCGGTGTATGTGTCCTCTCAAAGTAGAGCCATGATGTTGGATGTTACAGGGAGCATATTGCATAAAACAGTCACTTTTTTGTCAAATTTATGCATGTGGTGGTGTGTAGTTTATTCTATGACAGTTTACGTAAACTTAGATTTAAAAAATCTCAAAATATTGCTTTGTTTACAGTAACGCAATATAATTAGTTTGTTTTAACAGCAGACCTTATTTCAGGCATCTCACTAAAAACCCTGTCAAAAAACCCATTGACTTCCAGACCAGGGAACCAGAAGTGCTAAAATACTAACTCATTTAAGGTTTTAAGACTCATTCCTGCTGCACTCTATGACTTTGACCTTTGACCACAAAACCAGGTCCTCTTTGAGTCCAAGTGGATGTTTTTTGCCAAATTTGAAGAAATTTGCTCAAGGCTTTCGTGAGGTATTGGTTTCACCATAATGGGACAGATGTAAGGACAAAGTGATCTTGACCTTTGACAACTAAATAAAGTAAAGTTTAAAAAGTTTTAAATAAATAAATAACGTTTATGCTGTTTCTTAGTAAATCAAGTCTATGAGATGAGCTTGAGCATGTTAAACAGTTACGTAACATATTCTATGTTTATTTTGCATGCCATCAGAACTAGATGGGGATTAATGGACGTTAATACGCTGAGCAATCCTGCAAAGCTTTCACACTCTTTTGATTGCAAACCCCTTACTTTATGTATTAAGTCAACATTCTGACCTGCTCTTTGTTTAGCTGCTCCTCTTTGTACCGGTGAGTCTAGGCCATAGTTAACAAGAGATAATGTTTATTTCTCCCAAAGATGTTTGAGCTTTCGCATGTTAATGTTTAGGGTGATCACTTTACATCAAATCTGTAATCAAGTATTCACAGCAGCTGAAAACACATCTTGAAAACACACCTTGAATGTATTTAATCTTCTCCTTGATCCACTCTTCCATCAATGTGAAGCGTGGAGAAAGTGAATCTGTTTTAATTTTCATAGTATAACTTCATGTAGTGCTTCACTGAGATTAAAAAAAATGTCCTTTGTCATTAAAATCCTGAAGACACGTTACATAAATGTTCAAAGCTGCGATAGATGACACACTCCCTCCCCCGTTCCATTGCACTTACTTCAGAACAAGTCATTGGCAGACACCTTACGTCAATCTAAGCCATTTATTCAATTACTTTTGCTTTACTAAGTGACGACCCAGAGCAACCAGATGATACCAATGTCGTTCTACTGTCAAGCCTTGTTAGAAGTGGGATCAAAACGTCTGATCTCTTCCACAGAGATAAACAAAACATTCATTTTGGACACGTCAACCCATTTTTGTTGTCTTGTTGTTAGTATCCCTCTTATTAAATTATCTTTTGCAAGACTCTAGTTTGTATTTCATTTATGTTGTTTATATTTAACAGGAAGTCGGTAGAAGTGTGGCATTTTGCAAGAGCTGAAATGAATTCAAATATTAAATCTTGATTAATCGCAAATTTATCACACATTCTTGTTAAAAATGTACTTTAAGGAGATATAGTCAAGTATTTAATACTCTTATCAACACGGGAGTGTGCTGGCTTGACTATGACGTTGCCCCAAACTGTATGTGATTACCATAAAGTGGGCATGTCTGTAAAGGGGAGACTGGTGGGTACCCAGAGAACCCATTTACATTCACACATCTGGAGGTCAGAGGTCAAGCGACCCCTTTGAAAATGGATATGACAGTTTTTCCTTGTGTAACTTTGGAGCATTATTCATTCCAAACAAGCTAGTCTGACATTATGGTTATGACTAGTATGATTGGTACCAATGGTTTTCTAGCTTCATATGATGCCAGTATCTTCACTTTAGCTTTAAAACTGAGCCCGCTACAAGCAAAAAATCACAAGTTGCATAACAGAAATTAGTGGCGTTAAATGCATTATTATCGCGTGAGCTTTGACAGTCCTAAATTATTTTTAATAGTATTTTGGGTACATTTAATGGCATTTTAATGTATGTATTCAGAAATGTATTATTTTCTTCATTTATGTTTTATTTAGGCAGGTTCTGTCCTCCATAGCTGTGTCCGTCCTTTATGAGACAAAGAAAGACAGCAAGGTGTTCTAGCAGTCTTTCCTTTCACTCAGTGGTTAGTAGGCAGGATGTTGATCTCTGCACATACACAAGTCCACATCCAGTGGCACATGAGCTATAAACTCAAGAGATTATTATTTTTTTAATTATTTTTGCTATGCAACAAAATCTCAGATAAGCACACACAACTATCTCCTCATCTCATCTATCACCTCATCTCCAAACCTTGGCCTGCTGTCTGCCCGCCAGCCAGCAAACAGCAGATGGAAGTAGAGCGAAAGACGCACGGTCATGGTGACAGCAGGATTTATTCAGAGATCACCTTTGGACCACATTTCATGTAGAATACGTGCAGATGGGGGTTAATGGGGGTGATTTCTGAAAGCAGGGCAAATGGAGCAAAGTGCCAATGAAATGGAGAGAATGTGGATGAGGAGGAAATGTTCACAGAGGTCTAATTTTAAAAAAAAGTATAAAATGAGCACAATGATGAGACAGTCAGTGGAGAAACACAACTGTTAAAAGACTAAGACGTCCGTGTGGCTGTCTGGAATCATTACACCGCTCACTCAGTTAACCTCAAGTCGTCCTTTGGCTTGGAAATACTGATACAACACAGACAGACAGTGTTCAGTGGAGTCAAGACCATAAATGATTTACCTGAGGAGCATGGGCATAACGCCAGGAAGAACACCTTCATTAATTTATAAATTAGACATATAGATAACAAACAAGTGATTAATTAATGCCCTTATATTAAAAAGGAAAACCAACACAAGGATTGTGATGAGAAGAAAAGGTCTCTCTTTGAGGTCAACACTAAAAAGCAAATCCTCCACAGTCAAATGCATCAAAGTCGGAGTCTCCTTCAAAGTCGAAGCTGTTGAAGTGAGGGGAATCCACGTCCTGGCTGCAGGCGTGGAAGGAGCCTCCTGTGGGGAGCTCGGAGAAGCCCCCCGTGCCATGGGCCATCTCCGGGGCTCTGCTAGCGAGGGGAGAGGAAGGGGTGCAGGAGTTGAGGTAGCCCAGAGCAGAGGAGGCCGCTGCCCCTCCCATCAGCAGGCACACCGCCCTCACTGCCCGTGCATCGCTGCTGTTGCCATGGCGAAGACAATCTGACACGCGATGAGGGGGCGCCACAGAGCAGCTGCGCAGGGGCCGCCGTGATCCACTGCCTGTAGAAGTCAGTTGAAAAATAATGTCAACAATACTCACTTATTCCCCTTTAATAGCAGTTGTTACTTGATTGCAAGCAACAGTGCTGACAGAGCGAACAGTGTTTACCTGAAGGGGGACGGTGCTGTCGGTTAGGACACCGCCATCAGCTTTAACCGCTGCACAACAGCAGCATTATACCACGACATTACACAGACATTCTTGTTGTGACGAGCAATTTGTGTTGTTGTGAGTACACATTTTAGTGTTTTTTATTATTTGTACAAATGTCCACAGGATCAGGCAAGGAAACCACTTAGTTAGGGGAAGGACAACATCATGGTTAGGCTTAAATTCAGTATATAAACTAAGTAAAACACGTATTGAAACTACATAACTACAGAAAACATGTCACAAATGTCCCTAAAAACATGACAAGCGTCACTAATGTAACCTACAAAAAAAAAAAAAAACACTGGTCAACAATGGTCTTGAACATGGTGTCTGTTAGTTAAAAGTCCAGAGGGTGGATGTTACACTTCGACAACAGCAATCAGCTGTAAGGGTCACGTTCATGTTCACATGCCAACCTGGTCTCACGGTAAGGCATATAAATATCACAACATTACACTGAGTACACATTTTAGTTTTTTCATGTCATTTGTTCGCCACGCAAATGACTGCAAACAGAAAACCACTAACTTACGTAGGTCAACAATGGCCTCAAACATGGGTCTCCTGGGTAAAAGTGGTGGTTTTTCTTGCTTTTTAAACTACATCACCAACTCTTACCGTAGCATTTATATGTAAATGTGTTTACATTACAGTCAGTGCAGGATACATGATGTAATAATGACACACGGAAATCAAGAAAGGCTATTTATTGCACACTAAACGCTGCATATTATTGTCAATAAAGCACAGAGAAGCTCAGATTACAAACCACACAGAGGGAGAGTGTCTTCATTCTCTGTTCAGGTAGACATTACTCCTCTATATCTTTACATAGACAATAGTTATATTAACGCTCTGGATATCAAATTTCGCACCTCGCAAGTGGTGAAGATGTTTTCTTCGTTTGCTTTATTTCTTTAGAATGATGTGCATTGAACTGTCTCAACCAAACTATGTGCAGCTTTAAGCTGTGAGTTGACCTGATAGCTGACCTTGGCTTTGGCTTCTCTCTCTGAAGGAGCCTCCCCGCTCAAGGACTCGAGACAAAGGAGGGGTGCCCTCGCCAACCCTGGGTGACCCCGGGTCTTTATCACTGGAGGAGTCGGGCAGGGGGTCTCTGTCGGTGATGCAGGGGGTGATGCTGCACTGTCTCTGAAGGGTCAGGGGTGACATGACACCCTAAGGAATGAGACAAACACTAAGTTATTATATCACAGAGGTACACGGCATAGTCGTAACACAGAAGCCTCACAAGAATTCTGTTTGGACGGTTGTAGATATTATATGTTTTTAGGATTTCTCAGATATCAGAAATGTATGTATAAACTGAGAAATAAGAGGTGAGATGTGGAGATGAAGACATGAAAACAAGGCTCAAAATATTCACTCACCTCTCTCACTTTCCTGATCAAGTTCAGCCACATACTGTGAAAGGTAAAATGATGAGTCATTATATTTGTGCCAGAGCCAGGCATGTAGATTATTTATGGCAGCAAAAGAGAAAATGCAGCTTTGCCCCCAATCTGATAACCATCTGTGGTAAACATGTCTGATAGTACATGGGGCAAAGCAGGCCGATATTCCAGCATGTGGGTATCAATATTAACATCTGATAACGAGTGTGTGTGTGTGTGTGTGTGTGTGTGTGTGTGTGTGTGTGTGTGTGTGTGTGTGTGTGTGTGTGTGTGTGTGTGTGTGTGAGACCCACTTGCAGTCATCTGGGTTTTCAGTGAGGAGCAGCAGGAACTTGTTCTGCGGCAGGATGAGGGCGAAGCAGCAGTCCCTCCTCCCCCCTGGAGGCAACTTGGGCAGGTCAAGGATTTCTCGTCCTTCTACAATCAACTCACAGTTGGTCTGTAGCGCCACCACCTGGTCTGGAGGAGACTCTGCATCACGGCACACCAACAGGCTTCCCTCCAGGGTCAGCACAAGATACTTCTCCTTCCACTGCTTAAACATGAAGCCCCCTGCAGCAAAATAAAATAACCAGAGAGAGGCATGTCTTTAGAAGCTGCAGTTTCTTTGTTCATTTTTGCTTTTTGTTATCTTGGGTGATTCATGGAGTGACAAAATACTGTCGATGAAAATAAATGTGGAAATCTGGACAGAATAATAGCTTTTAGGACTGAGAATGTAGCCTACTTTGGCACAACGGTGCTTTGAGCTGGATGCTAAATGCTAACCTGGCAACATGCTCACAATATGGATGTATTATAAGAGCTGGATACCAGATCCAAAGGTGGCGCATATTCAATCCAAAGAAGATTGGATCATGTCTAGAAGGTAACCCACAAATTACAAAGATTGTGTAAGAACTTGCAAAAACTGTTTTTATTCAATTTTATTGCCTAAACCTAAAGATGTTGTAGTTTTGTTGCCTAAACTGAAAGAAATTGTAGTTTTGTTGCCAAAACCAAAGAAGTTGTAGTTGTATTGCCTAAACCTAAAAAAATGTAGTTGTGTTGCCCAAACCTAAAGAAGTTGCAGTTTATTGCCTAAACCTAAAGAAGTTGTGATTGTATTGCCTAAACATAAAGAAGTTGTAGTTTTGTTGCCTAAAACTAAAGAAGTTGTAGATTTATTGCCTATATCTCACTGTTTTTGTTGCCTAAACCTGAAGAACTTGTTTTGCTTTCGCTTTTACAATGTAGAAGGTGTAGTTTGCCCACATTTATGGTGCATATAGAGAGTGATAACTGAATCGGGTGCTAATTTCAAGTAAGACCAACTCTAAACCAGAATAAAAATGAACAATGACAGAAACAAGCAAATGGGGAAAAAAATAACTGCATGTGGCCTGAATTCTGAAATAACTGGAGAAATGAAAAGTACATTTAGACAGTATAGTGCTCAGAGCAGCATGAAGCTGTGAAAGTTGAATAGTAAAAAAGTAAATCTCCTTGTCCTTGTAAGCAGCTGTCCAGGGCAACTTTAACATGTTTCTGTTTCCGTGAGTTTTCAGGACAGGACACACATGATGCTGTTAGACTGTAAGTGCCCCAGTCAGCCGTCCGTTGTGTAATAATGATAATAGATGGCGAGCACATGCTGATGGACGGGGAAGATGTGCTCTATTTCTCCATACAGAGGATTAAAGATGAACAGGTGGAGAGGGGGAGAGATAGAGGTATAGAAGTTTAGATGGACTGCTATTATCATGGCATCTAGTTGGAAACATTGATGTGGTAACAGCTTTATAGATTTGACATTATAAAATAATTATTGTTAAAGTATTTTACTATTATTAGGCCACAGTTAAGAGAGAAAGATAATACTTTTTTACTCTGAACTGCTGACATTGCGAGTAAACTAAGCCACCATGACGCCACCGTCAAATGAAATTGATGGAGATATAACCCTAACCCTGAATCCTGACTTTGAAAGGAGCATTTCGTCACTCTGTAAAAACACATCTGGAAGTGATTCAATAATTGTTAGGTCTACCGCTGTTCTTAGAGGAATAAAGACTGATTTGTGACTCCATGAGAGGGAATATCACAAACACAAGTCTAAATTTGTCTAACAAAAATACTGAAAGCGTGTCATTTTGTCAAGTCAAGGCCTGAGATCCTTCAAAAAGTCTAAAAATGTGCTTGAATTTTCTTTTTCTTGTGTTTTTTTTTTTTGTTTTGTTTTGTTTTGTTTTTCCACCACAGGTTTCAGATCAAAACTCGACCAAATTAGTTTATTTAGTTTAGTTTTTTGTGAAGGGACAGTGCAAATCAATAGATACATGTGGTATAAAAAAATGACAGAATTAGCCAAAAGTCTATTTTTCATCTGATGTCCCTGGCCAAGGTGTTATGGAAGGCATCCTAACATACATCATAACACATGACATCAGCTCTGATCATTCACTGTCTGCTTGTCAGAGTCAAAGTGGAAACTGCAGTCAAACATGGGCGCATAGGGAAAACACTGTGCACAAGGTAACCCACATTTAATGTTGAAAATGTTAGGGATTGAGCACAAACATGAAGCAAACAACAGTCAGACAAAGAGATGTAGCCCATCACCCAGTAATGAAGGCAGAGAAGGGAGGACTCAAAGCAAGCCTACCATATTTCCTGAGGAAGCCTCGATGAACGCCTGCTGTGCTCATGCCTGTGGTCATCACAGCAACAGGGACTAAATGAGAGGCAGAGTATTTGATGCTGAAAAATAGGGTAAGAGAGAGAGAGAAAGAGAGAGGAGAGAGAGAGAGAGAGAGAGAGAGAATAATCGAATAATCCCCACTATTTAGGCCTTCCTTCCTTAAACCCGTGCTGTTGCAAGTGGAATTGGAACCATCCCGCCTGTGCACACATAAACATCATATGAGCGCAAGAGCCAAATAATCATAACAGCCATGGATAAATCCCACCAGAAAGATCCCACGATTTTCATGGCAGCCATCACCAGATGTCTCACTGGACTCATCCCACACTGCTCCTCGGTCAGGAACACACACACACAGATTTAAGCCTCTAGTCGCAGTCTTGCACACAACATATGGGCGATTCATAATAGCTCATCATTAAACCGTCATCAAACCGGTGTCTCTCTGTGCCCCTGGATGGCCTCCGAACCACAGCTTGGGTCACCTCCCGCTCAGGCAGATTAAAACAGAGAGATTATTATTGTCGCACAGCTGGAAGCCTGTTGTTGCTGTGCTGTGGATAGGCCCAACCAAGATTTTAATCTGCCCAGACCTGGGATATGTGCCCTCCTACAACAACCTCCAAGATATAAACTGTTTTTCAATGTCATATATCCAAGTGGGATTAAATGCCACTCATTGTCTCGGCTTGGTTTGCTTATCACAGTTAGAATAACATTATGTAACAAGAGGGATCTTAGACAAACGCTACCACACCACCAAACCATAGTATCTGATGGGTACAGAAAAGAAATGTATTAACTTGAGAAAAAAATATATGTCCAGTTTTTTTCTGAATTAATAATATGCCTCAAAGACGCTGTCATTTACTTGAGATTTCACAGAAGTAAACCAGTTTAGTTTCATCCAGTTTTATTTTGGATTGAGTTTGAGACAATTGAAACATTACTTTATATTAACTGTCATTAATAATTAAACTTAAACTTAGTTAATAGTTGTTAACAATGAAATGATAATTGATAATGTTTATCACTAGATTATCTGCTGTTTTATCATTAGTTTGTGTAATATGAAATTATATACTGAATGTATCATAGCTGGTATGAGTAGCAACAAGTACATTCAGATTATATTAGAAAACAACTTATATAGCGTTTATTGTGCACATTGTAAGATTTTATATACTATATTAAGCATTTGTTCATGATCACCATTTGTAAACATTTATTAGTAAAAAATCTATAAACATTACGTAGACAGATGGACCAGAAACCAATTATTAACCACTGACAAAGTATTAACTATCCAAATAATGTTCATAGATGCTTTACAAAGTATTTATGAACCATTTAACAAGGTATTATAATAATCAGTTGCAACTTTATAGCCATCAAAATAATGTTTATAGATGTTTTATAAATATATTATTAACCATTAACAAATATTTGGTCTATCGATCCATGTAATGTGCATAGATGTTTTACAAACAAATTCTTAAAGGTTTACTACTAAGGCTTACTAAGTAGTAGTAGTAGTAGTAGTATGGAGCAGCAGTAGTAGTAGTAGTACCAGCCAGGAACGCAGAGCCATATCGTCCTTTCCAACCAACTACTCAGGACAAGACTTCACACTCCTCTGAATCTGAGACTGATGACAGATAAGATAAGATATTCCATTATTAGTCCCACAGTGGAGAAATTCACAAGTCACAGCAGCGACTGGGAAGAAACTGGAGAACCTCAGTCAGGTTTAAACCCTCTGCAACACTTTGCATTACCTGTAAGTGAAATGGAATGGAACAGTGCGTCCACCTCCTGAAATGGATGTGATGGGTGGGCTAAAGGTGGCTGGCAGTGGACATCAGTAGCATCTGTCCCTCTGCTGTCTCTCCTGGTGAACCAATAACCAGTCCCTCCAATTCAGTTTGACTTTGTGAAAGTAGAATAAAACCTGCCAGCCGAACTTTCTCTTCCATCACGGTCTGGAGGAACTCATGCATTTGAGTCTTTGTCCCACACTGATGCCAGTTGGGTCCTTCGTATTTTTCTGCATGTTTTGTCTCAAAGTGACGGCTCAAGTTGTATTCTTTGAAAACAACCGCAACCCTGTCTGGAGATGAGAAGGAGAGGACAGCTGAGGGGCTGCTAGCTAAGCTACAAAAGCAGTAAGGACTTTTTACAAAGCTGCATGAACCAAAGAAGGGAATGTAAGTGTTATGTTAAATGATAATGTAAGTGTTAATGTTAAGCTGAATGTTAAGTTTTGTTAATAAATAATAATAAAAGAAGAAGAAGAAGAAGAAGAAGAATAACAATATAAGATGAAAGAAATAAAATGGGAAGATATAAGAAGAAGAACAATAAGTACCCATAGAACTTATTTGCATTCACATATCTTGAGGTCAGAGGTCAAGGGACCCCTTTGAAAATGGCCATGACAGTTGCTCCTCGCCAACATTTAGCGCAAGTTTGGAGCATTATTTAACCTCCTTTTCGTATGACATGGCTAGTACCAATGGATTCCTTCGATTTTCTAGTTTTAAATGATACCAGTATCTCCACTCTTCTGGCCATGTGTTTGACACCCCTGTAAAATTTGTAATTTATCTGTTGACTTTAACATATTTGAATAGAGCCATGTTTCAGTTACCTGGTCTGTTTTATGCCTTGAATAAACGTTCATGTCCACTCACGGCATCGAACTGCAGAAAGACTTTGTCTGGTTTGTCTTCGACTTGTCTTGATCTGCGTGGACCTCCACCATTGGGTTGAGGTTCTGGCCTCGTTCCAGAGAGGCCTGGGCTCAGTTCTGACCCTAAGCCACCACTGGATCCAGAAACTGAGCTCAACAGGACTCCTCCGATACCTGGTGGACACACAGACAGGGAACGTATAGCAGAGTGAGGACTGCGCTTGATGTGATTTAGCTCGAAGATAATTTACACAGTGTATTTATGGACATTTATCTCCACAGGAATGTCTGTGTTTCCATTCTTTACAAATAGACATGTTTCTCAAATATGTATCGATTATTTAGCAACATATACTGCAGATGTGTATGCTGTAGATTAAATATTCACTTCAAACCAGAATTAAACTGTTATAACAACCTACCACACTAAAAATGAATGGAAAACAGCCAGTTTGTTGCCTTACTGAAAGTGAAAATCATTACTTTGTCACAGGCACCATCTAGTGGACATATACAGTACTGTACTGTACAAGGCCATTATTTCTGTGGGCTATCAATCATAAAGATGTTTAGCTAACAGCTGAAAACAAATAATTCTAGATTTAAACTGAAGGCTAAGTCAACCCTGTAGGAACTTCTTGATTTTCCTTGAAAAGTCGTCCTGGGACTAAAATTACCAAGATCTTCTTGGTGGAAACTCAGCTTAAGACAACTTTCCTCAAGAATATACAGCTGGCCTAAATCTCAGCATTTCATTCACTTCCTATAAAGAAACCTAAATGAAATTGCTATTTTTAAAGTTTGGATTTTTATTTTTGGCAGGAGCTCTCAAACAAGGACCCCTTACAGGGAAGAGCATTTTCCAAGGATACCCTCATAATCATAACACTGACTAAACATAATGCCTACTACCATTTGTACTTTTAGATGTCATTGTAACTATTTATGTTCTAAAACTTTTCAACTCAAATACTTCAGACCTGTTTCATAACACATTTCAATTTGAATCATGTCAAGATAAAAGATGACACGATCCGCAAATTTGCAACGTTAAATCAAAACCCGAGCAGGAGTGCAGCGGCTCAAACCTTCCGCTTCATAGGTTAGCCGGTGAGCTAACTAAGCTAACTAACCTCTTCTGGGCATCGAGCCCCCACAAACGGATCTGCTGGTCGTACTGCACCGCCTCCTCCTCGCTGAGGACCGGGTCCTCCTTCTCGATCATATCGATCTCTTTAAATCACTAAAAAGACGAGGATCGTAGTGTAAATCAGCCTTTTTATGCAGCTACAGCTCTAGTGGATTTTCAAATACCGCGACATTCTTCTGAATGAATGGGCGCTGGATGATGACGTCACACGGACCAACCCAATAGATGTGCTTTCTTACATTTCTGTATAATAATATAACATTATTTCTCGATTTTTTTATTGAAGTACTTTAAATTCAATTTATATCAGACACGTATTTATTTTCGTGCTAGTTTTAAGTATATATTTGTGTTGTTTAATGCTCATTTCAGAAAAGACTAAAAAAAAACAAAGACTGATCTTCTTGTGTTGCTGCCCTGTACAGGGGCCTACTCAGCTCAATAACCTAGCTTTGTCTTTATATATAGTTAATATATTGGCCTATAGTGATACATCATACTTTCATACTGATTAGGAGGGAACTCCATTAAATATTTTTCAGTGTCCATTCACAGTGGTTTCTGAATTAAATTTGCTGTAGCAGATTGTGAAGGGAAGGAGGGCCTTCAAAATGTCCATATCCCTGGGGCCCCCAATTTGAGGGAAACACTTTGACTCCCAGGAGCACCAAAAGCCCCAATATTCTGTAGTAGTATAGTAGTATAATTATTTTGGTTCCCTACAGCAGTCGAAGGAAAATTGGGTATGCAGCATTTGTTACTTACGCCCCTAAACTCTGGAACACACTACCCTTAGATATCAGGGAAAACAACTCAATAGATATCTTTAAAAGTAAGTTAAAAACTCATCTTACCTTAACTCACCTTAGCTTTTAATTAGCTCTTAATTAGTTTTAGCTGTAGTAGCTGGGGGCGGCAGTAGTCAGTCAGTCAGTCTGTAGGGAGTTGGCTTGGGAACCGGAGGGTCACTGGTTCAAGTCCCGACATGGACCAAGAACTGAGTGTGAACTGGTAGCTGGAGAGGTGCCAGTTTACCTCTTGGGCACTGCCGAGGTGCCCCTGAGCAAGGCACCAAACCCCCAACTGCTCGGGGCGCTTGTCAGGAGCAGCCCCCTCACTCTGACATCTCTCCATTGTTGCATGTATATGGGTCCTGTATGTGCATGTGTGTGTTAACAACAGAGTGTAAATTGAATTTCCCCTAGTGGGACTAATACAGGTTGATCTTCTTCTTCTTCTTCTTCTTAACACTGCTTGGCAGTGTTAAAACTAATGTGTTTATTGATTTTATATGTGTTTTACTTAAATTCTACTGTTTTATTTTATATTTTCCTCTGTTCTTATCATGTTTTTAAATATTCTTAAAAATTAGATTGTGGTAATTGGAGCAACTATAAAAATGAATAATAGCTGGACTGATTGAATAATGCATTGCTAATGAAAAACATTACCTGCATTATTACCAGATCTTGAGGCCATGTGTTGAAGAAGATAGATAGATAGATAGATAGATAGATAGATAGATAGATAGATAGATAGATAGATAGATAGATAGATAGATAGATAGATAGATAGACAGATAGATAGATAGATACTTTATTGATCCCAAATTGGGAAATTGTGGTGTTACAGCAGCAGGTTATTATACAAATTATCTTTCACTTGTATTTGTATCAATGTGGTGGGTATTGCAAAAGAACTGTGTTTAATCAACCTTTAAACAATCCACACACAGCAAACCTGCAGTATACTCCTCCCTCTTTTCGCTTAGTGTACAGTCTCAGGGTGCTGGACTTAGACCATGTAGAGCAGGTGGCTGATTGTAGCCCCACTACAGAATTGGTACCCGTAACCACTCTTGTGATGATGTGACTGAAGGGGTTCAGGCCTATGCAGAACAGCAGTGGTGATAACGCATCTGCGGTATATGCCGCACTTCATGTTGACTTGGGCAATCAGCTTTGTCTGAGAGTTGGCCTCTAGGGTTGTCTTCCACATTTCCATGGGGTTCTGGATGAAGGCCCTTAGGTTCCTGTTGATCATACAGTGCAAGACATGCCAGTATACGTGTGTGGCATTGAGTCATAGGCTTTCTTGTAGTCAATCCAGGCAGTGCACAGGTTGCTCTGTCCTTACAGTATCGGGAGACTGCTCGACCAGTAGCTGGTGTTTATCTGGTGTTACTGCCAATTCCTTTCTGAGCCTTGCTTATGCATTGAGCCACATGCTTACTCATCTTATAATGATGCCTGACACAGCCTTTCATGTTGTGCAGAGACAGGTTATTGAATGGTAGTTGGATGGGATGGGTCCCTTCTGGGGGTCCTTCAGGATTAGGACTGTCCTGTCCTGGGTTAACCACTCTGGGTGGGTCCGATCCCCACTCTGGGTGGGTCCCATCCTTCAGCAGCTGGTTCATCTGTGCTAGGCGTTCATGAAGTGCAGTTAGCTTCATCAGCCAATATTCATGAATGATATCGGGGCCTGGTACTGTCCAGCTCTTCATCTTTGACACTCTTTATTGGATTGCTAATGTTTTTTTGTGTTAATGGTAACATTTCAATTCGCTGCATCCTTGAATTATACATGGCGTTAACGAATACTATGAGATCAGCTTTATTTGTATTAATCAATTAGTATGGGCCATTAAATTATTTTGTTATCCATTCAAATCTATTCGTACAGTTCACGTGTGCAAAGCAACTTGTCGCTCAGTTAGCTCTATGCAGTTGAAATTGGTACCCGAATCATTGTCTTTCTACCTAAATATCTCTCGTAAGAAAGCTCATTTTAGCTCCCCATCACCCTTAGTCAGCTGGAATTTATTCCCTTCCAGTTTTAAATGCTAGTTATCCTCAAAGTATCATTTTTGGAACATGGCGACTAATCAGCCTGTTACAGCTTTTTAAAAGTGCTTGTGCTGCCTGCTGTCATGGACATTTGTCTAACATATCCCTTTAATTCACAGTCGTTCCCACACTGACTCGTCCCAAACATCGTACAGCATACACTTG
Organism: Pterois miles; assembly: GCA_947000775.1. Classification (NCBI taxonomy): domain Eukaryota; kingdom Metazoa; phylum Chordata; class Actinopteri; order Perciformes; family Scorpaenidae; genus Pterois; species Pterois miles. The sequence continues at coordinate 4,396,717 of CAMQGK010000110.1, read as the reverse complement.
TAACCCGTTCAAATCTGTTTGTACATATGGCTAGCCCCCGAGGGTACATTTCCTCTCAAGTCAAGATATATTAAAGCGAAGTGGCAATATAAGCTAAATGCCTATGTAATATTTTGTAGTTATATAGGGTCAGGTTAAATCCAGCTAAATGGGAGAACTACGACACCTGCTGTCATTAATGTGCACCTGCATTGAGTTCTGTAACAAAGGATTATGGGTAATTGTCAAAGTAGTGGAGGGTTTGCTTAAGGTAACATGTCTTTGAATGTCTGTAGACAAAATGTTGTTAATTAGCTCTAATGCACTTAAGTTAATTTGACTTTGTTTGGTGGCAAATTAATTACAAAGTTGATAAAGTTGCCATGTTTTTATTGAGTTAACCACTCGTTTCCATATGTTGCCGGTAAAAATATAATTTGATGTTGCTAGCTGTGTCACATTTCAGACTGCGCATGAGTTGCGTGTCCACAAGAGGTGACCGTTACCTGTATTTTCCCTTTGTCAAAACCAGGTATGTTACATGTCAGTAGAAAGTGTTGTGTCCTCTTTCAGACATGCAGGTGGATTGTTGTTTTATTCATTTAGCTGTGCTGTGAGTGAAAATTATTACAGAATTGTTATTATGAAATGAAAATACTTGGGAAAAAAACAGGTAACAGTCCAGAGTCTGAGAAATGGTGTATTTTTATATTTTATTGCATTTATTTTTCCTCGTGGAAGACAGAGATTTATGTGTGTCATTTAATTAGTTTATATACATAAAACCACTATACGATCACTAAGGATTATGGGTAATCCACAGAGCAGCAGAGGATTTACTTAAGACTGCGCAACAGCTGTGTGTCCACAAGAGTTGACTGTTACCTGCATTTTCCTTTAGTCAAAACTAGATGTGGAATACACCTGCTGTTACCAACACTTTGACCAGCTCCAATATTTTCATTTAGGCAGAAAATATCACACACAGGTCACACCTTGTAAACTGTAATTATTTAATTATTCTATAACCACGGTTTGGTCTGCAAGTGCACCTGCGAGTCAAGCTCGGGGGATACAGTTAATACAATCTCTTTCGGTAATTTCCGTAAGAAGCCGTCATGATGTCATCCTCGGAGAAACCCGCCCCCTTTTTCTTAGGAGAAGACAGTCGGCCATTTTAAGTGTAGCAGTCGTCATTTCACATCGCTACAGTAGGACGGAGAACGTCAGGACTCAATTTCATCATATTTCTCTTACAACTGTGGTGGAGAATTGCCTACTATGAACTGAAACTCTTCCTAAAATCAAAACAAGTAGATCCTAGTGAAGTGACGCATAAGCCAGTAGATTCCAGTGTCGAGTTGTAATTTTTTGCACCTCAATGTAGCTAGAGGAAATGGCTGTGGAAAGCATGACTGTCCATCCAAACTCCCCAACTACCAACCACGAACACAACAGTCTCCTGACTGACGAAAGGTCGAGTAATTCTACAATCATATTGTAATGAAATTATTTATTTGTCCTGTGCTTTTACACAAAAAGCCCGGGGTTTCTTTTTCTTTTTCTGTCAGAGGGATTAAACTCGCCTTTTCTGGAAAACGAGTACAGAGGTAAAGAACGCCATGTTGACACGACACCGCCAACTGGGAGGCCAAATAGCTCCTGGGATAACGTTATTCCCTGTGTTTTATTACGTTATCACAACCAACGATCAATCGACTCAAGCCAACTTTGAAGGAAAAAGACGACGTTGAAACAGCTGATTAATAATACTTTCGCCGCCATTCTTGTCAATTCAACGACTACAGAGCATCGGTTAATTACTCGCCCGTCTTTAAGAACAGTTAACTAATTTACTTAAATTCAATTAATTGTGTGTGTGGTGGTAATATCTGCCAAAAAACCCAAGCGATTGTCTTTTGCTAACGATGGGCCTAGCTTCATGGTAATTTAGCAATATTAGCTTGTCGGCTAAGCTAATGGCTAATGTTGTTTTGTGAATCGTAACTTCACAGATGCGTTTCAAATCGCCGCAGCGTTGAATCATACATGGCCTCAACGAATACTATGAGATCAGCTTCATGTGTGTTAATCGATTAGTATGGGCTATTAAATTATTTTATAATCCGTTCAAATCTATTCGTACAGTTGGCGTGTGCGAAGCAACTTTGTCGCTCAATTAGCTCTACGCAGTTGAAATTGGCACCCGAGTCGTCGTCTTTCTATCTAAATATCTCTCGTTAAAATGCTAATTTTAGCTCCCGATCGCCCTTAGGCAATTGGGATTTATTCCCCTCAAGTCTTAAATGCGCGTTATCCTAAAATGTAATTTTTGAAACGTGGCGACTAATCACTATTGTAGCCTGTTAAAGCTTTTTAAACGCGTTTGTGCTGCCTGCTGTCATGGATATTTGTCTAACATATCCCTTTTATTCACAGTCGTGCCCACACTGACTCGTCCCAAACATCCACAAAAGTGACCCAAAATGTGTAAAACGTCTGCAAAGCATCCCAGAAGTGTTTCAAGTCAAACACAAAGTTCCCTATTTCCACAGTCCCCAGTTGGCAAATGTGCTGTATGTTACTCAGTTGGCCCCATTTAGCAGTCCAACAGACCCCACTAGTGTCCCTAAAAGGTTAGGGGGGAAAAAAACTTTTTCACTGGTTTTGAGTGCAAAATGTGAAGAAACCCTGTCACAGTAAGTATTCCCCATTTTAATCGTGGCCCTTTTGCTTCTAGACTTCACTTCTGGACTCATCCACTGAGCTAATAATGTACAATAATGCATGGTAAATCCTGTGATTTAGTCATCCTGAATAGACAAAATGAATCTTGTGCTCTCTTGAACTTTCACATCTTCTCACAGTTTGCTTGTCGGACATGTTATGGATATAAATGGAAGCTTGACATGGATGAAGGATGACATACTGTACAGTCATGGCACTACATTAATACTTGTGTGGGGTCTAACCAATTGAGTACATGACCGTTTTTCCTCTCACAGGTGTGTTAAAGCCTAAGTTTGTGTTGGTCGAGTTAAGTTTGCACTGACGTGACCTTTTCATTCCCTGGCTGAGCATAGAGAAATCTGGGTGTAGTTTGTGTGCACTGTAAGTTTTCCTCAAACTGGCACATTATTGGCAGCAGGTGATGTGTATAGTATCTCCACAGGCCATCAGCCTGTAGTGAATCCAGCCACTCCCTATTCATAAAAACCTGCTTCCATAATACAGCGAAATCCCTGTGCTGTAACAGAGAGGCCTCTCTGACTCATGGCACATACCAGTAGAGAGGCAGAGGAGAGACTTGGCTGTTGAGATGATGCTCCCGAGTTTGTGGTGTTTGGATTGGATCAAGACAGAGAATCCTGAAGTTCAGGTTTAGCAAAGCATTTGAGGCAAGGAGATAAAAAGGTGAAAATCTCATATTGTACGTTTGTGTTGGGCCAATATTGGCCAGAAACGCTGCACAGTGTGTCTATATTCACATTTTTGGAGCTACTTTGCGTACAGTGTGGGAGTACCACTTTCAGGGGGCGCTATAGCAGGTTTTGGATTTCATACAGGCTTTTGTTTCAGAACAAAATCAAACGAGCCCAAATATCATAAAGATTTTGTTGAGCATATAATGGGTGTATGTGTGGAGTAGGACTGTCAATTTATTGAAATATGTAATCACGATTAATCACTTTATTTGTACGAAGTGTACCTTAAAGGGAGCTCTGTCAAGTATTTAATACTCTCATCAACGTGGGAGCGGGCGAATATGCTGCTTTATGCAAATGAATGTATATATTTATTATTAGAAATCAATGCAAAACAATGACAAATACTGTCCAGAAACCCTGCATTTAGCATGAGAATATGCTCAAATCATAACACGGCAGGCAGCAGCCCAGCAGCTGTCAGTGTGCTGACTTGACTATGACTTGACCCAAACTGCATGTGATTATCATAAAGTGGGCATGTCTGTAAAGGGGAGACTGGTGGGGACCCAGAGAACCCATTTACATTCACATATCTAGAGGTCAGAGGTCAAGGGACCCCTTTGAAAATGGCCACGCCAGATTTTTCCCACCTGAACATAGCATAAGTTTGGAGTGTTATTTAACCTCCTTCATGGCAAGCTAGTATGACATGGTTGGTACCAATGGATCCCTAGGTTCTCTAGTTTCATATGATGCCAGTATCTTATCTACAAGATAAAAATGCAAGTTGTATTTAAGAAATTAGTGGTGTTAAAGTTGATTTGCGTGAATATGTTAACTTTGACAGCCCTAGTGTGGTGCAACACCAGGTTTTTATATCTGTTCTCTGCCTAAAAACCCCCAACAAAAACAGGTTTACTACATTATCTGGGTAACTGCAGCGTAAAACCTACATCACCCTCATCTTCTCAGTGCAAAGTTATGCAGACATCATCCAGTCATCTTTCCAACACACTTGGCACACCGGAGAGGCTTCAGTTGGTTGTAATTTCCTCACCTCACTGCTGGATACTGCCAGACCCTACACACTGGACCTTTACATTTGACATTTTTCATTGCTATTAAAGGGACAGTGTGTAGGATTTGGCAGCATCTAGTGGTGTGGTTGCAGATTCCATCCAACTGAATATCCCTACGCTGCTACAATAATAACACTACTTGAGGAGCAATGGAGGTCAGACGTCAGCTGGCGCTACCACAGTTTAGCACTCTGCTGCTCTCATCACTGCACACACAAGCGTGTCTTTCTACTACAGTGACCTTCAGGTAACATAAGTGTGAAACGCTCTCTCGAGCCAGTGTTCATTTGAGCAGCATGACAGACTCTTTTAAGAGGATCTGCTCCATATGGAGATATGAAGGGCTCATTCTTAGCTGATGAAAATGCATTATTTTCAGGTGATTATACACAAATGAAAGCATAGTTATGAATATTATATTCCATTGCTACTTATAGATCCCCTGAAATGTTACACACTGTTCCCTTATAACAACGTCCTCTTAAATTTAGTGTCTTTCATATGAAGTGGTTGAATCTAGTTAGAAAGGTGTTGAGCTGATTTTTGCCCTTGAGTCATTTCCATGCATTTAATGCATATGAAGCAGTGCCATGTGTGCATAATTTGCATTTAACTCATCACTGTTGTTCTGTGGCAGCTTGACAATCAGGTGTGTTGAAGGTCTGAATTACAACCATACTGCAATGGATTTTCTGTTGTTGTTCCTTATACTGATGTGGTTGTTTTTCTGCTATTGTATTATAAGATAGTATAAACTCAGTGTATGCAGCATTCTCCTGGCAGCATTGGTGGTCAGTTTTAGGTGAGCCCTTGTGGGTATATTGTTATGTGCACTTTGTGGAGTAGATCCATATGTGGAGTAGTGGCTTCATCAGGAGTTTAAACAGGCACATTTGTGAGTAATAGAGGTGCTGTGTAAATACACCTGTAAGAGACACAGGCACGAACAAAAACACCATCTTGCATTTTGTTCCCCCCTGACTTTAATCACTAGTCGTAGTATACAGTTTATCTCTCCAACACTGTGTCGGGTGTTCTCTTAAGATTCAAAATCATACAATACATACTATGCATTATAGTGCAGTTTAAAAAAAATAAATCTTTACGACAGAAAGCAATAGGTAGTATAAGGATGACATTCAAAGAATTACAAGTGGGGCAAAGGCCTCAAATTTAATAGTTTCCTTTTATAGTCAAATCAGTCTGACTGATGTGTTTCAGTCCAATTTATGCCTCAGGGCCTCAGCCAGCTGTTAAATGCTGAGACGTTTCTCGATTCTACTTAAGAAAATTACTTGATTACTGATTTCAGTCACAAAATGGAAATAATTCAACTTGCTTTACATAAATGATGACTTAATGGCGACTTTACCAAGCCTCTGTACTCGTTATTCCTCTGCGACCGCTGAAAACAAAACATTACATTTTCATTTTTTAATCATTTTTATTATATATTTTGATTTTGTAATTTATGTCCCAAAACTTAAGATGTGGTGGCAGACTGAGCCCCAGCTCTTGAAAGATGGCATATGTAACTTCCCTCTCTCGTGTTCTTTACATGTACAGGCCAGAGGATGGAGAGCTGGAGGAGGGTGAGCTGGAAGATGATGGGGGAGATGTGGAGGAGGAGGAGATTGGTGGAGGTACATCCGCAGCTGCAGGAGGAGGTGGAGATGGCGGCGATGAAGCAGGTGGAGGTGGTGAAGCGGTAGGGGAAGGGGCCGGGGAGAGGCCTCGGCGAAGTAAGGAGCGCCACGCCAGCAGCAACTCAGATGATGAGAGATCCCACCGTCGCAAGAGGAAGAGGAAGAAAGAGAGGGAGCGAGAGCGGGAGAAGAGGAGGTCCAAGAAGAAACGCAAATCCAAACACAAAGTAAGATTGCTGTCAATCTAGTTATTTGCACCCGTCTGTCTTAATCTACAAAATATGAGCCTGTGTCTTTTACTACAACTTTTTCTCTGAATATTTTATCATAATTTGCTCTCTCTCAGCGTCACGCTTCCTCTGATGACGACCACTCGGACTTCAGTGATGACTCTGACTACAGTCCCAGTGAGAAGAGGAAGTATAGAGAGTACAGCCCTCAGTACCCCCCTTCTGTAAGTCTCAAGAACTAACCCTATCATTATTATTATTATTATTATTATTAAGTCACCCGATAAGACAAACAAACTAACTGTTGGCTGCAGTCGTAGACCAGCAACTCTTGTGTTCTGCATGGTAAGATTACTGTTTTTGTGAAGGAGTCTGGTCTGGTGGCTTTGAAGACAGCGATGTAACAGCTTCAGTTCTCTATCGGATGGCGGGTTAAAGTGCCGTTTTTCACCTGTTCCCATTCACAGCCATGTAACCTCGCTATCAGACAACCCTTTCTGACAGGGACCTGAAGCCACTAGACTATATTCACAAAAACAGCAATTTTACCTTGGTGTCAGACGGACTTTTTTGGCGGGGAACTGAAGCCATTATATCGCTCTCTTCAAAACCACCGGACTCCATTCACAAACACAGCAATTTTACCATGCACAATACAGGGGAGCACACACACAACCCCACGTCAAACAATCTGAACTAACACTTTCAATTATTTCTAAACTTAGCATAGCTAAGGTTGACTCAGCTAGTGCTAGCGTTCATTATTCATGACTTTATTGATTAGCTTTTGCAATGGTTGAGTGGGCGTTTCCATTTGAAAAAACAAAACAGAACACACCCTTTAAGTAAGATTCAGGATTCCTGATTATGTCAGTATTCATAAATGTTTACCCGTCTCTAGTCTCATGGGGGCTACGGCGGCTCAAAGAAGGGCAGCTACATGAAGATGGACAAGCAGGGCTACGGAGGTTACGATGACTTTGAAGATGAAAACTTCGAGGGAGAAGAGGAGGAGGACATGGGAGATGAAGACTATGATGACTTCACCAAGGAGCTCAACCAGTACCGCAAGGCCAAGGAGGGAGGGAGCGGCCGCGGCGGACGTGGTGGGTCCACGGCAGTCGGGTTAAAGCTGCTGAAATTCTGCTGCATGCTAAATATTTACCAAACTGAGATTTAATCCAGTTCTCAGGGAGGCAGTGAGGTCTGAACTACATTTATAAAAATGTAGATTTATTTAGGAATACTATTATACATCTACATACACTGACCTATAGCAAAGCAAACAGACTTTTAATCATGTGTTTGCTAAAAGTATCTTATCAATTCAAATTCCACAGATAAGTTACTGAATGTTCCCTCTGTAGCTTGCCCTTGTTTCACTTCTCTCTGTGTCTGTGCAGGGGGCAAAGGTCGCATGAAGAACCTGAGAGGACGTGGAGGAATGAGGGGAGGGAGGAGGGGAAGAGGAGGAAGCAGAGGAAGAGGAGGTCGTGGTGGAGGAGGAAAGATGGGAGGAGACAATGACGATGGAGATGGCTATGGAGAAGACATGGAGGTGAGGTTTGGAATTCAGAATGAAGCCTATTATCTATTTGCTTTGGTCAATATCCAGCAAACAAGTTGCTGCATTTTGTGTGTACGCAGTTGTATAAATATATTTCCCATAGAAACATTCTAGTGAACAAAAAACACTTAAAGCAGTCATGTCGCTCTTTTTTAGTTGGGAAAGTAGTTTATTCTGTGTTAGACAAACACCATCTGTAGTTATTGTAAACAATCCCCTTTTGCTGTCCAGCACTGAGAAATTAAGCCTGTTGGGGGTCTAAGGAAGAGTGGTGAATAACACTGTAATACTATAATAATAATAATTTCAAGTCTTTTGCTGTGTTCTCATTTCCCAAAACAATCCAAACTTAGAGTACAAATTATTACTCTTACAGCTGCACTCTATGGTCATAATGTCTCAGAAACTGTAGTCTCAGACATTTAATTATTCACACATAATTCAGGAAAATAAGCTCCTTTACTTTTTATTTCAAGTTGATTCTGAAGTTATAGTCTCTGAAGCCTTAAAGGGATAGTTCGGATGTTTTGAAGTGGGGTTGTATGAGTTAATCATCCATAGACAGTGTATTACCTACAGTAGCTGACATGCCCTCAGTTAGGAGAAACCGTCAGGAGTACCAGCATTGGAGTAAAGCAATGTAGTGCTGTGAATGGGGGCAATAGAACAATGTATTGTAGACACATAAAAAGTTTAAGTGTGTGCTATATTGTGAAGACTTTCACCGCTTGCCATCAGACAGCCTTTTCTGATGGGGGACTGAAGCCATTGTATCCATCTATGCTCTCGTCAAAGCCACCAGACTCCATTGCCAAAAACAGTAATACATTACAACAACAACAGTAATACCACAGCAATACATTGCTTTGCTTCCGCACTGGTCTGTTTCTCCAAACGGGGCATACTGACCTTCATCTACTGTAGGTAATACACCGTCTGTGAATGATTACCTCAAAACATCCCTTTAAGTAAGTGACACTCATTTAGTGATGTTTGAAATCTGTTCTTATAGTATGGAGATGATGACTATGATAACATGGGGGATGATGACTATGATGACTACTCAAAAGAACTCAATCAGTACAAGAAGTCCAAAGACAGAGGCAGAGGTGAGTTTGGACCTCAGGTAGTTGTCTTTGTGTTGTTGTTCTTTATCTTTATTTTTCTTGAAGTAAAGGTTAATTCATGTAACTCCCCTTTAGAGCAACCTTACTCTGTCTGATAGTGTTAAAGATCTATGTTGCCAAGATATTCACTCTTCCGTCTTCAATTTCTGTTCCAGGGGGTAAAGGTGGCCGTGGGCGAGGGAGGGGTAAAGGAGGGCGGGGTATGCTCAGAGGAGGAAGGGGTCGAAACCGAGGGAGAGGAAGAGGAGACATGGGTAACGATGATGACAACAATGGGGACATGGACAACGGGGTAAGGCTTTTATAATTCTGTTCACAGATCAGTTCAAAGTGTCCTGATACTGTAAATGAAAGAAAGCTGATAATTCAAAATTCTAATAATACAAATGGCTGCTTCACTCCTCTCACTGTGTTGGTTTGTGTGCATGTATTTTAGGACGGAGGTGGAGGAGGCGATGGACCAGGACTCGGGAGGAGGAATCATAATGAGAAGCACCAGGATAAGAAAGGAAAGGCCATCTGCAAGTACTACATCGAGGGACGATGCACCTGGGTAAGATCATACAAATATTCTCTATTTTTGCTTGAAATGTGTATGTTGAGTAACTATTTTGAGTTTTGACAGGAAGACCATTTTTGTTCACAGAACACAGGAATATCTGGTTTACTGCTGCTTTGACCTGTTAGTTTGTGTTACTGTGTGACTTTACTGTTTTAAACAGTTAGTTCGGATTTACCAACAGCCCACAATGGCATACACTAACTAATCCATCGAGGCAGCAGTAGACCAGCAACTACATGTTGTGTGAGGTAAAATTACTGTTTGTCAATTGACCTCAAATGTGATACAGATTCCTTTAAAAGGGAATTTTGAAGTTGATTAATTTAAAACAGTTACAAATGGTATATGGTAATGGTAAATATGCTAATATACAGTTAAACTCAATTGATTGTCAAAGGAAATTTGGCACCAGTGACATGAAGTGGATGAGTTTAGGTTGATAAAAACCTTGAAAATATCAGGCAACAAAACACAATAACAGACCATTTTTTAATATTCTGTGGGTCTATTAGTTATCCATAGACAGCTCCCTGAAACATGTCCGTTAGGTTTCATTCTGGCCTTTTCTCAACCACCAGGGGGACCACTGCAACTTCAGCCATGACATTGAGCTGCCCAAGAAGAAGGAGCTGTGCAAGTTCTACATCACTGGATTTTGTGCCCGAGCCGACCACTGTCCGTACATGCATGATATCCTTTACTTTTCCAAAGGAATTATGGGTATATTAAAGCTGACAGTTTTTACCAGTGTGAAGTTGCATCATGCAAATTCAACCTACCTGAGAATATGATAGGTTTGCTTTTATCTCAGAATTCAAATGAGAACATAGGAGTATTTTTTGAGTGTTCCTCCTTGACTCCTGTGCTACGTGAATTCCCCTGTAAGCTGTTCCACACTACAGGGAACTGTGTCAACGGTGACGAATGCATGTTCTCCCATGACGCCCTCAGTGATGACACGCAGGATCTGCTCAACAAGGTAGGATCCTCCATCACAGCTAATTTCTTTAAAAGGTCTGAAAATATTTTTATTACTATTATATGTACGTCAAGGTTCTTTTAAGATGTAAAATACAGTGAAATGTTTATTATTATTATTTATAGAATTTGCATGAGGCCATTGTTGAAGATCACCAGCACAAACTGTGTTTGATCTTATAAATGCCTTGAGAAAGTATTTCAGATAACCTTATAGGTGGATGTGTTCGTTTTCTAGATGCTGGCAGAAGATGCAGAGGCTGGAGCTGAAGATGAGAAGGAGGTGGAGGAGCTGAAGAAGCAGGGGATCAACCCTCTCCCCAAACCCCCTCCTGGAGTTGGCCTCCTCCCCACCCCTCCTCGGCCTGTTCCTGTAGATACCAATACAGGGACAGGGGATTTCGGCGTGCCTGCGACCGCTGACTTTGGGGGTCTTTCTGGACCTAACCAGGTGCCCATTGCAAACAAAGTTCCCCCAGGACCAGGGCCTGTTCCAGGGCCCAACCCCTGTGCTGGACCCCCTGTCCATGCCCCTGATGGAAGTCCCTTTCAAGGTGGGCCCCCAAATCCCAGTGGCCCTCCTCCCCACATGGGCCCCCCACCTCCTTGTGGTGGAGGGGGAGGTGGTGCGGGGAAGAAGATCCCCTCATTGTTTGAGATTAAAGTTCAGCCGACGGGACAGCTAGCTCAGAAACTGGCCGTCAGGTAAGATATCAGAAAACAACCATTAAAGGTATAGTTTTGGTGTTTTGAAGTGGGGTTGTATGAGGTGCTTCTCCATGGTCAGTGTACCTACAATAGATGATGGTCTGCACACCCCCAGTTTGGAGAAACAGACAGGAGTACCAGTACGGGAGCAAAGCAATTGACTGCTGTGGACGTGGGCAGCAGCAAAAAAGATTTTAGCTTTCTAAAAACAATCACTATAATTATTTATAAGTGTACGCTATATTTTGAATATTTTCATATCTTAATTTGTTGTGAAACATTTTAGATGGGGTTCTTGAAGTTGGTATCTATGCTCTTGCCAAAGTCACCAGACTCCATTGAAAAAATAGTAATTTTACCTTCCAAACAAACGGCGGTTGCTGGTCTACCTCCTCCTCAGTTGGTTAGTTTGCTTATGTTATTGTGAGACTTTGGTAAATCCAAACTATCACTCAAAAGACAAATATGTTCCTTTTAATATAGCCAACAAAATAATAGTTCAAATCTAAAGCACAACTAAATAACTATTTAAAAAGTACGTAATGTAGTCATAGAAAAAGCAAAATAACATCTATTGCAATGAATGCTATAAAATGGGACCAGGATCAATCGATAGTGTAATCAAGTGACTGCACATGTGATTTACTAACTCAAAAAATGGGTTTATTGTTAAGTTACTCTTAAACTCTTCCTGATTTCTCCCTGCAAATTCTTTGAAGTTTTAACTATTCCTTTCCCTCTCTATTAGGGGCCAGTCTCCAAATAGCAACCAGGGTCAGACTGCAGCTCCTGGACCCCAAGGGGCCCCTGGTGCTCCTCCTCCCTGCTTCCCTACTCCCCCAGGCATGATGCCCCCTGACATGCAGAACATGGGCCCCAACCTCGGGATGAACCAGGGCCCCCCAACATGGGCCCCGGCGGACCGCCCATGATGGGAGGATTTGCGTCTGGTGACGGCCCTCCACATGGAGGTGCTATGCCTCCAGGTCCTCCTCCGGGTGGAGGAAACTTCTTCAATAACTTCTTCAATCAGCAGGACGGTATGAAGATGGAGGGAGTGGTGCAAGAAGGTGAGAGTCCATTACAATAATCAAACTGAATGATTAAAGACTGAAAGAATAAGTGCCAAGTTAGCAATCAGTTGATCGATACACAGGACAAAAAACCCCACTAATATCCACTAACATCTGTGGCATCAGCATTCGTTACCAAGAAAAATGACTCTGCAGTAGTCTTGGGTCTTTATCGGCTCCAGCTTCAGTCAGCAGTAATAGAAATATGTGTTGAAGTGAATATATAATAAATACTGTATAATCAACAGGGATTTTGACAATTATAATTTATTAACATACAAAACATATAATGAATATGCTCTTCTCAAAGCCACCAGACTCCAGTCAGACGCTAGTGATTTTACCTCACTGATCATCAAAACACACATCATTCAAAAATCATCTTTGTTGGTCTTTCCGCTGATCCAACAATCGTCAACTCTGGTTTGAGAGTTTGAAGAGAGACTGAATAAGTTACATATAAAAAAGAAGTAACCACCGTAGCATTTTCACTGTTTTCCATTTCGTTCATGACGTCCAACATGACAACAACAGAAAGGCGCACTTGTCTACTGACAATGGGAAAGGAGTCTATCCCTTATTTTTAGCAGGTTTTCCAGTGTTTAAGAATCCTGAACATATGTGCAAAATTTGGTGGAAAAATAGTCTTACTGTTTCTCTACTGACACTCACTGTTCTTTTTCAGGTGACAGCTACCAGGGTTTTGGTGGTATGGACGAGAGAGGAGGAGCAGGGAAACATGGAAATCAGTCAGGTGGCCAAGACGGCTCTGCTAACGGAGCGTCAGCCAGTCAGGGAGGGATTTCTGTGCCTGACTTCCTGCCTCCAGCGCAGCGCGTCCTGTTCATGAGGATCCAACAGAAGCAGCAGGAAGAAGAGGAACGAGCTCGCCGGATGGCTGAGGGAGGAGCAGACAAGAGTAGAGACACTGAGGGTAGAGCAAAAGCATCTGCACTTGTTTGTGTATAAATTATTATGATTCCTTTGTCATAGTGAGTTGTAATCCTCCTTTATATAATCTTTTTGTCATTTCTCTTAAAAAGCACCCTTTACACATACTGTAGTTGGAGAGATGCAAAAAGAGAAAAATACTGTAGATTCATGTTGACAAATTTAGGGTGCTTTCAGACCGTACCCATTTGGTTCAGTTAAAATGAACTCTGGTCTGGTTGTCCAGCTAGTATGATTCGTCTGGGCTGTGTGAAAGCTGTCAGTCAAACCATTAATTAATCTACCACTACCACTATCTAATCTACATTGCATTACACTGCATTTTATGATAGCAGATATGTGATTTTAGCATTAAAGCTAAAAAACTAATAAATTAATTTGCTGATGGTGAAATCTGTTCAGGAAGCAGTGTTATGTTTTTAAGCCCACGGACATAAGCACATCAGCGCCAGTATTTTCTCTGATTAATAGGTCAAAAGCTGTTAAAACATCTGATTCTGTGATGCATGCACAGCAGCCAGAGCCAGAACGGTCTCCAGCAGCTGACTACATGCTGATTTACAAGTACAGTGTGAGCACTCAGGATGTGGATGATGATCAGTCCATACAGTGTGAGCACATAACTTGTGAGCTTTGGCATTACATCGCAAACAATCTACTCGTACAGTTGGAGTAGGATTTACACAACAACTTTTCTAAAATTGTACAGTGTATGCCCAGCTTTGGTGTCAGCTGTTGTAGGTCAAGTTTGATATTACATGCTGATGGTTATTGTTGACTTTTGTTAATTCAGTGGCCTAGTTTACAGTAATAATGTGCATGTAAGCACCCTATATCTAGCCCTATATACCCTATTGCTATATCTATTAGACGTTTGCACAATGTGAATGTGATACCAATCAAAAGTTTCTTCTCATTCTGAGCGCTTCTCCAACAGTCAACAGAAACCTAAAATATGACGCCTTTAATTAAAAATTCCTTCCGGGTTAATAAATGTGTTTCTGATGTAAAGAGATAAACATCCAAACATGTGCTTCCTTCTTCATCAGGTGACTCAGGGAACTGGTACTCCAGTGAGGATGAAGATGGCGGTGGTAGTGTGACCTCCATCTTGAAGACGCTCCGCCAGCAGACCCAGGCTCCTCAAAAATCTGATGGCCCCCCGAGCGACCCTCGCCTCCTGAAAGCCACACCTGCCCACGCTCCGCCTCGGCCAGCAGACCCCCGCTTGGCTCGGGACCCACGCCTGGCACGTGCTGCAGATTCGGCCCAACTCTCCGACCCCACCCACTCCTTGCCCGCTCTATCTTCCGGACCGCCTGCAGACCCCAGATTAGCCCGGCTGGCTGCTGCTGTCTCAGCGGGATCCACCTCCCACTCGCCTCCTGCTCCTAAACCAGAGCCTCCTCTGGTCTACAAGCCCCCACCGCTTACAACCCCAGCAACAGAGGAGGAGGAGACGGAGCGGGTTCTACGGGACAAGCCGGTGCCGATTCCTTTGGACCCGCTCATGGGTATGGCTCTGAGAGACCCACGCTTGCAGCTTCAGCAGTTCAGCCACATCAAGAAGGATATTGTTCTCCACATGCCGGCGTTTGCCAAAACCATCACCTGGTCACCTGAGGATCTCCTTCCTCTCCCTATCCCCAAGCAGGACCTCCTTCCTCTCCCACCAGGCATCCCTCCTGTCTCTTCCATAGACCCACGTCTGTCCCGCACTCAGCAGTCACTCCAAACATCGCTCCCTAACTCACAGCCTCCTCCCGTTCCACCTCCTCCCTCCTCCTTGGACCCTTCTGGTCCCTCCTCCTCCACCTCCTCCCTCCCAGACTTTGAACTGCTGTCTCGTATCCTGAAGACTGTTAACTCCAGCCCGTCCCAGACTCCCTCCCCTCCTCTCCTACCCACCCCTATTCCCCCTATGTCGCTGCTGGGTCCCCCTCCCTCCATGCCTCCCCCACCTGCAGAAAAGCCTGTTGACCCCCGTGTGTCCCGTAAAGGCCCCACAGACCCTCGTCTCCAGCCTCAGAAGTCAGCACTGAAGCAACCATCAGACCCTGCCCCCCCCCCAGTACCCTCTACCTCTCCAGCAACAACAGCTAGCTCCTCTCCCCCCACCATCGCCCCCTACGACCCAAGGCTGCTCTCCTCAGGTGGGGCAGGCCGTGGTGTAGGAGCCAGGGCACCAGGGGGAGCCAGTGTGCTGAGCAGCATCAGTCTCTATGACCCTCGGACTAATAAACCAGGCAGCCCTGGTATCAGCAGTGGCTCTAACAACTCCCCCAATTCAGCCAGCACAGAGTCCAAACCCAGTGACCCCCCGACGGTTAAACCTAAGTCCAAGGAGCCCCTGTTTGTTCGGAAGTCTGCGTTGGACCAACCAGAGCCAGAAAAAAGTGGGGAACAAGGCACCGATCGATACAACAGCTATAACAGGCCCCGGCCCAAACCTGCGCCCTCGCCCAACTCCGCGGCGCAGGGAGGGCCCACTGCAGCCTCCACCGGAGGTCAGGGTACTCCTGGAGCTGCTGGGGATCAGGGGCACGCTGGCGTCCACAATCTACCAGTGTCGTCTTTATTTGGCGTGGTGAAACAAGCGGCCAAGCCTGGTGGGACGGGCAGCCCCTTTGGAGGCAACAGCCCGGTGCAGCCTGACCAGGCAACCATTGAGCAGGACAACGCCTCGCTGAAGGACGTTTTCAAAGGCTTTGACCCCACAGCCTCGCCTTTCTGCCAGTGACCAATCACTGAACGCTAAAGCCCATCACGTTGTCGCACGTTGGCTTGTTTTATCATTTTTTGGACACTGAACAGATCAGTGAAAAGGAGAAAGGAGAGCGCACTGAGGCAACTGCCTGTATGACTGCTTAAGCCGACAACAATTTTGTGAACAAACACATCATGCTTCATATACACACACACACACACACACACACACACACACACACACACACACATTTAGCAGAGTGTTTCAGATTCAGATTCTATAAAGACTGTTGGGTTGTGGGAAGGGTTTAAAGTTAAATCTCTATTTTAAACAAACTTATTGACATATAAATAAATGTATTCTCTTCTTCTCAATGCTTAACGAAAACAGTTATTCAGACAGCAGCAAAAACAGATTTATATGGAAGGAACATTTTAGCTTTGCATCTTTTTTTCGTTAATCCTCTTCATTTCACTTCGTAAATTTTCTCCTTGCCTCTAAACTGATTGATGTGCTTGTCTATATTTTAGGGCAGTCAAAGTTGACAATGCTCTTCTTGGCAACAGATGGAAAGACAGAATACATCTCAACAAAATATTTCATATTTGTGGTGTTTTTGTGATTAAGTGAATGGCACGGAGGCAACTCCTTTAACACTGTTGCCCTTCAGAAACAACACTGCCTCTGCCTCACATTTGCTGCAGAAACAATTGCAATTACCTAAACTTTAAATCTGTATTCAGCTATATTCTTTTTTTAGTATTTATTTTTCTACTTCTTTGCACTGTCAGTTTGTGTCCTCTGGGGCTGTGTTAAGTGTTTTAGTGTCTCCTCTAGCTGTTCATTTACTGTTTTATTTCAGGTTTTCAGCTCTTACCCAAAACAGGTAATTTTGCTGGTACAGGAAGTGACTGCCTCTCGAACCACTACGCCACTGTTATTTTTCCCTTCAGCAGTCTTGTTACTTTCACGTTTGTTTTATTTTTCTATGAAAACAGAGTTTATAAATGACGGCTTCTGTAGCTTAAAGGTAGAGGAAATGAAAAAGATGGTTGGTCAACACTTAATCTTCATAATTGTTTTCTCACCATACTAAGAATAGGACACTTTGATTCACTGATTCACCATCTAGCCTTTAGTTTTTAGTTATATTGATATTTGGAAAGATCTCTGAGAGTGGTTGGTGAATAATTTGCAACCTTACAGCATCAATTTCTTTTTTTTTCGTGGCTGCTGACAGTGTGACAATCCTAAACTAGACTTGGACCTAAAATTTAATGAATGCATGAGTCTTGCATTGTGTTGTTGGAGCATCTTGCAGGTGCTCTCTCTAGAGTCAGTCTGAATAAAGAGAATCATTCAAATGCCAGATCTGAACACAACCTGTGTTAATAAAAATGCCTGAATGTGATTTTCTCTCTCAGGCTTGCAGCTGAAGAAGTGAACACTTCATGGTGGAAATATTCATTTTGGGATGGATTCACAGATTGGAAGAGTGTTTAAATCTTCTCTTCATAGTTTCTGCTCTTTACCATAAACAGTTGGTTCCGTTTTGCCTGATTTTCATTGCCAGGCTTGTTTGAAAATCTTTAAACGTGGGGTTCAAGGTCGAGGAGAAGTCAGGATCGACCATCTTGTGTATAAATGTTGATCATTTTAATTTATTTTTTTATACTTGGGTAAATATACTGCCTCACTTGACATTTTTTGAACTGAATCATTTTATATGTCAGGAATATGTGATTGCTGCTCACCTCAGTGGGATGTAAGCAGCCTGTAACCATATGAATATTAATTTTATTTGGTTTTGTGTGTTTCAAACTAACAAAAGATTCACTATTGCTCCCTCCTGTCAGGCCGAGAAATATCCTGTTAGGAGGCTGAGTGTTCAGTGATAGCAAGTTATTGTTCTTTCTTGTTTTGTAAGTTTGTTTTCAGTTGTTTTTTTGTTCTTGCTATGTAAATTTGACCAGTATCCTGTCTTTGGAGAAGTGGAGTTTTCTAACTGTACACTGTAGGTGAGGTTGTTAAAGTATTTAAATAAAGTTGATACATGGTCAACCAGTTAAAACTCTATTTTCTGCATATTTATTACTGAAGTTCATTCATTTCATTTGACTGCTTTATAGTTACAAAGCCATTATGTTAATAAATGTCAGCAGAACTATGTAAAAGCTGCCATGTCTGTCACCCTAGCAGGCTAAAAAAAACGAGCTTTTGTTTGATTTTGTTCCCTTGTCGTCTGAAATATCCATTTGGAATGGGATTGTGCGTGTTAATTTTTCCAGTGTTTCCTGAATACATCACTATAATGTTTATTTTAAGCTACTTAGAGAGCCAGACGGGTGGGGTTTAGTAAATTAGGACCATTCAGGCGGGTTGACCTTTCTTTTCTCTGACTATTTCAATTTTTGCTCTGTTGTGGTTCTGTTGTCCTGCCAGTGGCAGCCCCAGATTTTTTTTTATCTCACTGAAAGTTCAAAACTGAATAATAACAGATTTTCAGGAAAGCTATTATGCTGTTGTAGTATATGAGGCTATAGTTAAAAACTACATCTATGTAGCATGAGAGTTGTAGAACTCAAAATATTAACTATACCTTAACAGTCCTGTTTTAATGTATTGTGTCTTCTCATACACCGTTCATAGTTATACCTACAAAAACTAATGCAATGTTATATAATTTGTGTATATCCCACAAAATTTGTTTGTATTTAATCTACGTAATTGTGAACCAGGAAGTATAAAGAGCAACTAATTCTGTGTCGGGAGGAGGTTTCGCCCAGAAGACCAGTGTCTGTGTGAAACCAGAAGTCAATGTTGATTTAAATGTATTTGTCATGTAACTACCATACTTAGAGTTGCATGGGGTTATTTCCGGGTTCTCCAGCTTCCTCTCACAGTCCAAAGACATGCAGAAATGTAACTGATGACTCTAAATTGTCCGGAGGTGTGAATGTGGGCGTGAATGGTTGTCTGTCTCTGTGCGCCCTGCAATGGACCCCACCTTCTCCTAATGCCAGCTGGGATCGGCTCCAGCCCCCCAGTGACCCCTATCGGGAAAAGCAGTTGAAGATGGATGGAACTTCCGTATTTAAGTAACGCCGCTTCTGGAATTATTTGAACCCAAACCACGACCTTCTCCTGAACCTAACCTAAGTTGTTTTCTGTGAAGATGGAATTTTATTTTGAAAAGACTGTATGCACTAATGAGCAGGTATTGACACGTGTTGCCGAACATTCGTAGGACAATGCACGAAAAGTGAGGAATATTTTTTGTAAGAAATCATATGAACCGTTGAAATGTGCGAGGTGATTCTTTGTCTGTCACATAGGCCAGTTGTCCTTTTTTTTTTTACAAGACAAATATGCAGCTTTAATTTGAAGGAGTACATTGATTGTGAAGAACAAAACATACGTCACAGAGAGGCCCCCCGTATTATTCATCAGAGGTGTGGACTTGATTCACAAATTTGATGACTTTACACTCGACAAAATCAAAACAGATTTGCTAAGTCTAGAGACGTGTGACCTGCACACCAATGACTTGGTCGCACCTCTGTTATGCATATGTGACTGACGTGGGGATTTGGGGGATTGTATCAGGGTGGCCGTGCCCCCCACCCCACCCCTGCTCTCCTCTTGGCAGCACAACTACATCCTGCTTCTTTGCTTCTCTGGATAAATCAGACCTAGAATCCTAAATCCCTTCATTTATCACAAGCAGGCGTGTTGCCTATTCTGACATTGTTCCTTTCTATCTTTAAGCCTGCAGTGATAGAAGATATGTGGCTCTCGGTTCGGCCCCCGTGGATCTGGATCAGCAACCCAGCAGCATGCAGCCTGTTTCCTGGTGAGCTACGATCCTGGTGACTCACTTCCTGCTCCCCTCCCATCCTGCAGCACTGGCTCCAGGAAGACAAGCTATTCATCCAGGACCTCAAAGGGTTTCTATCTCACACACGCACACACACACACGCACGCACACACACACGCACACACACGCACGCACACGCACACGCTTTGAGCTGCCAGTTTATTAGGTACACCTATCTAGCTGCATGTTGTACCTCTTTTGACCTTCAGAGCAGCTGTTTATGTACTTATTCCTTTATGTGGCTGGGACAGTGCACTGTTTCTTAGCTGTACCAGAGTTAGCTTTCAGCTAGTTTACATCTGTAGTCCATGGTTCATCACTGATTCTACAAAATATTGTCCATGACAAAAAAAGAGAAAAAAGATTGCATTGCAGCAGTTTGCAGAGCTGTGCTGTGAGCAGCTCAGGATAATGTGCAGACAACTGAGGAAATTAGGTATTCTGTGACTTGTGACATAATGTATTGCTGTGCATATTATTAAATACTAGGGGTGTCAAAGTTAACACATTAACGCAAATTCATTTTAACGACAATTTTTTTAATGTATTAAGGCATCTTACAATTTTTAGGTTGTAGTGGGCTCAGTTTTAAAGCTAGAGTGAAGATACTGGTATCATATGAAACTAGAAATCCTAAGAAATCCATCTGTGCCAAACATGTCATACTAGCTTGTAACAAAGGGGGTTCAATTACACTCCAAACTTATGGTGAATTTCAGCAAGGAAAAATGTCCATTTTCAAAAAGGTTCTTGACCTCTGACCTCCAGATATGTGAATGAAAATAGGTTCTGTGGTTACCCACGAGTCTCCCCTTTACAGACATGCCTACTTTATTATAATCACATGCAGTTTGGGGAAAGTCATAACCATGTTATGATTTGAGCTTATTTTTGATGCTAAATGCATTACCTGTGAGGGTTTCTGGCCCTACTAAATACCCATAAGCTAAACAGCTGAAGACAGCCGTACTGAGACGCTCAAACCACCATACACCAACCATCATACATGGTACAGTTAAGATCATTTTACCTGTTTCAAACTGAACACTCACTGACTGGCCTGATTTACCACACGCCGCAGTAATGTGACCTACTGACTTTGAAGGTGAGGGTGTAACTAGAAACTCAGTGTAACCTAGCCGTCGGAGCAGCTGATGAGTGATACAAGCTGAAGTCATAGCAGAGTGGGTCGGTCTCACCACATACTCTACCTGCTATATGATTCATTTTTGTGGATAACCTCTATAGGTGGATTCCTGTATTGTGCAACCATCAAATTTGTGCGTAAAAGAACATTCCCATCATTTCTGCATCACCTTTTATATTATCTTGAATAGGTACACAAGCCGTGTTGAAGGGATACGTTTGATAAATCTAAATATTACAGACTCGCCCCAAAGGAAAATTCCCACACATAAAATTCACCTCTACAATGACTTTTGTTTATTTTATCAAGACATTTCTCATGGTTCACTTATACATAGACACAAATATGGTATATTTGGCAATAATGGAAAGGAGTGCCTTTGGTTTGCGTGTTCCACATTTTATCCAAGTGTGTCATGCAGTGTGGGACTTGCACTGGTCTGGTCTTGGTCATAACTCGGTCTAAGTCTTGACTGTCTCAACACCTCAAAGTTTTAGTCTTGTCTTGGTCTCAATTCATTCTGGTCTTGGTCATGACTTGGTCTCTGTTTAGGTGGTTTTGACCACAATTCTGCTTTCATATTTTCAGTTTGGTAAAAGAGGATGGAGGACAATTTGGACCATCTTCAAAGAATATGATAATAGTGTCTCATTTGTTGATGATAATTGTATCATGTTTGATAATAAATTTGGGCTTGATTGGCCACCATGGGACCTTATTTCGGAAAAAATGTGAACAGTAGTTTGAATTGTGCGATGAATCACGTATTAGTTTGTACTTTTAAAATATAATTTTACAAGTCAAGAAAGTCTCAGTTTGTTGTAAAATTGTTGAAGTGTCAGACTGTAAAAATACGTAGGGTAATTAGAAAGACAACATACTCAACATCTTTCTCTGAAGCTAGGTTGTGTGTTTCCTACCAGGATGAACTTACACCAGAAAAGTTTCGCTCCTTCTTTCTCTTTCCAGGTGATAAAAAAACCAGGAGTCGCTGGATAAAACAAATCAGGTTAGATAATGTTTCATCTGAGTGGAACATAGCTGAGTTAGCTAGCTAGTGTTGGTGACGTATATTGTGAGAGATGCAGTTCACCAAGTAGTTTCACACAAAACTAAATGATACTATGACAAACCTATGACAAACTGAGACTTTCTTGGCTTGCAAAATTATGTTTTAAATTAAAAAAAAGCATATGTGTGATTCATGGTGCAATTCAAACAGGAT
Organism: Pterois miles; assembly: GCA_947000775.1. Taxonomy (NCBI): domain Eukaryota; kingdom Metazoa; phylum Chordata; class Actinopteri; order Perciformes; family Scorpaenidae; genus Pterois; species Pterois miles. The sequence goes on along the minus strand of CAMQGK010000110.1, from coordinate 4,374,433 downwards.
CAAAATATTTCTCTTTGTCTGTCAACTACTGAACATATTTTTTCTGACATAAGGTCCCATGGGGTCCACCAGAAGAGGAGGGACTTTGCCTCTCTGTGTAGAGCAATGATTTCTAAATATTACTGGGCCCATGTTTTCTATTTCCCTCCATTATTTTCACTCCTGGAGTCCCCTGGCACACTGACAAGATGTGTTCACTGCATCTTTAATCAGTAATCTGCTTATCACCCTGTTCAGGGAGGCTACCTGTGGTGAGTGTATATTTAGAAGATGTGATCCTCTTAGAGGATGACTTCAGCAGGGATTTGGAGATTGATGGCCTGTCAGCTGCAGTGCTGTTTCCAGGCTTGTGGGGGTGTCGTGTGTTAATGGTGACATTGACAGCTGGGTTGAACCTCCAGTCACCACTTACAAGATGTGTTATGTCTGTCTCTGCTCGTCTGACTCATTATCCTGGGAGTCACCGCTTCATAAATGATACCGGGGTTAAGGAAATAATGGAGATTTATTCCGCCCAGAGGGCTGGTAATTACTATTAAAGGCCTTATTTGCTCAAAAACGATTAAACGGCTTTTAACAACAGCTAAGCTTATGCCATCATCTGCGTCAAACAGAAAAATAAAAGTAAAGCACACATTGTTTTCCAGTGATCACTCCCCGCCGCCCACGCTCTCCAGTCTGTCTGTCTCTGAGTCGCTTGTTGTAAGCTGTTCCATATATCAGCATCTGTTAAATACCAAAACATGTAAATTCCTGCCTCTGTTTTTGTCTTATTATGACTTCATCTTAACATTGATTGACTTCCTGTGAAATCCATGCTTTTATGTTGTACAATATCTACACAGTATTTAAGCTGTTTTATCATCCAGGAACTGTGTGTGCTGGAGCTGAACACCACATACAGCACTGTGTTATGAATTGATAGCTGTTATATCTGAAGGACATGCATGTCACTAGAGACGACCTCAAATGTCACCAGGCCAAAAAGATTTTATGATGAACCAGTTTGACTGACTCAAACTTAGATTACAATTAGCTGAAGGTGCCCAATTTGTTGCTTTCAGGAGGTAAAAATTATTATGTGTTAATTTGTAATATCGAATAATCTAATGTTCACGTGACATGACCTCAGTCTTATCTTATCAAAATTTTATCCCACAGGGCAACATTTTGAGGTTTGAGCTGACAGGAACAAGTTACATCAATAATAAACTTTTAATAATAAACTTAACATTTTGATAAAAGTGAGAAAGACAGCTCATGGTGGACAAGAGGAGGGGTGGATAGCTTCAACAGAAACTGGACTTTCAACGACAAGACCAGTGTTTTGTTTTGTAAGTTACATTAGTGAAGTTTGTGACATGTTTTTTAGTGACGTTTGTGACGTATTTTCCATACTCATGTTGTTACTGTACATATTTTACTTTGTTTACGTAACTATGATGTTTTTACTAAACCTAACATTTTGAGGCCTAAGCGCAAACATACATAGTTAGGACCTTATTTCCGAAAAAATATGTTCAGTAGTCAACAGAGAAAGACCAATATTTTTTTTGATCCTGTTTGAATTACACCATGAATCACAAATATGATTTTTTTTTTCAATTTGAAACATTATTTTGCAAGCCAAGAGAGTCTCAGTTTGTTAAAGGTTTGTCATAGTATCATTTAGTTTTATGTGAAACCACTTCGTGAACTGCATCTCTCACCTACGTCACCAACACTAGCTAGCTAACTCAGCTACGTTCCACTCACTGACTCCACTTAATAATAAACACTTTTCTTAACAAGGTTGCAAAGTGCTTTACATAAAAAAACAAGCAATGCAAACAACAGAGGAATCATAAAAATGTACAAAAACAAGATATAAGAAATATATCAAATGGCAAGAGAGGGATATAACATATATAGAAATAAAAATAACATTAAATATTGAAATCATTAAGAGTTATATGCTGAGTTATATATTCATAGGAGCTAAAGGCATCATCTATAATCCAAACAAAACAGTCAAGATTAGTTTTAATAGATCAGGTCCATATTTTGGATTCTGTTCACCTGAGAAATAAATAAAATGCTTCTAGCCATAACCAAATTTTTCAGTTAAATTTTTCAGTCAACCTCATATTTCAGCCCATTTGCAGGAATTGGCATTTGAATGACAGTATAATGCAGAATGTGTGTGTGTGTGTGTGTGTGTGTGTGTGTGTGTGTGTGTGTGTGTGTGTGTGTGTGTGTGTGTGTGGCAGTTTACAATTATAGATTATTTTTCTTTGTTGGGTTATTTTCTCAGTTTAGACCTTTGAAAATGTTTATGAATTGCTGTTTGGTTTTTATGTGTCACCATTCTTATATTTTTTGGTCTTCGGGTTTCTAGATGTTTCTGACTGTTGTTGTCACGCCTCCTTAGTTGTGAGAGCCGTTGTCTGGGCGTTGCGTCTGTTCCCTCATTGGTGGCTGTGTCTCACCTAAGTATTTAAAACTGGCTTTACTTTTTGATTGTTCACGCTGACAAAGGCTTTTGGTTGAAACAGGAATGGTTGTTTGCCCTACAAATAAAAGAAGTTTCTTTATCTGAGAGTGCTGGAGATTTTGTTTCTCTTGTTCACGCTGCTGCCTGGCACCCAATATATTTTTCAAGATTTGGAGTTGTGCTCGCTGCTATTTCCATATTTATACACCTTCCCATGAGACCGGGTTGCATATATGTCATCAGAAATATGGACTGGGCCTTTAACTAAGGAGAGAGGGACACGTTCCGCTACTGAAGCAATGGTAACAGTGAAATTTAAAAATCCTAAGGGATGAAATTTAATCACCTGTAAGTCAGTTGGGTTAATAGAGAATAAACTGCTGCCAAGCTCATAACAAGGCTGTTTGTGAACTGTGATATCTGTTACTCTTAACCGGGCTGGCAGAGAGCCTAGAGGTGAGCCAGGGTCCTGCTGCTGGGGAACAAACTAATGCCCAACCAAGTGTAATATTGAACTCTTTTCAGCTGGTACATGCCCTAATCTTAGTGGCTCAACATTAGCCTGTTCTCATGTCATTTCGTCAGCAATAATGTAAGTGTCAGCATGATAGTAAACTGCTGACAGTCTGTCTGCACAAACACCTCAGGGTCGACTGTTATCGTCAGAAAAACAAGAAACAAGATTTTTAATATGACCGTTCAAGTATCAACATGTTTTCATCTGGAGGGAAACAGGAGCGATTCTTAGAGTTGGATTCTGTCTTACTGTAGAGCACCAGGTGGGTGGCGTTTCCAGCATCAGGACTATTCAGTTAATAACATGCTGTCAATCATATAACAAGCTACTCTACTGTTTTGGGTATTACTGAAAGTTTGAAGAACTTTATTGACATGAGATATGGGACAGTGTTTAGCATTTCTGTGGTTCTATGAGCAGAAAAGGAATATAATATTCAATTTCCATTCAGTTCAGTTTATTTTATTTGTATAGCCCAAAATCACAAATTACAATTTTGAGCCAGGGGGCTTTGCTATCTGTACAGGATATGACGCCCTCTGTCCTTAACAGAACGAGCCTCACCAACTATGTATTCATTACTGTATAATCACCTGATACTAAGAATTTGTTGTGTTTTTAGTAGCTTAGAATGAGACCATCATACCTACATAGGGAGCGGGTCCTCTTCATGGATTTTGCCGTGTTGCTCCACCATGTTTCTACAGTAGCCCAGAACGGACAAACCAAACACTGACTCCAGAGAGAAACTTTCACCTATTAAATTTACCTGAAGGCCGCCGTAGTTCTCCAACACATTTGTGAAACTGTGGTAATGTGAGCTACAGAGTGCTAAACCGTGGTACCACCAGCCACCATCTGTCTGTTAGCATCCATTAGATGAGCTGTTCCCTCATGTTTTGTGCTTAGCGTGGCATCAGTGATCAGTGGTGATCAATGCTGCTCATAAGTTTAACAGGAGTTGCCAAATGCAGAACTCATAGGCAGCTTAACAGCGTGCGTGGTGTGTATTGAGATTTTCTTTTTGGGGTCACTTTTGTGTCACTACTGTGTAATCAAACAGAATAAGTTGTTCCACACTACAATAAAAAATGTTTTAATGCAAGTAAAATAAATTTGTAAATAAAAAATTAAAAAACATTAATAATGAATAAACAAAGTATAGGTTTTTACATCACATTTCAGTTTATTGCATTTTTAGTGCCTGCCAGTGTACATAAACCAAGTTCTCTGAGAATATTTTGGAAATTGAATGTTTGTCATTAATGCCGTTTCATAGAAGCTCCATGATGATCCACAGAACAAATGACTGCTGTTGGAGACATCTGAGTTTACTGACCACAAGAGACTTGACAGTGTTCGGTGTGGCCTTCAGCTGAAGAGTTTCTGATGAATAGATCAGCAGTCTGAGGTTGAGATGAACAAACTGACATCACAGTGTTGGTATGTATCTGCTCCACATGTGACAGGGGCCTTTGTGGTAGCCACATGCTTGTGGTGCCTGTGTGTGTGTGTGTATGTGTGTGTGTGTGTGTGTGTGTGTGTGTGTGTGTGTGTGCGTGTGTGTGTGTGTGTGTGTGACACATGAGTGTATTCCTATAAGTCTGTGCTGCTGTGCTGAACTAAACACAATTCAGTATTTGAGTCTGCTTGCGTGGGTGTTTGTGTCCTCATCATTCATTTACAGTAAAGATGTCGGATCAGTTTTTTTTTTCCAATCAATCCAACAGTTATTTGTAATTTCACACCAAAATATTTGGTGAATAGTATTTTCACATGTGTAGAAGTTGGTATTCACAACCTTGTAAGTGGAAAGTTTTGAAAGCTCTGAGTTCACCAGTTGTGATGTGTTTGTTGGCAATGTGAGAAATAGTGAAGCCCGTGGAAGTTCATTTCTTGGTGCGTAATATCATTGTACAGTATATTATAATTTTAGTCATATACTGCTTTTCTTGGTAGTTTTATAAGATGTCTGAGGAAAATGTTGATACTCTCAATGACCTCATCTTTCTCCTTTCACCTCCTTGCTTGCTTGCTAAATTGTTAGCCTCTGTGGCTTCTAGACTCGGACAGTAATGCTAATATTGATGTTGTTAGCTGTGGTGTTCTTCATGACTTACCCACTTGAATGCCACACATATCATGTTCAGACTTCCCACCTCATGAATACGGTAAACAGAGCCCCATTTGAAGGCACCAGCAGTCACAGAATTAAAGAGTTACATGAAGTAAAGTTCAGCTTTGGTGAACATGCAAATTCATGTCACTACAAACAGATATTTCCCCCTTGTTTAAAAAATAATCTGTCCACACAACCTTCATTTTACAAAATAGTTTCGTCCACGCTCAAATGTAAAAATGACTCCAAACACTTGCTGTAATATTTACATGTCACCACGAGTGAGATCACAAGGTAAGGGACAGGGAATTGACCCTTCTCACTCTCTTTCCTTCATTACAGTCACTACAGTTATTGTTGGCGGAGGGAGGTAGGTTGGGATTCCTGGTCATCACTCTGCTGTCATCAGTTGTCTTTTTTGGAAATGAGGAAAGGGGGGGCATTCAGGTTAATGTCCATAGCCCTTCTGAGTGCTCCAAACCTCGCCTTCAATCGCTCAACAGTACATTCAATCAGTTCACCATCTTTGTTATTGTTTCTGGTGCATAGTCATTACACAAAGCAACAATGGGTGCAAAATGAGGAGAGGACGTCATCGTTTCCCAAACTTTTCATTTTACATCCACACAGACATAAAGTGACCATAATTTTAAAAAATATACATACACTTTATCTAAAATATCTGTTTGTGTGACCCACAACCCCAAATATCTGTTTTTAAAATAATTTTTAAATATCTGTGTTCCTATATGCAGGGTCATTATGGAGCCTGATCACCTGCCTGCTGTCAGAGGGGCAGTGAACACACATTTAATGACCCTTTGTGTGCCTGACCTTGTTCCGGACATCCTGATCATCAGAAATGTGCTTGATGTTTTTACCTGCAGTCTTGTGAGCGGCCAAGAAACATATAAAGTTTCACTTTGTTATTGCCTGTTGAGCTGCAGTTTGCCATGTTATGATTTAAACAGATTTTGTTATGCTAAATGCAGTGCCTGTGAGGGTTTCTGGACAATATTTGTCATTGTTTTATGTTAATTGCTTTCCAACAATGAATATACTGTATATATACATTTGCATTTGCCCACGCCCCTGTTGATAAAAGTATTAAATACTTGACTTAATCATGATTAACAATGGGCAATCATGCAGGTAAATATGATTAAATATTTTAATCCATTGACAGCCCTTGAAATAATATCTGATGAAAAGTGTGGACAGAACTCAGTTGTCTGGAATAGTGTGGACATGGGCTTGTTGGAGGCTCCACGGTGGTGTAGTGGTTAGCACTCTCGCCTCACAGGAAGATGACTAAATTGTGGATGTGAGCGTGAATGATTGTCTGTCTATATGCTGTCTGTCTCTATGTGCCCTGCGATGGACTGGCGACCTGTCCAGGGTGAACCCCGTCTTCACCCAATGCCAGCGGGGATTGGCTCCAGCCCCCCCGCCACCCCTAACAGGATAAGCGGTTGACGATGGATGGATGGAATGATGGATGGGCTTTTTGGGGAATGCTGAAGCACATGTGGTCAGTTTTTTTCCTTTGTGTTAGTGTGTGTGATGTCCGGATGACAGTGTTTATCCCTCCACTGTGTCGTGCTAAAACTCTGGGATTGCCAAGTCTGCATTTCCCATGTGGACTCAGCACACACACACTTCAAGGCCCCTACACCCTGCTTCCTGTCCCTGCTGAAAGAATTCCAGCCATCACTGCTCTCATCCTGGGAAGACTCCTCCTTTCCTTTCCTTTCTTTAGATTTCCTTTCCTTCCCTGTCCTTTCCTCTTCCTTTTCCATCCTTTCCTTTCTCTCTGTGTGCTGTGAGGTTACTGTAGTTCAGGTCCATGTGTTCCTCTCATGGCTTGATGGTCACTGTCCTCGCTTTCAGCAAAACAAATTCTTTCCATATCTCCTCCTGTTTTTCTCTTCATGTTCATATTGGTCAGAGTGGGACGAGCCCATTTCTCCTCCTTGATGGATCACTTCACTAGCAAACTAAACAATGCTTTGCTTTCCTGTCAGAGGCACAAGGAACATTATATTCTCTGTCAGGACACAGTCAGTCTGTCTGTCTGTTCCTTTGTGAATTAAAAGTTTCGTCGTCATTCGAACTGGTGAAACCTGCTAAAATCCTGCAGTGTATTTTCAGAAACATCTGTACGACACATTCTTTCTCTATTTCTGCTGCTGTTGGGTTTTGATGGGTCAGTAATAAGTCATCCTGCGTAACTTGTTTTCATTCTGATGTTGTCCTTTGGTTACATGAAGTCAGTTTATTAAACATCTGGTGGGTAATTTCAGAGGTTTTATTAGATTTTTGGAATGGGTGTTCACACTGTTATGTTCATGTTTATTTACACAGCAGCAGTCAACAGAGCATGCTCAGTAAGACTCTTAAGTCTTGAGAACCAGGAGAAGGATTTTTTTTGAGGAATAAAGCAAAAATACAAATGAGGATTTGTAATCCCTAGTGTGATTTCCCCATTTAGAAATGGGTCATTCTGCATCTTCCATATGTTTACTTTTGGCACTTAAAGTACATTTTCATGCTAATATTGTTGTATGTTAAAGCGTGGGTCCATCTGCATTGTTGTCCATTTTTATTTATTTTTATTTTTTTAAATGGAAACAGCCACTCAGTTGTACCAAAAAGTGGTGACATAGGTTACCACAGTAAAATGAATGCTAGCTCTCGCTAAGTCAGTGTTAGCTGTGCTAAGTTTGGAAATAACTGAAAGGGTTAGTTTGGATTTTTGTTTTAAGTGGGGCTGTATGCATACTCCCATGTTCTATGAGGTAAAATTGATGTTTTTGTAAATGGAATCTGGTGCCTTTGAAGAGAGTGATATAATGCTTCAGTTCCCTGTTGGAAAGGGCTGTCTGACGGAGGTAAAGCTGCTGTGGACGGGAGCAGCAGAACAATTATTTTAGCCACCTAAAAAAAAAAAACAATATCATGTTTAAGTGTATGTTAGACGTAGAATATTTTTCTGTTACATCGTTCTCTTCAAAACCACCAGACTCCATGCACAAAAACAATAATTTTACCTCAGAACACAGGAGTTGCTGGTCTACCGCTGCATCGATCGGTTGGTTTGTTTGTATTATTGAGGCGATTTTCATATCCAAAGTAATGTGGCATCCACAGCTGTACATTGCTAAGCTTCTGTACTAGTACTCCTATCTGCTTCTCAAAACTGGGAGCATGTCAACCACCATCTAAGTCACTGTTGGTTATACACACTGAATGGATAAAGATATACAGGATGTATTTATATACAGTATATTTAGAAAGTTCACACAGGAAAAGGGTTTAAGAGAGGCTTGAGAAATTGCATTTTGAGGCTAAAACATGTACTTCAATCAAAATTTGAATGTTTGAATACATTTCCCTTTAAGTAAAATTTTGAATGAAGGAGTATTTCTACACTGTATTATTACATTTACTTAGCCATTGCAGACTGAGATTCAGTTCACCCAGAGCCCAGTTTAGTTGAACTCTGGGGAATGATTTAAAATGACGTTGATACAACTTGCGGTGGCGTGTTGGTCTGTTAGGCCTGGTTGTCCTCCGTTCCCAGAGACTCCCAACATCAACATCTTAACTTCCTGTTGTGGAGTGGACTGAACCAGTCCACGGGACAAATTTAAGACTGGAATGTTCCCAAACACATGCTCACTCAAACAGAAACACACAAACACACACTTCAGCACTGGAGTGAACATTGGCACAGGATGTTGGACTCACCTCTCGTGGGTGTTGTTTAAGAATGGAGATGCACACTTCTCATTCTCAATGTCACACACACGCACACAAACACCTACACACACAAGTATACACACAAGTACGCACACAAACACCATCCACTTCTCAGTCCTGATGTTTTAGTGAGATAAACACCGGTTTTAAGTCGTCCATCTGCCAAGTTTCCCATTGTTGCCTAAAAATGTGTTGCTTTTGCAAATACACACTCACACACACACTATAACTTATCCATATTGGAAGCTTTCCAGCATCAACGAGGCATGAGTTGGATGTTTGTTTGTCTTGCAGTTTAGCCGTTACGGTTCCCAGGTCTATTCTGTCTGTCAGTCACTCCCACATAAACACACGTGTTTGTACTGTAAACTGGAGCCCCTTCCCTCTAACATTAACATGAAACTTGGTGACCTTAACCTTTGAACCAAGTCTTAAATGAAAACGTTTTTGGGGAAAACACATACACTTGTTTGTTTTCTCCGAGTAATTTAGCTAATTTAGCACAAAATACTGGAAAGAGAGAGCTCTGTCCAAACTCCAGAGGTTATTAAATCTGCCTACCAGCACTTTTAAAGCTCACTGATTAACTCATACCTTGTTTGTTTAATTTGTCCAAAAAAATTATGTGTCAAAATAACAATTCACCATTTCACAGGGGATTGCATGCTGGACTATAATTAAAATAAACTTTAAAATATGCATTTTATACTTTTAACATTTATTTTTTACAAATACAAATATATGTTAATTAATATACTTTTAAGGTGCTCTATGTGGATAGTGTTTTCTTTGGACAGCGTCAGGCTAGCTGTTTCCAACTGTTTCCAGTCTTTATGCTAAGCTAAGTTAACCAAGTGCTGGCATTTGTTTCATATTTAGTACAGAGACATGAGAGTGGTATTAATCCTCCAAACTGTTCTCATACACCATTCTTAGCTATACCTATGAAAGGTAATGCACAGTAATTTGTTTATATATCCCATAAAATCATTGTGTATGTAATCCACGTAATCGTGAACCTGGAAGTATGAAGAACAACAACAAATAACTTTTTCCCAGAAGGTCGCTGTTTCGTTTCACTGTATTTTCATATAACTTCCGTACTTACGTTACGTCACACACGAACACTGGTCTTCTGGTTGAAAGTGTTGTGTTTGACTTACGCACCTCCCAGAGGCCCGTCCTAAGTAGACTCTTAATACTATGTCAGTTGTCCTGACCGCTGAATAACGCAGTGGGTGGTTTACATTGGAGTTAGTTGAAAGCCTGCTCGGATGTAGTAGTTAAAGGATGCCTGCGTTCGTATCAAATGCTGAGGGGCACTTACAAAACCAAAGTTGGGAGGTTGTATATTTACTGAGAGTGATAACAATCTTTGCATTTAATGCTCTGCACAAAAGCAGATAAAAGTATTTCTCAAAATGTCAAACTATTCCTGTAACCCTCAAGCAGTCCTTTGAGGACAAAATGTCAGACTTTCCAAAACTGTCCTTGAACCAAAGATTTAAAAACTATACTAAACTATATATATATATATATATATATATATATATATATATATATATATATATATATATATATATATATATATATATATACAGTATATAGTGTCCCTGCTTGATTCAGGCTCCGCGATAAGTAGAGGTGATGATCCGGCCACGTCCCTTCCTCTCTTTCTCTGCCTTTGTCTATTTTGGTGTGTTTGTTCCAGGCTGGCAGGGACTCCGACCCTCCGGATGACCCCTGAGCCTTGACAGAGAGGAGGAGGAGGGGAGGCGAGGAAGGAGAGAGGGGAGAGAGAGAGACATGCAGGGAGGCCAGAGGAGAGAAGAGGAGGGAAGGATTGTGGGAACGGAAGGAGACTAGAGAGGCGGGAGAATCAGCCCTGGATGGGGAGGACGAGGAGAGAGGGAGTGAGTTAAAATATTGATCACCTAGTGTATGTAGGCGTATTTCTAAACCTTCTGTTTAATGTAGTATCGTTTATGTAATACTCTTGTCTACATGTACGTGTTTATGCTAATAGCTCATTATTTTGAGGCTGGACTGACACATTTACGGTGTCCTGTGTTATTCTGCCCTCCTCGGCCCTCTTACATCATTCATTGTTTTGCTTTCCATCCTCCGCTCACTCTCCGGAAAACACCACTGGAAAAACTAAGAGCTACACTGCATTTACAGTCTCAGCCCAGTAGCATATAATAAGCCTCTTTAACTTTCCCTCCTGGGGCAGAATTGAAGCTGTGAAAGCTTAGATGGATAGTTTTAAACATGTCGCCAAAGGATAGTAAAAATAAAAAAAGTTTTGTTCAAGTGAAGTGGCACCAATGGTCACTATTGTTGAGGTGATGAAATTACTTGGGCTGTAATAATTTGCTTTATTTATAATCTTGAACAATCTACAGTTTATATTTGGCTTATTTCCAGTTCCTTACTTCTATATATGTCAATACTGTTCTTTCCTCACAGTTGCATATACAATATCAACATTTCAAACTTAATTATCATATGTGCAATAATGTGAGCCCAACCACACATTCAGTCTTTAAGTTTTTATATATTGTTTTTTTTACTGTTTACTTACTATATCTTTATTCTTTACTCGCTTATTTATTAGACCTTGTTTTGTTTTTTTAACTGATGCTTCTTGTTGTTTTCACTGTTCCCTAATAAAGGATTGTCTTATTTCATCTTATCTTATGCACATCCAGCACATACAGATCAACATTTGCCTACTCATGCTTGTGTACATCTTATGAATATAACTAATATCTGTCTCTTTAGCTGCCAAATGCTCCACTATGTTCAAATCTATAGTCTCTAACTGTGTCTGTCTGCTGTTTGCTGCAGAGCAAGTAGTGTATAGTGTACCGAAGCAACGTATCCTCATACAATGGTCCGTATGATGACTTACGAAAAATTATTCCTATAAATGAATGTCCAGCAACATGTGTCAGTTTCCACTTATTACCTGCATGTAGTCTTTTCAACATAAACTTCTGTTTTCACTGGAAACAACTTGGACAGGCTTCGGAAAAGATCATGGTTTGGGTTAAAATCATAGACTGTATATAACAAGTGGATGTAGTCACTGTGGTGTCACTCATTGGATTGTGGACTGCAGGCTTGAAGCCTCAAGGTTGACATTTTGGTCGTTGCCATATTGTTCTTTTTGCAACTTGAAGTGACATGTGAGGGTGGAGCTAAGTGCAGCCAAACACTGAATAAGACATTTTTATGTAACCAAATTGTTAGTCAACTTTCCTGAACTGAAATCACACTGTGAAAGGGTTAAAATTGTGAGACAAAAATGCAGACTCCATGATAGCAGCCTGTCAATCACAAGGTAGCTATACTAAAGCATCCTCTGCTTTATGGTCTATTTGACTTTAAATGTGACCATAATTTACTAAGACGCCTTGAAACTAGTGATTGAGACCATAAACTCATGTTTACATGTTTATTGGGGTAATAAATCAAGTGAGAGGTAGGCTCATTTTCTCAGAGACTTCTATACAATCAGACAACCAGAGGAGTCGCCCCCTGCTGGCTATTAGAAAGAATGCATGTTTCAGACACTTCAGCATTGCTTCACTTCTCAGACAGTGGTAGTAATAAGTGGCTGGTAATAATAAGTGGCATAACTAAAGTAAAGGAGGTTACATGACAAACAAATCAACGTTGACTTCTGGTTTCACATGCAGTACGAACAGTGGTCCCCTGGGCCAAATGTGGGGTTTTTGGACCCACTTGTCCAGCCCGACCTCCTCCCTACGTTGCGTTTGTTGCTCTATATACTTCCTCCTTCACAATTACGTGGATTATGTATGAATTGATTCTGTGGAATAATCGAATTACAGTGCATAATTGTTTGTAGGTTTGCCTATGAACGGTGTGAGAACAGCCTGACCAGAAGCAATACCCTGAGAGTTGTGAGAATGAATCAAAACAGTGAAGTTATGAGCCGGACAGAAACATAATGACACCTTTCACAAGTAGCCATGTGATCCATCATTAAATAAAAATAGAGATGATAGCCAGTTTAAACATTCTTCCAACACAAATCATGAAGTTCACTTAGTCAGCTTACTATCCTTTATATTTGATTTTGTTATATATTTTTTCCAAATAGTGGACACCTAAATTTAAAAACTTCACTCACCTGAAAACTAGTATCTCATAAAGTTTTATTCAGCTGCTGGAAAGACGAATCACTGTGGGAGAAAAGTGATGCTTCCATGTTTCTGAATGAGTCCAGTTACAGAGTTGTTCTGATGTAGGAAAACAGCTGGAAACCACTTCCTCTCTGAGGTCATCTCTCTGGTCAGTGGGCCTCTTTTCTCTTTTTTTTTCCTTCTCTCTGTTTGTTATTCATGTATCTCTGTGTCCAAACACAAGCTGTAAACATGAGAAAAAGGCTTGTTAAATTATTTTTTCCTTTTTTTCCTTTTTTATCTTCGTCTCGACTTTTCATGTTTTCCTCTCATCCCTCTTTTGCATTTTCTTTTCCTCTTTTTTTCCTCTTTTCAGCCTATCACCCCGAGGCTCCACAGTTTGCTTCAATCACAGCGAACTAAATGGAAACACATGAAAACTCATTTACTCCCAGAATCCCAGAATTCCTGGTTATGAGGTCACTCTGTCTCAGTTGTGTGTCGCTCATGACTTTCGCTGCTCGGAAATGGATATACAACCCCACGCTCACCAGGAAACCACTGTGGGCTGAATGTTAGGGCTCTGTGGGTCAAGACTGTTGAGGCCAAAGCATTTTTAAGTTGATTTTCAAGTCAGTTTTTTTCATGACAAATTGTGGATTTATTTTGAAGGACACTAATCCAGATAAAGAAACACGTAATGACCCAAGGGATTACAAGACAACAAAAACTAACTCATATGAAGGGGTACGTCACAGTGACTACGTCCACTTCTTATATGTATTACTTTTGGAGGGACTGGGGATGGGGTGTCAAGACATGCTCATTACATGCATAGTGTCCTTTCAAAATAAATTTCTGTTTTCCCAGGAAGTTAGGTTTAGGCAGCACAACCATTTAGGTCAGGTTAGGGTCTTGAATTGACAATAACGAGTTAAGTTTTCATCCATCACCCCTCTGTTCACCTTTAGCGGACTTTCATGTTATTAATGCTATGTCACTTGCTCTGACAGTTGAATAACACCATGGGTAGATTTACAATGGAGTAGTTGAAAGCCAGGTTTGTTATAAATTAAAGGGAACCTCTATGCATTGGTTTCCAATGCAGAGGGCACTTACCAATCAGCAGTGTTTTACGAATTGGAGAATGGGTTGGTCAGTACTGTTGCCATTGTTTCTACCGTTTGCACCATTAGCTGTGAACCAGGCAATAGAAATGCTCCCAATCTTGTATAGAGCACTTTTAGACACTGAAATACAAAATAATAATAATAATAAAATAAAGCACAAAACATCTGGAATGCTGTTATGTAAGTCATCCTAAATTATTGTATAGCTTCAGTAAAGTGTTGGGAGAGACAGATACAGAATATTTACAGATGAAGTGTTGTCATATATTGTTGAGACAGGTAGATTTAAAGGGTTAATTAGGTTTGTGTGCAAGATTTAAGCAGCAGGTAAGTAAACTTTCTGGAAAGTAGACTGGAAGTGACTCAACATCAAGGCTTTTGCTTAACCTTGCCTCTTTTATTGTGAAATCTATGAGAGTGCATGTCTCATGGGGACAAATTAATTCCACCTGGCGGAGTGAGCCTGTTGCATAATAACTCTAGCTGTCACGTCTGCCAGTGTCGGTTTACAGGACCATCATGGTGCCATGTTACAACGAGCGGACAAATATAATCCCTTTCCTTCCTCCTGTAGTTCTGTTCCTTCATCGTTCCCCTTCAACAATCAGTCAAACTAAAAGAAGCTGCTGTCCTTCACCTTTCATGTTTTTCTTCTACTTTCTTACATAACTTGGGGGTCACACACAAACCTCCACCCCCCAGAACTGGACTAACGCCGACCTCTCCGGGGGTCTTAGCATGGGGCGACACCTGGGGAGGCTGGAGCCTTGCCATGGGGCCTGGAGAGAGAGAAATCCTGGTCTCATGTGGACCCACCCCATAGTGCACTGATTACATCTTGATTTACTTAGGTGATGTCATATCTTTGCATGTGTGTGTGCACGTTGGTCCCTGCTGTGTGATATAACCACATCTCTCAGTACCATTTTCTACTTATCTGGTGTACACATTCCAGTCGGCTTCAAACTTGCCGAGAGTGAGAGCGATACTGTGAGTGAGGGAGATAAAAAGAGTGTTTGTTCTCTGTGTTTGACCTGTTTTAAGAAAGTCCAATAAGAAAACTCCAAACCCAAAGAGGTCAATGTTCATTCAGAACAGCAGAGGTAGAAGAAGTATACAGATCCTACACTTAAGTAAAAGTACTAATACTGCACCATAAAAATATTCCACTACAATTAAAAGTCCTGCATTCAAAATCTTACTTAAGTAAAAGTTAGAAACTATCACACAGCTAAATGTACCTTGAAAAGAGAAAATATTGATGTTGCAGTAAAATGTTCCCTGTCAGTGTTTCACTGTTATATCTGATGTTTCTGGATTAATATTACTGCTGTTTTAATGTGTATGTTGCATCGTACAAGATAGATAGTGGTTGTTTTAACTCCTTTATATACTGTTGGCTGATTTAATCTACAGCAATGCATCATATTCTATAAGATCATCCAATACGTTCTCATACCAACTTGTCACATATCGCCCCTTGCGGTATGTGACAAGTTGGTATGAGAACGTATTGGATGATCTTATAGAATATGGCAACAAAAGCACTATAGTTAGGTTTAGGTTAACAACAACAAAGCACTCACAGGCAGCTCAGTCCTAGTCGCGCAGCAGTCCCTCCTAGCTGCAGTAACATCAGGAGATGTTCATGCCTCCACATTTAGACTGCAAATGAATCGCGCATGCACAAAGACGCTGCTGGCGGATCCCGCCAGTCAGGGTGGGATGTAAATGTAAAATTTTCTTCCCATCTACCTCCCCTCCTGCCCACCCGGTGTGTTGCTTTTTCTCATAAAACTACGTCACTACACTCTTGGTGCACTTTCTCTGAGCATTTGTCTTATCACAAACATTCAACATCAACACACCTGGTTTTCACTGGACATGAAGGGGATGGAAAACTGTAATCTGTAAAATACCTAAAGCTGCTGGACAAATGATGTGGAGCCAAAAGTGCTAAGTACTACTGTTTACCTCTGGAATGTAATGGAGTATAAGTATAAAGTAAAAGTACCTTGAATTTGTAGCTACTACAGTCCTTGGGTAAGTATACTCGGTTACATTCTACCACTGCAACACAACACACATGAATGTGTTGTCAGATGATCCTGATGACGGCCATGAGCTGAAATATGTCTCATAATAAAGTTCCATGTTGCAGTTTTATTGTGTGTTGCTGCTTCAGCGGAAAAGACGCCCGTCTTTCTTGCAGACGAGCACAAAGAGCACACACCAATGGATGAGTAAAGAGGGAATGGGTTTAATTTGCCTAGCAGGCGTCCCTCAGGAGCTGTAAACAAGATGTGTCTGCAGTCTGACCTGTGAACAGCAAACGTCTGCATTCTCCATTTGTTAAATCCTCATTAACTCGCTGCAATTAAGCTCAGTGCCAACCCTGTTGGGGCCACCAGAACCAAACGTTATGCTCCAGCAGGTCTCAACTGAGCCAGCAGTAAAAATTTGAAGGCCCATTTAAATGTGTAATTATTCCTCATAATGCAGAGACTTTATAACTCTGTTGAGAAAACAAGCCAAATATGCTTGATTGACCCAGATACTGCAGGGTTACAAGGTTCACTATAACACAGAGGATTTCACAATGACATATAAGTTAAAGCCCCTTCATGCTACACACATAGAACATATACACGTATTTAAAGGTGCAGAGACTGAAGTTTATCTTCCTCTGTTTGTGTCGTAATCAGAGCTTCTCCGTGTTTTGTTGACATAGCCAAGTCAGTACAAGTAGTATACTTGTAAGTGTACTAATTCAATACTTCTGGGACTAAATTGGCCCACTTTTGAGTTTATAAAAGTATACATTTAAGTGAAGTGTAAGAGCAGTAAACTTTGAGTACACTAAAACTAGTTTACATCTAAGTTGTATTTTGTACTGTAACTATGCTATGAAGTATACTACAAATGAATAGGTACGCTGTTAGTTTAACAGTTTTATACTTGTAGCCCAGTTTATAGTTCATGAAAGTACACCTTAAAGTATTTTTCTTTTAATAGTTTTTATACTGCAAGTATGCTTGTATATACTAGTAGCCAACATTTTAGTTTATACTAGTACACTTATATGTATACTTTAACTTAGAGTATAGTACTTAGCCAGTGATTTCTGTATTACATAAAGAGACTTGCTTCTTTTACTATTTGACTTGATGTTTTGTGTGAGAACAAAATATGAATACGTTTTTCTCACATGGTGAATGGAGAATCCAGAATTGTTGAAAATTCTTGATGAATTCAAATAAATTAATATAAAAGCATCCTTTCATTAACTCTGACACACATTAATACGCTACTACAATTACAATCCAAGTATATTTTTATGTAGGTCTACAAGGCCAGATTAATTATACTTTTATGTATATCTAGATCAAAAGATTATGCACAAGTATAAGCCAAGTATACTTACTTTTCTGTAATATACTCTCTTATTTTAAGTTTAAAATAAGTATACTAATAGCACACTTAAATAAACTTCTTTTTGGTAACGTCTGCTTTAACCCCATGAACTAGAATAGCATAAAAAACATTAAATTTGTTCTGTGCTGCAAAGCTGCTTAAAGCAGCCTGACTAATATTCAACTGACTAAAAGTCAGCTGAATGTGTTGTGTCTGTTGTCTGTCTGAACAATAAACAGAGCCTGCTGAGCGACCTGTGACTGGCTGCTCCTGCTTTTTAAATCACTGGTTTGGCTGTTGGACTGTGGTTTCTGTCTGCCTGCTGCTAATCACATTAAAGAACAGAGCCTTCATCATCTCCACACCGTCTGTCACAGCGAGACGTCAACAGTTAGACAGCTCTCTAATCTCGCTGGATGAGGTGGACAGGTGGCCGGAAAACCATGACTTATCAGTTTCACTTACAAAGCAGGAAAAAAATGGGTCATATGGCGGCAGAGCAGCAGCAGCATTGGGGGTAATGTAACTTCAACAGAGACATTTTAATAAACATTTAATCTGTGCCTGTTTTGTCAGAAACCTAAATATAAACAGGTTAAATCTGTAGTAAATAAATCATCATCAATCAATCATCATCTGCCATGGCTGAATCCTGACATTATTTCTCTCCCTTTCACCTTTGACCTTTCATGGCTTCACACCTGTTGATCAAAGAGGTATTTGATCAGTAGCTTATTGTGTTATCAACCCTAACCCTCTTTATCAGAGCACTTCTGATGGTTTCATTATCACACACTGGTTTATAGACCCGATTAATGGGTTATTTACCCTGAGCTCTGACGTGTGAATTCAAAGAGTGTCACCCAGAGTGATACCGAAAGATATGAGTTCCTTTCTTTCAAAATAAAACAACCCATATATTTGGTAAGTCACACAAGGGTATTTTTTTCCATTTAAGACCAGGGGTGGAAGATATATTCAGATATTTGCTTTGTTAAAGTAGCAATACAATATAGAAAATTTGTAAAGTAACTAATCAAATACATGTAGTAGAGTAAGAAGTACAATATTTGCCTCTGAGATGTCGTGAAATACAAATATCAATTAGCAGAAAACAGAAATGTTCAAGTACAAGTACCTCAGAATGGTACTTTATGTATGCCTGCAGTACTTGTGGAAATGTACTTTGTGAGGTTTTACTCTTTAATATCAATTTGGTACATTGCATGCTGTTTCTTAAACTAGGCTACACAAAAAGCTGATGAATCCAATGGTACCAATCATGTCATACTAGCTCGTCACAAAGGGGGTTAAATAATGCTCCAAACGCGCTAAATGGTGAATAAAAATTGTCATGTTCATTTTCAAAAGGGTCGCTTGACCTCTGACCTCCAGATGTGTGAATGTAAATGAGTTCTCTGGGTACCCACCAGTCTCCCCTTTACAGACATGCCCACTCTATGATAATCACATGCAGTTTGGGGCAGCTGTTAGGCTTTGGGCTTCAGTTTGCCATGTTATGAATTGAGTATGTTTTTTATGCCAAATGCAGAACATGAGGGTTTATGGACAATAGTTGTCATTGTTTTGTGTTATGAATTGATTTCCAATAATGAATACATAGATACATTTGCATAAAGCAGCATATTTGTCAACTCTGTGCTGATAAAAGTAATAAACATTTGATAAATCTTGCTTTAAGGTACATTTTGAACAGTTAAAAGGGGTGTGATTAATTTGCGATTAATTACTATTAATCGTGATTAAATATTTTAAATTGATTGATAGCCCCATGATATACCTGACCCACCTCCACCAATAAGAATACTTTCAAAAATGTGCAGGGCAATAATTTACTGAGCTATATGTTTTTGTCTTTTCAGCCCTTTCCCAATAAAAAAAACAAGGCTGAGAGAACATAAAATATCAGAAATGCATATCTTAATTTGAAATTTGTAACCGGATGTTGTTTGTGCTCATTCCAGGTGGAGTGACGTCACCCCTCGTGTGAGCAGCGGATCCCGTCTTTAACTTTGTCGGTCCAGAGCGCTCCGGAGTCCACAGACAGTAAGAGGTTTAGCGGCCCTGAATCCGAGCAGCTCCGGTCTGTGGCGGTGGATTGTACGAATAAACTCCAGTGATTTTATTTCCACCAGAAACACGGACGGACGTTTCGCCGTGGAGGTAAATTTCAGCTTATTTGGGGGCATTTGGAGGTGTTTCCATGTGTTGATTGAACGTGGTCAGGGTCGGTCTGTGACCGCTGCTGCCGAGAGGCTCCTACCTGTTGAATAGACCTGCTGGTTTCTATTATGTGAATAACAAAAAGAGGAAAATCTGACTGCTGTAACGTTGTATTTGTTACCATAATAGTCTCGGTGTCAGTGCGCCTCACACTCCCTTTGGTATGTTTGTCATGTGGAGAGAAAAACCTAAATATCAACATTTTACTTCACTATTTAGATGTGATTACAATCTGAGGCTTCATCAGATATTTATGTTGAAGTAATGAGTAATAAATGTTTATATCCTTATTGCCTATGAGAAGGTAGTAGTAGTAGTAGTAGTAATAATAATAATAATAATAATGATAATAAATACATAAATAACGTTATTTATATAGCACTTTTCAAAAATAAGTCATAAAGTGCTTTACAAAGACAATAAAATAAATAAATTTAAAAAATAGTACAGTGATACAATAAAAATGACACCCAATGTAAGAAATACTAAAGCACAGTAACAACCGGTAGAATAATAGCAGATGAATAACTGATAAGAGAAAGCAATTCTGGGGGGAAAGTGCGTTTTTAAAAGACATTAGCCTGTATTTGTATATCACTGAAGATGATGAAGGAAGTGATATTTTGGTACCTGAAAAATAATATGTTGACATGACTCTTTTAAACATTCTAATGTGAAGAAAATATTTTGGTTTGACAAGCAATAATTAATCGAGGTAAAAGAGGGACACATTTTGACCGTGTGGGACGAAAATCAAGTAAAATTAAAGAAGTTTATTTCAGTGTTCAGTGTTTCAGCCTTTAATGCACAATCTCATCCAATCCAGGTTATGATCATCTGATTTCTAAGCAGATTGTTGCTACAGAATCAGACATTCACCAAAAAGGAAATCGGAGATGGGGGGGTATTACACAATTTATAAGGCACCCAGTGAGTCAGAGCTCCTGCGGTGCTCCAGGAATAAACTCCTCAGAGACAGGAGGTCACATCAGTGGGCAGGCGGCCAGAGCCCTGCAGCTATCTGACACAATAAGTGCTCTATAGCTGCACACTTTTACTCTGGTTGTATTTTTGAACAGCTACCACTCCTCATATAGTCAAGCAACAAGGTGACCAGGGGTCTGCGAGGGTCAATACTGAGCATTTCATCCCAGTGTTTGTGTATATTAGCCTGACTGGAGAAAGCTGTGCTGTATCTGTGACTGGATTAGACTAGAAAGAGGCAGATTTGTTCCACTTGTACCGATCAGTCAACCGGTGAGAGTCGTCATGAGGACAGGGATGATCTCACAGGCTGCGGTTACATAACGGAGAGAGAGGGAGTTAACTGGAGTTTATTCTTCAACTCAACATTATTTATCTGTAATCTTCAGCAGTGGCAGACTTTTAGTTTTGTTTTTGATTAATGTACTCTAACAGAGAGAGAGAGTGGTGATATCCAAAACCTGTTCATGTTAGTAAATCACATTTTTTCAACACCCTGTGAATCACAGCATCAGATGACTCAGTGAGCCTCACCAGGGTTTTATATGAATATGAACCTATTCAGAGTTTACTGAGTTAACACTGTGGAGGTTCTTTACCTCACAGACACAAGTAAAGCTGCAACAATTAATCCATTAGTTGTCAACTATTAAAGTAATCGCCCACTATTTTGATAATCGATTAATACTTTTGAGTCCAAATTTGTTTTAGCCTATTTTTATACACTTCTATAGTCTTAATTATGTGAAAGAACACTATAAGAAATTTGTTAGAAAGATTTTAGACATGTATTAAACATATTTGCAGATTCTAAGTTATTGTTAGATTGGAAGCTAACTAACTATTAAACTGTAGATTTAAAGATTAAACATTATTTGTTGAGCTGTAAAGACTTTTGTTTAAAAAATGTTTGTTTAAAAAAGCATTTCTATTGTCTCCGGTGGACGTCTGAGCCAGCAGCTCACAGCTAAAGCTGCAACAATTAATCGATTTATCGATAAGTTGTCAACTATTAATCACCAACTATTTTGATAATCAGTTAATCTATCAGAGTTGTTTATTTTATTTTTTTAAAGTTCAAATTCTCTGACTGCAGATTCTTAAACGTGAATATTTTCTAGTCCCTTTATTTATGAAAGAAACCAGGAAATATATAGTAAATACTATTTACTTAAACTGAAACACTGATCCATCATTTGTCACCATGTTCTGTCATTTTATAGATCAAACAACTAATTGATTAATCAAGAAAATTACCAGTTTCAGTTTCAGTTTCAGCCCTAGACTCAAGATATAATAAAGTGAAACCTCACTGTGGAAACCAGCTAGACAGATTTTCACTATTTTTGCTTAAAAATTAGGGAAACAATTAAAATCTAAATAGTTGATTATTTTTGTCAAACAAAATGTGACTCACTAAATCACACAGCTCATAAAATCTGGTTTCCTCCAGAATATTCCTTATTACTATTTTGATAATTGATTTAAGTAATTTTATTTTTTTTTTAAAAAAAAGTCAAAATTCTTTGATTCCAGCTTTTATTGATCAGTGTACATCGACACAAATAAAAAAAAAATTTCGTGACAGCACAAAATCAATTCGTATGTAATTACAATTCAAAAAAACACCCGACTTTCGCCCGGGAGACTGATGTCAAAGTCACGTAACTTCTGTACTTAAGTTCAAGCACTTCTGGAGTTATTGTAACCCAAACCACGATCTTTCTCTAAACCTAACTAAGTAGTATTTGTCACATAACATCCATACTTAAGTTAGACCTCTTCAGGTGTTATTATAACCCAAACCACAATCTTTCTCTAAACCTAACTAAGTAGTATTTGTCACATAACATCCATACTTAAGTTAGACCTCTTCAGGTGTTATTATAACCCAAACCACGATCTTTCTCTAAACCTAACTAAGTAGTATTTGTCACATAACATCCATACTTAAGTTAGACCTCTTCAGGTGTTATTATAACCCAAACCACGATCTTTCTCTAAACCTAACTAAGTAGTATTTGTCACATAACATCCATACTTAAGTTAGACCTCTTCAGGTGTTATTATAACCCAAACCATGATCTTTTCCTAAACCTACTGTAACTACGCCTACGTAGTTTTGTTGCCTAACCATAACCAAGTGGATCTATTCCTCAGCCTAATTAAGTAGATTTATTTTGAAAAGACCGGAGCAGAAATTGGCATGTGCATCATGTGTTGCTGTTCATTCTTAGGAAAACATACAAAAAATATGTTGTTGTAATGATACTTGTCCACAAGGGCATTGTTGTATCATGAGGGATCGCCTCGCTACCCGGCGGTGAAGCTTGGCGAGCTGCCTCTCAGCCCTGGCACCTGATTGGATGAACACTTTCCCTCGTGTGCTGCTGCTCCCAGCTTTCAAACCAAAACCAACATGGCAGCTCGTCTGGATACTTTCTTCTCTTATATTATGAGAATAATTCAACAAAATGTGTATTGCAAACATTTTATGGTAGAAATAAGCCATGCAGTTGTTAAATCTGTCTTTACTTTGGATAGACAGCGTTTAGTTTAAAAGTTTATCGGGAATTTCCAGAGGCGGTGAGTCACATAAAGTAGCCGAGACTTTCACCTAATGCAAATGAGGAGCAGGCGACGTGATGGTGCATTTCTCAAATCATACCACCATGCTGCCAGGATGCATTGCACAGCTGCTTACATAGACAATGAATGGGAAGCGTGGAAATTATTCACCATTATTCGTGCTGAGCATCATGAAGAAAAAGGAGAATTTGTGTCTATGTACACAAATTAAATAGATTAAATTTCATGACTACTTCCTACTATTTTTGTGAAACCTCACTGTGGAAAACAGCTGTATCATCTAGACAGATCAGAAATCAGCTTTAATTTTGATGGTAAAAAAAAACAGATGAGCCAACAAGCAAAAGGCTTCTTGTCAACAATCGCCTGCTGTGTGTAATTATGCATGAGGCAAGAGACTGTGGAGGATAAGAACAATGGGAGGAACGTGGTAAGTGTTTGTCAGAGAGGATGAAAGGCTCACTAGTGCCTCACTGGTCCTCAGTCCTGCTGTAGAGGACACCTGTGTGGATGTCGGGGCAGCGAATGGAGCCTGAGAGCAGAGTAGATGTCAGATCAGCCTCCTCTGTGGCTGATTGCATCAGCAGCGTCCCAGAAAAACTATTTCAGCTGTCTCCTTTATGCAGAGACATTTTAACGGATAGATAGCGCCATGAAACATCTATTGATCACTGACATTAAGACATTTGTAGTATAAGTGAAATGGTATGTTTAAATATGCACATAAGACATTATTTTATCAAATATTTATTTATTTGCATAAATTTCCAGAACAGAAATCTGACCTTTGGATGAAGCCAGATTCAAATTTCTTGTTTCATTTTGTTGATATTCAAGATCTTTACAGAGGGATATCTATTTGTATCACTCCATAAATCAGAAAGTAGTGCCAGCAGCCATAAACAAATCCATTTTCATCGTGTTTTAGGAATAAAATGTTGTATAAATCAGGTTAGAAATAATATATGAACAAACCCCTCTGTAAAAACCTTCAGAATAAACTGGAAGTCTGAGGAAAAACTCATTTTGAAAAAACTAACTACTAGATATCATCATGAAACTGTTGTTTGTTGTTTGGGATTGACAGACAGATTTGATCTTTATGTCTGAACTGGAGAACAAACATTCAACTCTTGCTTCATTGGTGCTGGGAATGAACACATACGGTGTGTTGCGGGATGACTGGAGCTGGTTAGCATCAGTAGTTAAACTGAAGTTTTTACTGCTGTGTCACAAGATGCCATAAATTCATATTAACAGTTTCAGAGTGCTGCATATACTGTACATTGTCTAGAGCAGAATTTATACTGTCAAAAACATGACCTATAATACTGACGAAATCAGAATAAATACAAATTAAATAGTGCATTTTGCCACCTTTGCCAGGCATTTGAGACATAACTAACATGTAACTAACATTTTTTGTCATTATTGTTTAATTTCCTGGTTATTTCTTTCATTTAGTTCAGACCAGGGATGTGAAACATACGGCCTGAGGGAAAAGTGAGGACAGAGAAAATAAATGAATTGTTGGAAGGTTTGAGGAAACAGCAGTCTGTTTTTAGACATCTCAGGCTGTTTGTCTGTTAATTATTCTGTTTGGTCTGTTTAATTGTGAACATTATACTTGTAGTTTGTTACACTAAAAGAAAGTGAAACATTTATTGTTATTTATTATGTAATGGTTTTACTGGTCTGACCCCCATGAATTCAGATGGGGCTGTTATGTGTTATGTCATGAACTAAAATGAGTTTGATAACCCTGATTTCAATTTCCCAGATCTCAAGGTGACGTCTTTTTTTATCAGCAGTCCAAAGATAATCAGTTGAAAATAATATAAAACACAGAAAATCTGAGACATTTGAAGCTGATACTTGAGAATATTTTGATTTTTTTTTTTCTACTTAAAAATGTCTGAAACAATTAATCAGTTATCAAAATAGTTCATTAATTTTATGCCAATTAAAATGAATGAAATCTTTGCTTCTGGAAAATTTTTGAATCTGATGACATCAGTGAAAAATACCATTTCAAGAACTTTTGCTTCTCAATAAAAAAGATGCAGCATCTGATTTAGGGCCAAAGTTTTGTTTAATACTGTTATTATAATACGTAATTAATTAAGTAGGGGGAAGAGGAATGATGAAGATACAGTATGTGATTTGTTGCCCTACAGATTTATGGCTCAGTTTTGGTTGAAGTATTCCTTTAACGGAGCAGCTGAAGGGCAGGTCGCCGACATCCCATCATCCCACTGAGTCAAACACAGTAATCCACCTCAGGGAAATATCTTGAAAATACAGCAGAAACTGTCATTTCACCAGTTCAGCAGCCTCGCTCCTCCCGTCTGAACCAGTTCTGACTGGCTCACTTCTTCACTGGTTATTTTTATGCCTATTTGAAATGTTGTGGTCACTCCATTGTTGTCTGGTTGTTTTACAGTGCACGTCCTCCCGTCATTAGTTTGTTAGACAGTCGTTTCATTCATTTGTTCCACTTCTTTGCTTTGATTTGTGCTGCATAAATATTAATTTTCTTTGTGTTAAAATGACTCTCAGAGTCTTAAATTAGACTCTCATCTCTAAAATATCTGTGGTTCAGATGAAGACAGACTGTTTTCTTTCTCATTTGTGGTTGATGGATGTCTTTGGAGTGTCGAGATGGAGAGAGAGAGAGAGAGAGAGAGAGAGAGAGATGAGTGGAAGGACACAGTATGAATAAAGATTTTCACATGTGAAAAGTTAAAGGACTAATAATCTGCCCTCAGATACTCTCGCACAGTTTTAATTGACAATCTGTGAAGTTCTGTGACGTCCACAGAACTTAGTAACTTAAACTTAACTTATCCTTGACCTAAATCCAGCCTTCTCAAATCTCGATCTAAACTTTTTCTACTTCTGACCCAAACTTAATCATAAAAAGGCTAACACCCAGGCATACACATTTGAATTTTACGCCCAGTGGAGGAAAGTCACATTTCACACATTTCAAGTACTGTACTCCTACAAATACCTGTATCTGACAGTTATAGTTACTGGTTACTTTGCAGATTTAGATTTTGCATCTGAAAGATATGATCAGTTCTGGCTGCCCCCCTTTAGTCAGATAGTTAACTAGTTGGTTCTTGTGGTCTTATTCAGGGGCTGCTCAGCGGTGCAGTGGTTAGCACTGTCGCCACTTTAGTGTGGTGTCTGAATGTTCTCCGTGTTAGCGTTAGCTTCTCCAGGTTCTCTGGTTTCCGACCCTGAATCGGATTCCAGGTAATGGATGGATGGACTTAGTCATCTGAGATTTCTGTAGTCAACAAATTATTTATGATTTATGACACAGAGGTTCGCAGGTTCGAATCCGGGTTGGGGCCCTTCTGTGCCGTTCTCCCCGTGTTAGCGTGGGTTTTCTCCAGGTTCCCCCACAATCCAAAAACATGAGGTTAGGTGACTCTAAACTGTCTGTAGGTGTGAATGTGAGCGTGACTGGTTGTCTGTCCAGGGTGAACCCTTCGGCCCAGTGCCAGCCGTTTGGGGCCGTCGGTGAGCGTCTGTCGCTCTACTCTGCACGTTTGGTCAATTCAGCAGGTTGAAACGGCACAACCCGTCGGTGAGAGAAATCACCCTGATTGGCTGTTCAGCTTCAGCGAACCAGTGCACAAGTTTTGAACTTCCCTTCTCTGAGTGTGTTTTTAAAGTCTTCCATTGGTTACTTTCATGCGATCATTGCTGTTGTGAAAAGACAAGATTATTCTAGTTTTCAGGTCTTTTTATAGTTTTGTTTTTTACATCAGTAAAGAAAACCTGATAGCTGGCGGTGAAAGCGTGTCTCTGGGTCGGCTAACGTTATTCAGGCAACAACACATGAACTTCTGTTGAGCTCTATATGTTGTGGAGGGAAAAGCCTCCACCTTAACAATGAAATACTGTATATCTGCAGCAATATTTGCAGTCTCATACTTTAACTGCAAAAATATAGTAATTCAATTAAATTGCCTTTTTCTATACTTTACCAGTGGTAGAAAGTAACTAATATTTCTACACTGTGGTACTGCTAACTTTACTTAACCCTAGAACACTAACGTTAAAATAAGTCACACCATCACTAACGTTGGGTATACTTTACCCAATACAATATCCTTGATAAAAAGCAGTTTTATCAATTTGGGTAAATTCCACCCGTAAAATATGTTACTCTCTATCACTAAAGTCGGGTGAAAATCACCCGAACGCATGCCTCTTGAAAAAACCATAGATGGGAGGAGGGAAACAAACATACAATTAATAACATCAGTAAGCAGCCTGAAGCTACCCAAGGACCCATGAAACTCAGACAATGGCAACACAATGAAAATCACATAACAAGAATTGTGTGGGTGAAAATCACCCGACGTTAGTGTTCTAGGGTTAAGTAAAAGATGTGAGTCCGTCCTCCACCATTGTACTTTTACCGCTCAGGTTTATCAGTGTGAAGCTCTTAGTAACCTGAATGTGAACCATTTCAAACAGGACATATCTACTGTATGTCATAGTATTGCACAGTTTGAGGATCCTCGCTGTTATTAACTCAGCAGTCCACACATTCCTCAGGCGGTCAGCTACAAGATCTGAAAGTTGTATAAGAATAAAACAACTATATTCATGATTAAATATTTTGTAGTCCAAGTTGCTTTAAAGAAACTTTATACTTGATTTATGAAGTTTATTATTAGGGATGCACCAATTATGAAATTCTGGGCCGATACCGATGTTTAAAGTGACATTTTTTATTGTTGTTTATTCCTTTTCAATCATACAAATTTATGAAAACAACCTTTAATATCACCATCCAATTTCAAAAGAAATGTTTTTCATTAATAATAACTAACACAATCTGTAGCTGGCACTAAATTGATGAGACACAACAACAGACATTGGTGACTGCCAGCAAATATCACCTTATTTACCATCAACAAGGGGAATATCGGCTGACACTGATGTTCGGCCGATAAATCTGTGTGTCCATATTCATTATAAACGTTTCCTCAGACGACAAAAAGAAAGTAAATGTCTCTTCTTCTCTCATCATCTATAGAAGCTCAGCTCTCTTTTTGTGAAGGCGTTGCATTCTTCAGATAGCATGACACAACCTCCGAACTCTGAACATAAAACTTTATGTTTAAAGAGTTAATAACCAAAGGAATATTTGGGATGGTGAGGGATCAGCAGATCCCAGAACCCTCAGGGGAGACCTGACCCATAATTCACAGTGTTTGTCTCAGGAAAGAGACTTTAAAGATGTTTCACTGATAACAGGCAAGTTGTTGCAGAAGCCAACAATTTCCAGTTTCCACTAACTGAGCGGAGGGGTCCGTTGGGAATGTGTGACCAATTTTCCTGCACTGATTCATGGGCTGACTCACTGTTAGAAGTCAAGTCACACATTTGCACACGGTTTGGGGCAGTCAGACCACTGTTAGCAAACACTCGGGAGTGTTTTCCATCAGATGTCCTCATTCCTCGCTCTCCCCCAGCTCCTGCCTCCTCCCTTCCCTTTCTGCCCCATCCATCTCCCCTTTCCTCCCTCGCTCTTCGTCTCTTTCTGACGTCTTCTTCCTTCTTGTTTCTCCTCACAGATCTCCAGTGTTTTGATGTCGCATTCCTGAAGTTTCAGACGAACGACAGCAGACAGCGGGATCAAATCCTTCATCCCTTTTATCTGAGGAGGGATAAAGACGAGTGTTTTGAAGTGAAGAGGACCTGGTGTTGCTTGGATATGGCTTTTCTGTGTTTGAGAGAAAGTCACAGGGAGCTGATCTGAGGTCAAGACCTCCCTCCTCCTCCTCCTCCTCTTCTCCCCCATCCTAGAGTCACATGACAGCGTGAGGCACAACCCCCAGGGTTACTATCGCTACGCTGACCGACCCAAATATTTATATACTCACTTGGAGAAGTGACAGATTGAGGGGAAAGTGAGTTTGCTTTGTGAGCTGTTACAGCTTCATTTTTGTTGAGAAACGGACCGCTACTCAAACACATCAGGGTATTAAACGGTGAGATAAAGACAGTGTTTTCTCTGAGAGCCTCACCTGTCAGAAGCAAAATGCCGGCAAAGACGCCAATGTACTTAAAAACGACGACTCCCAAGAAGGGGAAGAGACTGAGGCTTCGTGACGTCCTCTCAGGTGACATGATCAGCCCCCCGCTGGGTGACGTGCGCCACAGCGCCCATGTTGGGCCTGAAGGGGAGGGCGACATGTTTGGAGACGTCGGCTTCCTGCAAGGTAAGATGGACATGCTGCCGGCGCTGAGTCGGATGCAGGACGGGCGCTCGCACAGCGTGGAGAGACGGCTGGACGATGGACAGGACTCACACAGCTACGCCTACAACGGGTACCACTACCAGCACTCCTCCACCGGCCTGCTGAAGACCACCATCTCCATGCCCGTGTTCATCGCCCACGAACAGGCTCCACCCAAACCGCCACGCCTCCATCTGGATGACCCCTCCCCTCCGTCTCTGCCTTCCCAACAAAACCACTTCCACCACCATCAGCAGCCATCAGACTCCAGCCGCAAACAGGCCAACGGCCACACGGACCATCACAGCCAGGTCTTTGAGAACGGCGTGGTGGGCCGCTTGGCGTCAGAGCCCTGCCAAGACATCTCCCTCTCCCCCGCCATCCGCAGGCTTGTCCCCTCCTCTGGCTCCTTCTCAGAGGTCTCCTCTGAGGACTCCATGTCAGAGACCTGCGGGCCCCTGGACGTCCGCCGGGGCCTCAGCCTTGACTCTGACGCCGGTCTGAGCAACGAGGATCTGAGGAGCGAACGCAGCGAGTCGCCCTGCACCGCCTTCCATCCGGCCGGTCTCACCGTCTCATCCAGCGTGTCGCGGTCAGACTCTATGGCAGGGTTAGACCTGGACCTGGGCCCTTCTATCATGGAGGACGTCCTGAGCATCATGGACCGCTACAAGATGGAGGACAACCGCTGTGAGCTGTGAAGAAACTTTAATGTGATGTATAGATATTTTTTTATTCACGGTTTAATAAATCCTTAAAGACTTTTACTGACGAAGGACAACGAATGACGAGGAATGATGGAGGGTAGAGAAAATATCTTTTTCAAGAAGAGGTTAAAGGTCATTGAAAGATTTAAGAAAGGTGAGAATCAGGTGGACATTATTGTTTCGTGTTGGGACGTTGCTGTCCAACCCGTCAAACACCGCCGTTCGGTCAGTGCCCCTCAGCATCAGAAGCACGGAGGCACCTTTTAGCAACAGTATGTATGTGTGTATGTAGTTTGTGTACTCTGACGTAGACCCGCCCACGGCATTATTCAGTGGTCAGAGGTGCAAACTCCTAACTGCAAACCAGACTTAGATCAGCACAGCAAACAGCAGCCGATCTACCAAACTCATCAACACTAATTTAGCAGCCGCCCTGGACTCAGCTGCCTACTGTGCTATAGACTTAAATCCCTGATCCCACCCCATAATAACAAAAAGAAACCAGCCCTCACCCATTAGAAGTTCATGTCTGGTCACAAGTCAAAAACAACACTGCTTAAGAACCATGTCCTTTTTATTGGACTGTCCTGGCTGTGAACAACGCAGCATTACATGACACGCCATTTTGACCTGAACTTTTATCACACCAGCTGTTTCTATTTATTCCTGTCGCTCGCCTTGAAATCCCCTCAATGGACCAGAAGCAGCTGATTGGTGAAGCTGAAATGAGGAGTTATCTGTACGATATCTCTTCATTTCACCACAAAAAATGCAATAAGACAGCAGCTGGCTGGAGACAGATCATGAGGAGGTCACCTGAAACTCTCTCAATGCTGTTGGCTGTTTCAGGTGATTCACTGGTCAGTGACGCTAACGTCAGCCACGACTGCTTCCCAACGCCTATTGAAGGAGGCTGAGATACAGGTCTTGGGTTATGGGGTCGAACGTATGCGCAATGGAACTGAAGCGGCAGTCGTGCATTGTGATTGGCTCAATTTCAGCGAGTGTAAACCAGATTTTACTACATGTGTGTGTACCCCAAAGATAAGACGCGTTGATGACGCGTGACACAGCCTCCCTCAACAGGCCTTGACCCTAACTAAGTGGCTGTGTTGCCTAAACATAACTTCCTGTGAAAATTGAAGTTTATTTTGAAAGGACACTATGCATGTAATGTTGCGCTGCCTGATGTGACAGCAGCCGAGGCAACAGGAGCCTTTATTGGATAAAAACACTTAAACTCATCCTGTTATCACAAACACCTTTCTTTGGATGAAATACGAGCCACAGCCCACAGCGTATTGTCTCTTAATCTGATTCCTGCTGAGACTTTTCTGCTTGTTAATGGGTAACAAATGTGTGGAGACAGACCGGGGGGGAGCTGCAGGGCTCTCCTTTACACCGTGGAAACCACAACTACTAATAAGTAATGTTCAAATTACTCATTCTCAGTCCTGCTAAGCTGAACTGCAAATAGTTTAATGCTGAAGGCCATATTCTGTCCTAATTCATCTTGGCTGCCTGAAATGTTTCATTAGCCCGAATATTAGTTTACTGAGATGCTTTAGTGTCAGATGAAATGTGTGAACTTCTGATTTTACTCTCCTTCTGTAAAAGACTAAGAAAGTTGCATCAGAGAACAGCAACAACATTTCAGCGTCTCTCTTTTGATCAGAGAGAAACTGGAGAAGTTGCTTCTTCTAGTTTAACATACAAAATGATTTGTAAGTGTTAGAAATGTGCAGCTTTTTTAAAAACACTCCTCTTCCTCCATGTTGTGTCTCACTGTCGGCCTCTCTAACATTCACTGTCTGCATTATCACAGCAGCCTATTATTCACATGTCATTTATGCTGTATATCACTGTAAATGCAAAAATAAAACGTTCCTATGAAGAAAACTGAGGATTCATGGACAATTCTTAACACATACTGTAATATAAACACAGACATACAGTAGTTGTGCTTGATAATATACTATACTATATGCTATACATTTAAAGCATGAAGTGGCTACTACTAGCCTATTATGTATTTGTTAAGAGCAGTGGTGGGATGTAACAAAGTACATTTACTCAAGAACTATCTGTTACTCTATACTTGTACTTCACTACATCTCGAGGCAAATATTGTACTTTTTACAGCACTACATTTATCTGACAGGTTTAGTTACTTTTCAGATTTGGATTATTAATAAAGCATATAATTAACTAATAAATTATACATTATTATTAAAGATTAAACTACCCATCAGTCGCCTATTTAAAGTATTAAAATCAGCCCCACTTTTACCAGCTGCAACATTAAGTGCATTAATAGTAATAATCTGATAATATAAAATATATTATTGTGAAATGGGCCAAATGAGTACTTTTGGTACTTAAAGTATATTTCAAACCTAATACTTAATACATTCATATATTTTGAATGCAGGACTTTCACATTGTTGTATTGTTGTTGTTTTTTTACTTAAGTACTTAAGTTTACTTCCATCACTCATTTTTATATTATCACATTTATATTTATATATTACATATATCTGTTAGTTTATATACATATACATTTAAATTATTTTAAAAATACATATAGAAATAGTTATACATCTATATATTATATTCATATAAATATAAATCTGATAGTAATCCAACAGTATTTATACACTGCTACTGGTTTGCTGTATAAATATGTGATAATAGCATTAAATACAATGTGTGTAAGAAAAAGCTTCATTAAAGGTATTAACACCAGATATTGACACAGACATAACCACAGTGTGTAATTACATCCGTGTGTATTTTAAAAGTTTTAGTTTAGATTTCTTTACATATCTCCTTTATCGCCCCTTACAGCTGATGCCTGAGATGGGTATTAAAATTGTATTTCAAATGTTTTATCTAGAAATATTTTATTTTTTTCATTTTTGGATTGCAGTTGTAGTAGAGAGCAGTGTCTTAATTGGTATCTAATCACAACAAGTACATTAATCTACAGTATTAGAGATCATCAGTATGATTATGTATATTTTTCCCACTGAGGAATGTGGTATTGTAGGTTCTAAACGTGTCCCTTTATTTTGAAGTCACCGGAAATGGTCATATGCTTGAACTTGTTCAGTGACGCTGACTTTATGAATTTAACGTATTGCAGTTCCCACTGCGGCCACCAGAGGACAGTAAACCTGCTCAGTTCCAGCCGTGATCGTCGGGCTGACTGCGCCCTCCGGTGGTCACAGTGTAAAACTACAACACTTTAAATTAGTAAAAGAAACGTTAATGCAAACGTGATAGTATACTAATACTTCCGGTTAACTCTTTCAAAATACAGTGCAAAAAAACAAACAAACGATTATGAAATTCGCCTGTTAGCTAAATAAACATACAGATAAACCGCTATGACTTACAGGCAGCGTCACGTTGTCAGCAAAGACAGTCTAAATAATTCATGTTTACAGTTTACAACAGATTACAAAAAAAGAGAAACATAAAGATGAGGTGGACATAGTGCAAGTAGTGCAAATAAAATACAAATTATTCTGTAAAGTTGTAGTGCAGTTAAGGATCATATCATCTAAATATGTTGAAAGACATTTAGGATCAACCCAGAGACCAAACAATATTTCTACACTGGAATATGATCCTTCCACAGGTTTACTGTATAAATCAGTGATAATGTTTGTGTGTGTGTGTGTGTGTGTGTGTGTGTGTGTGTGTGTGTGTGTGTGTGTGTGTGTGTATGTGTGAGGATATGCACCATGTACACTTTAATGTGAACTGCAGGAGTCATTTTTATTTGTATTGATATTTGATAACTGAGTCCATAGGTATTTTGAGCTTTTATTTTGAAGCCTACTCACCAGCTGACAGATAGTTAATTGGTGTGACAGGTGTCTCATTTAGTTAATCAGCACATGAAGACCTAACCCTGAGCCCTGTAACACACTGCACGCCTGACAAGCGCGTGGCGGCTGCGTTACTCACTGAGGTACCAAACTGAAATACTCAAACTATTAAAACTACACATTGACAGGCGGGTGTTCAGTGCCCTCCAGCGGCCAGAGCTGGTAAATACACCCGTGTGTATTTTATTTAAAATCGGTAGATGAATTTCATTACATATCTTCTTCACGCCACTTTAGGTGATGCCTGAGATGGTAGTTAAAGCTGCGTTTAAATATATTGTCTAAAAGTCTTATCGTTCATCATATAGTAGCGTCTGTCTTGTTGCTGATGGACAACAGTTGAAGTGGAAAACCATAAAAACCGATTATCAGTACATTGCAGCCTGTTTAGTAGTATCTAACAACAACAAGTACATTAATACACATTAATACAGATGATCTGTGTGATTATCTGTATTGTTTCCACTGAACAATGTGGCGTTGTGGGTTCTAAATATTTATCTTTATTTTTAAATTACCGGAAATGGCAACATGCTTTAAGGTCTACAGTAACGTTGTCTTTATTAATTTAATGTGTTGCAGTACCTCGTTGTAGCCACTAGAGAGCAGTAAACCTCCTCAGTATCAACTATAGGCGCCTGCTGAATGGCGGGTTGACTGCGCCCTCTGGCGGTCACCATGTAAAACTGCAACACTTTAAACAACATTTTTATTGTTATTGTTCGTCTTTAAATAACATTTTTATTGTTACAGCGGTTTACTATACAAACAACATACTATTCATATTCATGTTGTTTGTGTAGTAAATTATTCTGTTAAGTGTATATATATATATATATATATATATATATATATATATATATATATATATATATATATATATATATATAGAGAGAGAGAGAGAGAGAGAGAGAGAGAGAGAGATATCCCAGATTCCCATATTGATCCCAGACTAGGAAAATCTTGTGTTACAGCAACAGGTTATCCAGCAGCAGGTTAAATGTTGTACATATCAACACTAGAGAAAAATGTCTGTAGTATACACAATATAAAGAACATATTAGAGTACTATACATTTACCAAACTACTACAACTATCTTAGGAAATATAAAATCTAAACACAGAGTAACAATAACATAGTATATACTTTGGCAAAGTGTGCAAAGGCAGGTCTCTTGAGGAAAACAGCAGGCAAAATATAGTTATCGTTTTTTTAATGTAAGTAGACGTTGAATTCAATTAAAATTAAATGTGTTACCATTTCAAAATTTAAACCAGTCATAAAAGAAACTGTTTTAGATAAAAGAGTTTTTTGTTGTTGTTTAATTAATAATTTCATGATCCTCCGCTCCACTCCAGTCCAGCTGGTGGCGGTAGTGGTGCAACTTTGACCTGCTGTCCCACCAACCAACTATAAACACTAAAGAAGAAGAAGAAACCGGAAGCAGCAGCAGCAGAAGCAGCTGAAGAAGAAGAAGAAGAAGAAGAAGGAGAGGAGGAGGAGGAGGAGGA
Source organism: Pterois miles (assembly GCA_947000775.1). Taxonomy (NCBI): domain Eukaryota; kingdom Metazoa; phylum Chordata; class Actinopteri; order Perciformes; family Scorpaenidae; genus Pterois; species Pterois miles. The sequence continues at coordinate 4,338,663 of CAMQGK010000110.1, read as the reverse complement.
GGAGGGGGGCGATTTTAGACAATATGGACTGACGGCGCTGGCTCGGTTACATCAGGTTTAACGATATATAACATATATGACCATATGACTACATCTATCCGGAGCAGTACTCCTACATGCCGGAGCTGAAGAGGACTCTGGATGCCAAGGTGGGTGGTGTTTATGTAGCTACCTCCCATAGGATACAGGTAATTCAGGCTAAAACACAATACTAATAATGTCAAACTTAAGAATGAGAGCATGCACATAATGTTGATGCATGGCCAGTAAAGATGTTGCCTTAAATAGTAGAGGTGGAAAAGTACTCAGATCTCGAACTTAAGTAAAAGCAACAATACCACAGTATTGAAATACTCTTACAAGTACCGGTAAAAGCCCTGCATCCACGTTAGCTTACTTAAATCTTAAATGGAGGAAATTAACAACATAAGTTCTTTAACAAATGTCTGGTCAGTCATCCAGCCTCATGCGCCTTTTTACTTTGCCCACCAGGTGTCACTGTTTTTCCTGTTTATACTGTTTCTCTTGGTTCTGAGAGGTATATCATTATTATTCATTGTCCAGTCAGATGTTTTTCAGACTATTTTGGTAGCTCTTGGCATTGAATTTGTCCACCTACATACTTTAATGCCATTTTAATGTATGTCTAGAGTAAAATGAGCCCCACAGTGTTGTTTTGCATTGCTTAGGGAGCAGAGGTGTAGAAAACAGAGACCAGAAGACAGTTAATAAGCTTTTTGTCTTCTGTAGGAGGGGAATAGTAATAAAGCATTTAACTGATTAATGAATGATTGTACAAGTAAAAATGGGCATAAATAAATTTATTTACAAATGTATTAATCTATGAATAAATGGACTAAACTGCAAAGTAATTGAGGTGACACTTCAATAGGCAATAAAAAGTTATGATAATTTACAAATTAAATATGAATCTATCAATAAATAGATCAAATAAAAAAACTTATAACATAAAACAGTATGTCATTTAAGATTTAATGAATTCATAAATAAATTATGGAATTTAAATATTGTTAATGTATTGTTGATGTTCTGCTTATGTTATTGGGGCTGGTTAACCTGGAGTCTGAGTACTGTTATCTGAGAGGCGATAAGATGTTACTGTTTTATAAGTTTTTTACATTTTATTTTAAAAGTAAAAATATATGTATACAAAACTGCTCATGTCAGGTGTACATTAAAGTAAAAATATAAATTAAAATACAATAAAGAACAAACACATGTATGTAGAGAAAAAGTAATACAAAATCAGAATAGATTGTCATCGGCCCATGATAGTTTACACCAGTAGAAATGACTGTAGTTGAAATGGGGAGATGCAGAAAGAACAACTGGTTTAGTGTGAAAGAGTCTCCAAGTGTTGAATCCATGGTTCATTGTCATGTTGTTTGGTTTGGTTCTCTCTCTCCATCCTCCTGGTGTCAGCAGGCTGAGCTGAGGATGGACAAAGTGGATGAGATGACCAGATTGCTGCAGAGTCCAGGACCGGACGCAGAGACAGATGAGAGAAGATAAGAAATGCACAGATTAAAAATAAACTTGGAAAAAAAAATTGGAAATTAGTGTTTGGAGGATTATTTCTCTGTTGTTCCAATGCTAAGTGTCATTTTATTCTACATGGTTGGAAAGCCTGTTTATTTACCTTCACAATGATGTCCAACTTGTGAGGATCATGCATTTGTGGGATGAGCAGCACAGCTGATTATGTGGGTAGCGGCCAAGTGAAATGCTCTACAGTGTATTCTCCTGTTGGAAATGACTTTTGTTTTGCTTGATTGGCAGCACCTGTGTGCATGGGGCCTGCTGGGTGCTGTGTCCTGCTAAAGTGATCATTTTCATCAGCTTGGGTGTGCTGCACATGTTAGGAGCCAACACAACCACGCTGGATGTCCTGCAACAAATCCTGGTTGAGGAGTGGAGTACCATCCTACAGCAACGCGTGAGCAGGTTGGTGGGCAGCATGAGGAGGAGGTGACAGGTTGTAGCTGTGTACAGATCTTCCTACAGCTGACAGTGTACTGAATTAATAAAGTGTAATATAACTAATATGTCCTGTTTGTTCCTTGTTACTGATAGAGTTCAATCATCCAATCCACCAAACAACTCAAAACAAGGTCAGTACCAACAGGAGAATACACTGTTTAGCATTGGCAGAGAATTTTGGCTAATTTCACCTGGGCGCTACCTACAAATGCATGATCCTTACAAGTTGGACATCATTGTGAAAGTAAATAAACAGGCTTTCCAACCATGAATTTTTTTTCCAACATTTATATTACAGAATAAAATTGGTCGTCCACCTAATGGGAATGGGGAGGGTGGTGGAGAGCTACATGATCAGGACTCTAAGGAGGTTTGGTATCAAAAACATTTTTGTTGTATTGATAGATCTGTCAAACAGAGCTTTATTGGATTGACTCTTTAGATACACTTCAGTCTACAGGCCATAAGGAGGATTTTATGTGAGTATTAGGTTGTAATCCAAGATATTTTCTTCATTTCTGTGTAAAATTTGGCATCTATGGTTTATGATGGCTCTCTCCTGATACCCTTCCATAGCTCTGTGTTTTATTGCCCTCTTTTTAAAAAAAAATAAAAAAAGGTATTTTTGGTCTTCTTCTGTGATGTTTGTTTTTTCTTATAGATCTGGGGATCTCTGGTTTATGATGGCTTAAGCCTGATGCTTTTCATAGCCCCATTTACTCTGATGTATATATCTGATAGTTTTATTAGGTTCTTCGTGATCATGTTTTTTTCTATTTTCTGTATTTGCTGTGTTTCACCCCTCTTTATATTTTGATAAAAGGTGGAGCCTCTACCACCACCACGGTGTGCTCAGGTGTTGTACATGTAATGTATGCTCCAGACCAAAAGCTTAGTTTTAAAGAATCTAGTGAAATACTGTTGTGGCTCAAAGTGTGCGGAAATCTTTCCTATTATCTTTTGTATTTGTTGAAACTCTCATCACATCCCAACAGCAATCATTAAATCAAATGCTCAGAGTAAAAAAGAAAATCTGGTATCTGTGGCCCATCCAGTCATTTCATTCAGCCCAGATTGGATGATTGGACGGCTGCCTGCTTGTCTGTCTACCACCAGTCTTCCACCAGCTGCTAGCTTGACTGCTGTGAGTGCAAACAATAACCATGTTTGTTGTTTACCTTCATAACAATAATGTAGATGGAGTTACTTGAAGGGAAGGGAAGCCTGAAGGGACTGTCAGTTTTGCTGACTTGGCGACATTCTCTCTAAACTTGGGGAATTTTGGAGCTGATGCTGCTAGCAGCATTACGTGGGAAAGAGTTGGTATCACAGGCCTGGATTTTGTCATGGGATCATTTTTAAAAACTAACATACTCTTGATAGTTTCTCAACATTACCAACCCTAGCTGAAAAAGGGGAACACCACCTAAATTATAAATTCAAATGGTTTTTTTTCATGGCCTAGAAACATTTAGTCAATATTTGTGAGCTTGAGCTCCTCAGAGAAGTCAGTCTTAAACTTGTGGTGTCATTAAGTATAAAGCCTGGAGCTGCTGAATGAATGGGACACTGATTTTATGGACACACAGTATGTTTTTGTGTTTTTCATACCCAAATGAGCTTCATCCTGTTGTAGTGTTCTTGGTTGTGAAACAGAAAATGCACCCATACACTCAGAGCATACACCTATGGGTGCTCTTAGTGTCATCTAGAACATCTCCCCCCATTCATTGTCTATGGAGCAGCTCCACGCTGGAGGTCGTCACATGGTGCAACTGTTGGTGATGAGTTTAAAAGAACCCTGAAGAAGGCAGCTGAAATGTCTGCATTTTATTCCTCTGTGCTAAAACTTGATTTAAAGGAGCAGTGTGATCGATCTGGGTGTGAAAACCCTTTTTGCATGTTTTAGAAAAGGAAAAATCCAGTAACGTATAAAGAGAAGTAGCGCATTTGCATTTGTTGGCCAGCGAAATGTCACCTTTGTTTCATGTATTTCTTGGCTTTGTCTTCCTGTGTGAGGCAGCTCACCCTCACCATTAGATGCTGCTGTCTCCTTATTCTTCACTCATTTAGTGCTGCAGCTTCATAATGAACATGGCCACTATTACACAGTGTGCTTTGAGGAAACAATGCATGATGTCTTCAAGGATTTAACATAATGTGGTTATTGTTTAGGTTGAATGGAAATCAAATTTATGTAAAAAGAGTTCCGCGATACAAAATAGTGTCAGTGTTGAGTAGCAGACATTCAGACCAGCTCAAATGCTTCTTGTAAGTCCTTCACTTCCCTCATGGACTCCTCAGCTTTATGTCCCACTCTCTTTTCTTCCTGCTCTTGAGCTAGCTGCTCTTTTCCTCCAGATTATGATGTATTTGTAGTATACTAGACGAGGCTTTAGCCTTTAAACCAGCTCTTAAAGCACTGGACAAAAAGAACTCCTACCACTATTTCAATAGTATTGTAAAATACAACGTAGATCTTGTTGTTTTTGTTTGTGTACTTTGTCAGATACTGCAGGTTTAAACTATTTATAACAGCTCATAGTAAAGTAAGAAAACAGGATCATCAGTGAGGGGAGATGGGAAATAAAACATTGCTCAACAAAATTTATGTTACTCAAACTGCTTTTTTTGTTGCAGCAACAAAACAACTAAACAGTGGACTGATCTCCCTCCAGATGTCAGAGGAATATGTTGCCTCTCCTCACCTCTTCCTTCCTGAAAAGGAGATTTGGTCAGGTATTTAATACTCTTATCAACATGGAAGGTGACAAATATGCTGCTTTCATTGGTGGAAATCAATTAACAACACAAAACAATGACAGATATGGTCCAGAAACCCTCACAGGTGCTGACCTTAGCATAAAAAATATGCTAAAATCATAACATGACAAACATGTCAGTGTGTCAGAGTGCTGACTTGACTATGACTTGATCCAGACTGACTGTAATTATCATAAAATGGGCATGTCTGTAAAGGGGAGACTGGTGGGGACCCAGAGAACCCAAAATTTAGCATAACTTTGGCGCTTTATTGAACCTCCTTTACGATAAATTAGTATGACCTGGTTGGTACCGATGGATTTCTGCCTGCTTAGAAACTTAGAAATTTAAGTTAAAACTAATTTTGCATTAATATATTGTGTTATTATTGTGTTAACTTTGACAACCCTAACCCTTTCTCCAGACAATTTTCAGACATCTTTCTTACATTTTGGGACTTTCTGACATTTTTTTACTTTTTAAGGCTTTATTTTGTTCAGACTTTTTTTTTTTTTAATACAATTTTCAGACATTTTTTTAAAATATTTCTTTATTTTATTACTATTTTCTTTTCCTGATTTTTTTCTGACATTTTTAGGACACGTCCAAAAGGTATTATAAAGTGTTACTGTTAAAGTAAATAAAACTACTAGTATGTTTTTGTGTGTGAAACAGACTCCGTAGCAGCTGGTTATTTATTATTTATATTTTTCTTCTGTCTTTGTTCAGGTTTAACTTGGCCTCCTTGCTGCTGCTTTGTTTTCTGTCTGCAGGGCCTGGACCCCAGGCAGTATAATCAGCAGTACGGGACACGCCTGGCCTCAGTGTGTCCCGTACTTAACAAGGTTTAAGGCTAGACCAGCAGCCAGTCCGGTGAGATCTACATAACAGAGCCCTGCCCTGAAGGCCTTTTGTTTTTTGTCCTTTGTTTTAAAGACTAACACCCATGCAGCACACACTGCACCACATATCCACTCTCTCCACTGTCAGCATTCAATAAGTGTTGCTCCAGTCTGAGTCGGGCTGTGACAGTGTTGAATATGCTTCAAATGAGTTATGGTCTAAAAGTTATTAGCAGGTGCTAATTTCACAGAGCTTTAGGTCACAACAGGATTGTTGGAAGAAGATGTTTAGAAAAGTTAAACCGAGTTGAAGTTGTACTCTTTAGACATCAGGGCCAAAAATCCTATTTTTTTTATCCTCAATTATTGTAACTGTTGCTGTACAAATTCAAAGTGTATTTTTGATTGGCCTCTAAAATCATAAATCAATATTATACATTGTTTAGCTCTCCCACAGTCAGTTTAACATTATTAAAAGCTATTTTTAAATGACCTATTCCAACATGGAAGTCAATTTGTTGTGCAACTTACCTTTTTTTATAGCAACTGGTTTGCAGCGTCTTGTGATTTTGAACTTGCAATAAGTACAGCATTGTCATATTTTATATCAACTATCTGCCATTAAGTTGAACTGCACAGTGTAGCTGCACCTTAATGTGTACAGTAAACACCGACCCACATACACGTTGTGTACAGATGCCACTGTGCTTTTCTAATGTCCTCAACACTCCCATCAAATCCTTCATGTACTTTGTATAATATTAAATTAATCACAAATTTTTTATCTGTTCAAAATGAATCTTAAAAGGACATTTGTCAAGTATTTAGGGTTTCTGGACAATTGTTGCTTAATTTCTAATAATAAATATATACAAACATTTGCATAATTCAGCATATTTGTCCACTCTCATGTTGATAAGAGTATTAAATACTTGACAAATCTCCCTTTAATATATATTTTGAACAGATGAAAAATAAGTGATTAAAATGTGATTAATCACGATTAATTATTGTAATTGGTTGACAGCCCTAATTGTTATAGATGAAGCTACCCAGCAGTATATAAAGTAATTAAATTTATATCTGTGTTACCAGTGTTAACATTAAAGTGATGAACACATGAATACATCATTAATTATAATCCAGTCATAAAATATATGTTATTATGAAAAGGACCATTCTACATAATGAGAACTTTTACTTTTGATACTTTAAGTATATTTTAATGCTAATACTTTTGCACTTCAGGAAGATTTTGAATGTAGGACTTTTACTTTGTAACAGAGTGTTTTACACTGGTACTGGCAGTTTTACTGAAGTAAAGAATCTGGGTTCTTCTGCCACAACTGCTAAAAAGTGAGAGCATACAGTATGATTAAACAAATATTTAACACACTATGAAAGAGCAGTCAAAGACAGTAGAATAGCCATTGAACAGATACTTTCATTTCTAAAGTTGTAAAACTGCTGCCAGCCAGTAACAGACTAGCCCTGCCCTCAGGGGAGAGGGAGGAGCATGACTAAGGTAACAAACACCATTAGTAGTTTCTGACCTGTTCAGCACTACACCTGGGCAGGTCATCATAGCTGATGTGCTACTTGAGAAAGTAAACACAGTATTTTGTCGTACATGATCAAAACTTGATTACTCTCAACAGATAAGATGGATGACGGACAGGATTCAGGCACAGTGGAGCAAAAGGAAGAGCCAGAGGAGGACGAGGAGAATAGTCTGGATTGGCTGCTCGGAAATGACAGCTCAGAGATGATTCCAGCACCTATGGACACCAACGTCTCCATGTCAAGGTAACCGGTCCTACCGGTGTTTGGTTTCTCAGTCAGGTTATGCTGTACACACCTTTAAATAGTGAATGGCAAAAGGTGGCTGCTGGATATGTCAACACAGAAATCTGTGAGGTTCTATTGCTGCTAAAACAACATTAGCATTTAGACTCATGAGTATCAGGTGACGTATGGTGGCAGGTTTCCAGTAAACATGCTTAAGCTTGTTTGGGTCCTAAGAGGCACATCTACATTATCAGAGTGTTCTTTTCCTGCTGTTTTTAAGCATCACTGGTGTTGAAATATTGTTTAATTACTCCATAGTTGGTCATCTTGAGCTGCATTGTTTGACTTATTGGTATGCTTTTTTACATTTCAGACCAGATGCCAGTGTTGACGGCTGTTACAGTAAAGCGTTCACCAGGGAGAGAGTCTTTGAAGCAGCATCTCAGGGAGACGCAGCCCAACTTGATGGGCTGCTTGACTACCTGCGACTTAATGATAAGCAACTTACCAGCCCAGAATTCACAGGCAAGTCAGAAGGAAGCACTTTTATAGGTGTCTCATTTATAACTAACTCTGTTCTGCTGTTTTTATACAGCCAGCCATGCTGGTGTGAAACGGCACAGATATGTGTCCTCAAAAGCATGTTTAAGCAGTGAAATGCATTTTTGTCATAAGATATTCCTTTATTAGTCCCACAGTGGGGAAATTCAGTAAACACCAACGCCCAACATGGGGCAAAGCAAGACTGTTTGCTGGAGGCTAAAAAAAAAAAGTGAATTATATTGTTTGGTCCATTGCATGTCTCAGTAGAGAACTATCTGTGTGCAGAGACTTTAGGGGTTATCCAGTACTTATTTATTGAATTAATATGAATCATCAGAAACAGTCATGTGATGTAAAACAAAACTTTGTGCACAACTTTCAGATGAAGCAAATGGGAAAACGGCACTCCTGAAAGCTTTGCTGAACCTAAAAGATGGCAGAAACGACACAATTGATGTCGTTCTTGACATAGCCGAGAAAACCGCAGACTTAGAAAATGTAATCAACGCATCTTACACAGATCCATGCTACAAAGGTAGGTGAAACCAGTGACTGTACGTCTGAAGCTGAAGGTCTAAAGCAGGGGTGTTCAAAGTCTGAGACTGTGGGCTTCCCCTCAGACAAAGCTTGGAAAAGTCAATTCTTGAATGCCTGTAAGATCATGATTCAAGTTATTTGATTCCATAGACACACAAGAACTGAGTCAACATAACCTATGTACCACTTCTTTTTTTGTTTTGGTTGAGTCAGCTGAGCATGTTGTCTCGACTGTATTTCCTTTCAAATATCTGTCCATTTTCTATCTGAATGAAGCTCAGTATCAGTGTCTGTTTACTGTACCACTGTGAAAAAGATTCCGATGTTTAATCATTCGTTTTGCATCAAAGTTTTCCCGCCCACTCGCGCCCCACCTCTCGTGCCTATGCGCCCTGTTGGGGTGGGGGTGGGGGGTCTCTGATGAGAAGAACGCCATTACCACAGTTTTGCACTCAGCAGCCACATCATTAGATGTCACCAAATCCTAGACACTGGTCCTTTAAAAATAGAGCAGAGTGAATGATGTAGAACCTGATGTAGAACCTCTTTGACCTGTATATGTACAATATGTACTGTAATAATGTAGAAGTTAACGTCAATGCACCTCATTTCCACCACATCACATTTGTCATGAGAGAGTTTAGAGACTTAAGCTTAAACTTTAGAGACTTTTATCAGTGTGCAGAAAACCTTAACAGGTTAAATCACATGTGACTCACAGGTCAGACAGCCCTACACATCGCCATTGAGAGGAGGAGCTTTGACCACGTGAAACTTCTGGTCCAGAAAGGAGCAGATGTGCAAGCCAAAGCCAACGGGAATTTCTTCCAGCGTCATAAAGGACTGGGCTTTTATTTTGGTGAGTGATTAAATCCTAAAAATAGATTTGCGTATGACCAAATCACTAAACTGCCCCTTTGTTCCCAACAGGAGAGCTTCCTCTGTCACTGGCTGCCTGCACCAATCAGCCCGATATTGTGTCCTTCCTCATGGACAACTCTTACAGAAGAGCTGACGTGACTGACAAAGACTCACAAGGAAACACTGTCTTGCACGCTTTGGTGGTCATAGCAGACAATACAGAAGATAACACAGCTATGATTGCAAAGATGTATGACGAGATCCTTATTCAGCACAACAGACTTGAGAAAGATGTCCTGTTGGAAGCAATTGAAAATAATAAAGGGTTGACTCCTCTGAAGTTAGCAGCCAAGCTGGGCAAGATTAGGGTAAGTCTGGTTTCTTTTTTATGTCTTTGTGTGTGTTTTCATCTACAAATTGATGTCTTCCTTCTTTAATGTGTAACAGTCCTTTTTAGCATGGGTGCATTGCCTTTTAATACTATAACTGACTATGGAAAACCTGCCATATATGTGTAAGACAGGAGAGGATGCTCATGAACAGGCCTACTGGGTCAGAGCCTCTGTTTGAAATGGCTGTGAACATTTCCTGTAGGAAAAACATCTACGAAGAGACACAAATAGACCACAAAGAGACACAATACATCTACTAAGAGACACAAAAAGACCACAAAGAGAGACAAAGCATCTACTAAGAGATGAAAAACAACCAAAAAGACACAAAATGACCACGGACATGCAAAGCATCTACTACCAGAAAGAGAAACAAAAAGACCACAAACAAGAATTACCACAAATATAGACAAAACATCTACAAAGAGATGTAAAACAACCAAAGAGAGACACAAAACAACTACAATGAGACACAAATGACCTTCTAAGAGATGCAAAACAACTAAAAAGAGACACTAAATGGCCACAAATAAAGACAAAACATCTACAAAGACACAAAACATCTACAAAGAGATGCAAAACAACTACAATGAGAAATAAAACATCTTCTAAGAGATGCAACACAACTACAAGAGACACAAATCAACCAAAAGAGACACAAAATAAAAAAGACTGCTAAGAGACAAAAAGAGACCAAAAAGAAACACAATCACACCACAAATATAGACAAAGTATCTATAAAGAGATGCAAGACAACTACAAGAAGACACAAAACATCACAAAGAGATGCAAAATGACCAAAAAGAAAAAAAAAAAGACTGCAATGAGACACAAAATGAACAAAAAGTTAATGGCCACAAAGAGAGACAAAACATCTACTTAGAGACGCTAAAAGACCACAAAGAGAGATAAAACATCTATAAAGAGATGCAAAACGACCAAGAAGATGTAAAACTATGACAGAGATGCAATGTGTCTACAAAGAGACCCAAAATGGCCAAAAAGATGTCCCTTTGATGCCCTTTCAACATCTGTGCACAGGGGCCCATTGTCTGATAATCTGTCTATCATAACATCATCATCATCTCTTTTCTGATCTCTCATTGGCCAGCTGTTCAAGCACCTGTTACAGCGTGAATTCGTGGGTGATGAAACGAGGCGGCTGTCCAGGAAGTTCACAGAGTGGGTCTATGGACCTGTTCGCTCCTCGCTCTATGACACAAGCTCCATCGACACCATTGAAGACAACTCTGTGTTGGAGCTAGTCGTCTTCGGGAGTGAAATTCCAGTAAGAAATATGTAACTTAAAATGATCTGCACATGAAAGACTTCAAAGTAAGATATTTACTGTGAAACCTACAGGGTGCTGGAAGGTGTGGTTCTCCTAGACAGATATACCCCAAATAAATCAAGAATAGCTCTACAACTATCAGGTCTATATACCTGATCTTGGTCTGGATAGGTAAGACCTCAGAGAGTTCATCCTCAGTGTAACATTGTACTATGCCTGAGTAAACGATGACAGTCAGATGAGACAGTGGATAACACCATTATGGCAATGATGCCATGCACAGAGATGCCACTGAATTCATTCAGCAACTCCTTGACTACAAGTGAGCCAAAGCAGATATAACTAACACAAAGCCCATAGATTCAACAAAGGTTTTAGTCAGGATGGGAAAAGGAAGACTCTCTATTTGGACACTTGGATACCCAAAGTGTGCCAAATAGGTTTTCTACCTCTTGAAAGGAAATCTGGCTATAAAATGTGACTGATGTCCACTACAGGAAGCTATGTGCACACAATGGAGCCTTTGGCCATGACAATGACCCCGTGAATCATCACATTCTACCATTGTGCACTGTGGAAAATCAATAAAAACAACTTTAAATAAGAATAATTATATAACTTTGAATCCAAATTGGAGTAGTTTTATTCTGATAATGAAATATGATTAAATAAAACATAGATAAAAACAAATAAGATCAATAACAATGTAAATACCATAACAAAAAAAGGGTCCAAAGTCAAGTCTGTACATTTAATATAAAACAGTCAAAAATATTATAAGGTAAAAATATAATTTCTCATGCATTGATTTTGTTGTTAAAATATTGCAAGCATTGCCAAACAAACATTGTTTGGACAAAATACACCTGAGGTGATGTTTTAGTAGCATTAAGGCCTTGACTTTTAGAAACTATTCAGAAAAAAATACCAATGCAGTACTTAATGAAGTTACTAAAGGCAGTTTTTTAACACACAGCTCAGCCGAACCCGGTACCGGGTCAGGTGGGTAAAGACAGTGATGGGGTAGTCTTTGGTGTGGTCTCATGCAAGAGTACAAGAGCAGCATATTTAGAGTACCATCAATAAAATCATGAGCACAGTCAGTGCTGTGGCAGCAGTTTGCCATTAAATCTCTTAGACTGTCGTGTTTCTGTAAACAAGCTTTCATTGCCTTCACAAGGCGCTGATTAAAGGAGGGTCACTGTGCCACTTTAAACAGAGGACTTTTAAGGTGGAAATGATCCTGTGTGCTTCAGAATCGTCCTGAGATGCTCCAGATCGAGCCTCTGCGCAGTCTCCTGGAGGATAAGTGGGACCGGTTTGCTTCCAAATTATTCTTGATGAATTTTGTGGGATACCTGCTTTACCTGATCATCTTTACCTGTGTGGCCTTCTACAGAAAGCGAGGACAGGTAAGATGAAAAACACACAAAACAAAACCATCCTCGAACTTAAAACTGGATAAACAGCCCTGATCGACTCTTAACCTTTGGACCTGCAGCCACCATTTCCCATTCAAGATGTCCCGCTGGACTACTTTCGTAGCATTGGCGAGATCATCAGTGTCCTTGGAGCAGTGTGGTTTTTCTACAAAGCGGTGAGAGAGTGGAATTTGGTTCCAGTAGTTCACACATAAAGAGTCTAAATTCATTTCTAACTATTTCCATATTTTGATTCCTGAATCCACAGATAATTATTTTCAAGAGGAACCCTCCAACCCTCAAGTCTCTCTACACGGACGGACTCTGTGAGATTCTGTTGTGAGTATCGCCATTAACCCTTTGTGAAGGACTCATTTAAAGAGGACCTATTATGCTTATTTTCAGGTGCACATCTGTATTTTGGGTTTCTACTAGAACATGTTTACACACTTTAATGTTCAAAAAAATGCTTTACTTAACCCTACCTAACCTTTACCTAACCCTAACCCTGTTTCTGTTCACACCTGGTATTAACGTGTCCAGAGTGATCGGATCACAGGGGGACAGCTTTAAGTATGTCTGTTCACACCTGGTATTAGAATATCTCAATTTGTGATTGGATCTCACCTTTGCTCTATATGCAAATAAACACGTAGTAAACATGCAGCTGATACAGCAGACATACAGGAATGTCAGTAGTAATATCCTACATCGTCATGACTTTGGTTACATTTTATTAAGATAAAAATAAAAAGTTATTATTCGGGTGGTCCCCAATGGGTGTCAGCTCCAGAACAAAAACACTCACATCACCCACAGTAATAATGCACGTCCCGTGCCTAGTCTGATAGTCTCGAGATATGTAGCCTATACAGAAGATAGATGGTAATTAGGGCTGTCAAAGTTCAGGTGATAATTAAATACAAATTTATTTTATTGCCACTAATTCCTTTAACGCATTAATGCAACCAGTCTTTTGGAGGTTGTAGTGGACTCAGTTTTAGGGTTTAGAGCTTGAGTGAAAGTACAGATAAAACTATAAAACCTGTGTGATTAATCATCATTAACTATGGACAATGGTGAATTAATTGGAAGTTAATATTTTAATTGAATGCCAGCCCTAATTGTAGTAAAATGATTGTTTTTACAGTGAAAATTTGACTTGATGTGAATCGCTGATTATAATGCACAGGATTGATCACACTTCAAACACCAGATATTTTGGTTCACCGTTAGCGCTTTGTTGCTCAGTTTTATCAGGGGGATCGTAATGTGCTTGTGGACTGAGAGTAGCATAGCCTCATCTCTCATGACATATGCACACTGGCCAACCTTGAGACAAAGTCTCTGAAACTCTAAGTTTTCCCCCAGAAAAATTAGAGCTTCAAAGACTTTGTTTCCTGTATTCTGGTGACTTTAAAAGAGTGAAAATTACAAAATAAGAAGTTCACTGAAACAGCATTTTATGTCAAACTTTTAGATAATTCACTCCTCTTGTGCAACTTGGTGTGTGAATCTCTGTTATGAACTAATATTTGTCAGTTTTTATTTATTTATTTTTTATTTTTGTTCTGTCTCTTAGTTATCTCCATTTCTCTGTCCTTATAATAATAATAATAATAATAATAATAATAATAATAATAATAATAATGCATTTTATTTGGTGGGGCCTTTTTGGACACTCAAGGACACCTTACAAAGATCAAATAATACTGGAACAGTAAAAATATCCAGACATGACTAAAACACCAGCAGAGCGAAGATCCCGAGAGGAAATCAAACAGTAACAGTGTTGAAGGAAGGACACAATGAACGCAGCTCATGAACAGACTGCTCTCCTCCATCGGTACAGAGCCCAAAGGTGAAGGTGTTAAAAGATACGGCCAAGCCAGTGTAAGGCCCATTTACCTGTTTTATGGACCAAAACAAAGAAAGAGAGAAATAAAAAGATATATGTCACCGATCAAAAGGCACATCAGCCCACTGGGAAAATGCCCAGTATGCCAGATGGCAGTCCAGTCCTGTCTCCAACCACTGCCAAAGGTGCTTTGTGAAGAGGCATCAAACGCCGACAGCTGTGACAAAGCGTCAGTATTTGACGCCCTGAGAATGAGAATGGGTCGATGTAACGTACTTAAGAAAAGGGGGGAAAAGAACAAAAGCATAATAGGTCCTCTGTAATATCATTGCTTTCTTACCACTCCGCTTTGTTTTGCAGTTTCCTGCAGGCAATACTCGTTCTGGTCTGCGCAGTTTTGTACAGCTGTGGGCGAAGAGAATACGCTGGACTCCTCGTGCTGGCACTGGCGCTCGCCTGGTTGAACGTCCTTTACTACTCAAGAGGCTCTAAACGAATGGGGATGTACGGTGTCATGATTGAAAGAGTAAGAATTATGTTTACTGGAACAGTGTGTGACATTTTGGGGATCTATTAGCAGAAATGGACTATAATACTCATAACTATGCTTTCATTAGTGTATAAATACCTGAAACTAAACGCCTTTACACACGGTGGACAGTCTGTTCAGCACAAAGTGATTGGTTGATGCCTTTATTCACTGTGCCAAAGCTCAGAAAATCTTTTTTGCCAAATAATATTTGAGTTCTGTGTGAAAGTACTCAAAAACAACAGTTCGAAAAAACATTTTGACATGAATTAATGGCACGAACATGCTGCTGGAGTTTAATGGCCTTCAGAATCATTGTGTTTTCATTAGCTTAGAATGAGACATTCATATCAACATATGGAGCGAGTCATCCTCACAGAGTCCGCCATGTTGCTCCTCCAAGTCTCTACAGTAGCCCAGAACGGACAAACCAAACATATTTTTCATCACCTGAAGGCCACAGTAGTTCTCCAACATGTATGTGAAACTGCAGTAATGTGAGCTGCAGAGTTTAAAACCATGGTACCACGCCGTCTGACTGACTAGTGTTATTATGGTGAGGATGACCTCTGAGCGAGGCTAACAGTGTTACCACTCTGCAGTTTATGCTACCACAGTCCTGGAAACGGAGGAGTGAGTGACGTGTACTCAGTTGGTTGCGATCTGTAACCACACCACTAGATGTCTCCAAATCCTACACATTGTCAAAAGTTTCAGAGTGAGATGTGAGTTTGCTGATTTAAAGACTGTTTCTCTTTTCAGATGATCCTGGGTGATCTAGTACAGTTTTTATGCGTCTATGTGGTCTTGCATATTGGATTTTCTGCTGGTAAGACATTCATATGTATATGCACAATAAAGACTTTAAGATGTTTTCAGAAGTAAAGATTTCTCACTTAAATTTTCTCCTCATCCATAGCGATTGTTGCTATAGATGACGACGATGACTCTCTTCCAGCTAATGGAAAGCTTCTCAATGACACCCTGGCACACGAAAGGAGCGCTGGTGCTGAGCGCAAGAAGCCACGTTACAGTGACCTCCGTTTTACATTGCTGGAGTTGTTCAAGTTCACTATTGGAATGGGAGACCTGGGGTTCACCGACGATTATCAGTACAAGGAAGTTTTCTACATCTTATTGTTCTGGTACATAATTCTCACTTATATCCTGCTGCTCAACATGCTCATAGCCTTGATGGGCCACACGGTCGACAGAATCTCCAACGAAAATGAAAACATCTGGAAACTGCAGGTAGGAAGTTGTTCTGTTCTGTAAACACAAAACCTGATGTTTACTAGGTGTGGGGGAAAAATGATTCACTTATACATCGCAAGGAAGTTATCACCTTCATTGTTGAGGTCTGAGTAACATGACGTCATATCTGCTCCGTATCACCAAAACAAACCTCAATGAGCCAAGACAAGAAAGTAGAAAACAGTGGAGGGTCCACGTGAATTTGACCTGATCACTACACATCCATTAAAGGATGGAAGCACTTTGGCTTTCACACATCGCAGAAAAAGCAGAGCTAGACATCACAGCTAAAGCTGCATGCTAACTCATGGACAGGAAACGTTATTGGATATATCGCTGTAACGTGCGTTGCAGCATTGAAATATGTTTCTAGATTGTGCGCAAACAAAATAAAACTTGAAAACCACCAAAGAGCTGACACACATTTTGTGTAAACCACTGACATTTTGTTGCACATCCTCAGAGGGCTTTCACCATCCTGGACATGGAGAGGACTCTGCCGAGGTGCCTGAAGATGAAGCTGTATGCTGGGGCGTCCAAGGTGGTGTGTCTCGGAAGCGATCAGGACAGTCAAAGATTTCTCAGGTAATCCATCAATGGATGTGTCTGATATCATCTCCTGTTGTCAGTCTGCAGATGTAGAACTTTTGGAAACATGTTAAACTTATTTCATATCTTATCAACACGGGAGTGGGCAAGTAACCTATACTTTATTCAAATGTACTGTATTTAGGCCTATATAATTATGATTGGAAATCAATTAATAACACAAACTATGACAAATATAGTCCAGAAACCCTCACAGGTACTGCATTTAGCATAAAACATATGCTCAGATCATGACATGGCAATATATATACTATAATAATCACAATTAATCACACGATTGTCTATAGTTAATCACAATTAATCAAACATAATTCATCTGTTCTAAATGTACCTTAAAGGGAGATTTATCTGGTATTAATTACTCTTATCAATATGGGAGTGGACAAATATGCTGCTTAATGCAAATTTATTAGTAGAAATAAACCAAAAATTGTCCAGAAACCCTCACAGGTTCTGCATTTAGCATAAAAAATATACTCAAATCATAACATGGCAAACTGCAGCCCAACAGGCAACAACAGCTGTCAGTGTGTCAGAGTGCTGACTTGACTATGACTTGATCCAGACTGACTGGGACTAACATAAAATGGGCATGTCTGTAAAGAGAAGACCGGTGGGAACCCATAGAACCCATTTACATTCACATATCTGGAGGTTAAAGGTCAAAGGACCCCTTTGAATATGGAGATGACAGTTTTTTTGCTCAGGTTTTCTAGTTTCATATGATGTCACTATCTTAAAATTTGTGGTGTTAAAATTAATTTGTGTTAACATGTTATTGCGTTAACTTTGACATCCCTGATTAAAATATGTCTTAGTGTAACCATATCATCCATCAACCCTGAGCGTAAATTATACTGAACTTTTTTAAAAGCTCAGTTCACCCAAATATCAAAGAAACATACCTCTTGTTTATTTCTAGTAGTGTGTAACCGTGTGGATGATTTCAGTTGTATTTGCTGTGGTTTGTGGAATTATATTTATACTTCTCAAAGCATTAAAGAAATGAATCTTTCCAGAGAGTTTGTCCCACTTACTCAAGATAATCCACAAATCTCACAGTGAAGAATTTTGCATGGGGAGCATTTATTTAGTAGCAAGTAGTTCAGCTCAGTTAAACAGGACATCTTGTGCTCACTTTCAGGTGCATATGTTTTGTTTCTACTAGAACATGTTTACATGCTTTAATGTTCAAAAAACCACTTTGTTTTGCAGCTATGCTGCAGCACCGCTTTTCCCCTCTGAAACACTCTGATTGGGCAACCAAACCAAACTCTGGAGATGCTGCTTCAGCTCCACTCTAACTAGCTTTGTTTGAGGTGCAAGGGTGAGGGTGCAACCCGTTCTCACTCCAAACTTCTCAAATACCACCGTTAGGTAAATGCCCCATGGCGTCGGACACTGATACCTGGAGGCACCCTTAAAAACAGTTTGTGATGAATCAGGCTTTCCTGTTTAAAACCATCGGTGGCATCATTTGACAGTTGTTATGAGAAAAATAGAAATAAGACAAGAGATGAAGTGTTAATATGTATGCATTAGTAAAAAATACATGCAAATATAGAATTAACTACCAAATAAGTTGCATAAACTTAAGTATAGGGAACATCAGATTATTGTATACCATTTCATTTTATTATTGAAGGTCCATATTCTGTCATCTACAATATTATTCCATTACATTTCCTGATGTTTTAGCTTTTTGTGGTATCATTTCAGTATTGGCAGGGCATCGTATCAAAGTCAGAATTTTAGTATCGTGACAACAGTAATTGTGTCAATAAGTTAATAGAACGAATGGCGCTAATTAATTGCCATAAAATCCTGTAACTTAATGTCAGAATCACGTCAAGCATTTCTAGTGTTCCACATGATCATGGAGTCTCCTTTTTTCCTCAGGGTGGAGGAACTGAACTGGAAACAGTGGAGGTCAGATGTTGGTTATGTCCAGGATGAAGACCCAGGGGAGAACATAATGAAGCCACAGCCCCCCAAACACACTCCTAGTAGGACAACACAACACACACACACACACACACACACACACACACACACACACACACACACACACACACACACCTGGCTGTTTTCTTACTGATAAAATATCACTAACTCTAAGTTGCTATTTAATTTTTCAGGGCATCTGTGGAACCTGAATCCTTTCTTGCAGCGGATTCGTGACAGACGTCGCCAACAGCAGCAACCCAGCGTGGCCTAGGCTCAGCAGAATATCCAGATCCAGATCCAGTTAAAAGTCTGAACACTCAGATTCAGGTTTCATGTGAGCATTTATTCGCAGCCACAGTCAGATGTTTCTTTATTATACTACAGCAACTTTTTATATTCTACCACTTCTGAAGAAATACAATAAGTCTGTACCGCATGTACTATATGTGCCCCATCAACTACAGATGACAACAGAGTTACAGAATTACACCTTTATAAAACATGAATGTACTTATTATGACTGTTTGTTTTGTTTGTAAATAGGTCACATGTCTTGTCTGATGAAGTGAATACTAACTTAACTGAAGGAAAATTAGGGATGCACAATATGGATTTTTTTCAGCCAATAACAAATAATTTCCTGCTTCTCATGACCAATAAGATAACCAATAATTTTACTTATTTTTTACTAGAAAAGCTGAGATGCAGTGAACAAATATGAATAACTGAATGTAGGGATGCACCTCTTTACATTTTATTTTTAATTTGTTGCTGCATTAAAAATGTTTACTTGAATTCCTGTTAATTTTGAAGATTTTTTACAAAGCTGCTCTTGTGCGTTTTATAGTAATATTTATTTCAATAACAATTCAATGATTTTATATCTCTGTATTCATTGGTCACATTTTGTTTTACAAAGTCAGGAGACCAATGTTCAAGCCTGATGTTGCCTTACATGTAAAAGCATGATCCAGTCACTTCCACACAGTGAGGCATACAGCTTATTAATTACATTAAACACTGGTATCAGATCAGCACTCAATATCAGTAAATTCCCAAAGCTCAGGCATTACTATCGGTATTAGAACTGAAGAAGTCAGATCAGTGCATCCCCAATATAAAGGAACAATATATAATATGTTTACTGAAATAATCATAAAATGGCCATGATATGTCATCAGAGATTAAGGAAACATGTTAAATTGAAATACTGGCTTCTCTGACAACACTAAAGCCAGTATGTTTTTCTTTTGGCCGGTATGATCTCGTCCACTGTGCATTTCAACTATTAGCATACAAAATGCTTCTCTGCCATAGTAGCAGGCCACCTGAAATTTAAACCTGCCACAGTCATAAGTCTGTGAATGTTCTCATTCATCCAGGTCATATTCATTCTGGCAAAAATTGAATTGAACGCAACTGGACTTGTCTCTGAAGACGTTTCGCCCCTTATCCAAGTGGCTTCATCAGTTGGAACGCTACAGTCTGACTAGTCCCCACTAGTCTGACCTACCACAGTCAACGTTTACCCTGTATCAGGCAGGTGATAATGTCATTTCCTGTGTGCGCTAACTATCAGTCACACCGGAGGAGCAGAGGGGCAACAGCTGCCATGTTTTCAACATTTTAAAAGCTAGCTGTCAGTGTTACATACCGCTCCTTTACAGTTTTTCTCATTCACTTTGGCTCAGTGCTCGTATGAAAAAGATTTTTTTCAAAAGAATAAGCTCAGGTCTCTGAATTATTAGCAGCCTTTTTGACATGTACTTGCAGGGTAAACAGGTAACGTAAGGTGTAATAAACATTAATTATGGCCCTGATCCGTTTAGTGTCATACCCATTCCAGTGAACTAGCATGCACAATACCATCCCTTTATGTGGGTCAGGGCCTATGTTTACCAATCAAGGGCATGTCAAAATGGCTGCTGTGAAAAAGGCCTGTTGTCCAGGATTTGCACAATAGCCACTTGCTCGTCTTGTTGATCAAAACTGATGAAATGGCTCTCAGTGAAATTGTTGTCCTCTTCACAACTTTCAAACAATCTTTCATCATTTCACAAGCAAAATGACCCATTCAGTTATTAAAACTTGTCAGACATACATGTATACTCCATAAACATCTGTGACATGGTGTTACATACTGTTAGGAGGCACAATTTATTCTTTCTTACTGAACGACTGCAGGTTGTTTTTTTTTGCTGCTGTTTTAAAAAAAAAAAAACTGTTTCATGGATGACATGTTGCAGATTTTCTGTTCACTGAATATTGGTGCCTTCAAATGGGTTTGTGTTTACTGTGTTCACAAGAAGAGTTCATATGAACGCTGCATCATGTCGTATTCATGACCTCATCAGTGGAAAGTTTCTGAATGCTCAGAGTTCGCGAGTTGTGATGTTTGTTGACGTTGTGTGACAAGTGGTGGAGTCCGTGTAAGTTTATTTTTCAGTGCATAATAAGTGAATATATTGTAATTTTAGTTGTGTATTGTTTTTCGTAGTAATTGTCTAATATGTCTCTGGACATATCGAACAGCCTCGTCTTTTTCATCTGTCATTATGTGTTTGCATTCCCTGCATTATGTTGCTAGTTTGCTAAATTGTTAGCCTCTATGGCTTCTAGACCCCAACAGTAACGTTGATATTGTCGTTGCTTAGCAGTGGTGTTCTTGCATTTATCATGTACACGACTCCCCGTGTTGTAAACGCAAGCTCACAAGTTTCTTTTGAAGGCACCAGATGACTTTACATGAAAGCTCAAAGGTGATTTTCCATTTCCAGTACCGTATATGTAACAGTGCTACACACATACATTTACTGTATTAATGTACATATCCTGTTTCTGCATATACAGTGTTGTACAGTATTGACTTTTTTCCAGTAAACTTTTACCTGCTGTAGAAATGGCAATCCAACAAGCTTAGTTTGAAACACAGCCTTCAGCTAGACAAAAGTGATGTCCTGGTATAGTACAGTAACAGCCAGTGTCAACAAAACAGAGATTTGCATATAAGAAACATTTTCCAGGGTTGACTGCCATGGTGAAAAAACAGTACAGCTCACATGATCATAGAACAACCTTTCATTGTGGTGGCCAACAAAATGACACAATAACTGATTTTGAAGCTTTGGGTGAGTTATGACCTTTTGCAGACATGCATTAGTTATGATGCCCCATCAAACAGCTGAGACACTTCAAGTTTAGAGAAAGCTAAACCTGTTTCAAAAAATGAGCTAAAGTGATTGAGAGAAGCTGTAATATCCCGTATGGGATTATTATTAACATAAAACAAAGAACAGTTATGACTCTTCAAATGTTCGTTTATTTTTTTCTAGTTAAGTGCAAATTGCAGTCATGTTGTCGTCCTCTGAAACTGTGAAAAACATGTACACATGTTGGGCTCTCTAGTCAGTGTGCTGCAGGTCTTGTCTAGGTAACCCACAAACTGTGAAATCTGATCTGAGATCTGCAAAAAACTCTGGTGAGAATCACTGCCTGATGATCTATCTTACCGATGGTAAGGAAGAACTGGTCAGTAGCACCTGAAGCCAAAATGGCTTAACTGCTGAGAGATAAAGTACCCGGATCATCCAGAGACCTTCTGCATCCAATGTACCCATAGTGCAGGCACAGTACCATTTCCTTTAACTCCACCTCCTAGCCCACGGTCCAGCCTCGGTCCGGGTCTCATTCACACGAATGAAGGAAGGGAAATAACTCTGGATATGGCTATTAATGAATTTTACAGCTTAAGAAATGGCTATTTAAGTGTTCACACTAGGAAGTTGATTCAAAAAATAAAAATCTGCTGAGTTACAGGCATCTCTTTCCTAATTCTAAGTCTTTTTGGGCCCAGTGGCATCACAATGGACACAGAAGTTGTAGTCAATGAGGTCAATGCCTAACCCTAATGCCTAACCTTAATTATTAAATGTCAATACCTGATCTTAACTAGTAAATGTTAATACCTAACCGTACTATTGGAGGTTAATACCTAACCTTAACTATTAAATGTCAATGCCTAACCATAACTATTAGAGGTCAATACCTAACCTTAATTATTACATGTCAATGCCTAACCTCAACTATTAAATGTCAGTACCTAACCATAACTATCTCGCTAGAGAATATGCTGGTTCCCTTCTAGACATGACCTGTGCTGCCCTCAAGGAGGGTGAAATAAGATGTTACGTCTCATCATCGTGTCGTCATATCTTTGCAGAGTGCACAGTAAAATCTGATCTGCACTGACTGAAACTGAGCCAATACCAACATACAAATGCAGCTCAAGTTACACTGCGCACGTTATACTCCAGAGCTTGTAGCAGAAAGGGGGAAATAGAGAAAAAGTGCAGAATAGCCCTTTTCCACCCTGACAGGAAAAGAAGGTGAGGAGATAAATGAGACACACCTGTGAGCTGGGGGAGGGGGAGTCAACTAACTAAATCAGCATGGAGATTTTAGAGTGGCTAAAGGAGCAGATAATGTGAAGTTCAATTCAGTTTCTGGACATATTTCTCTTGAAAGGAAATAGCGACACAGAAAAGTACACTGAGCAGCAAGTGAGCCAAGAAGCGGCTAGATTTCATGAACTTTCTTGGACAACAAGGCGCTGCTGGAGGTGTACTGATCCCTGGAGCAGGTGGAGGACTGGAGTCCTATTCATCGTGGACCTGTTTGGAAGCAACTGTGGTCTCGTTGTCTTCGCTGAGCCATTAAGATAAGTGTCTTTTACTGAATTCACCCCACATCTCTTTTACTAAAACACTAACCTTTATCTGGGGTCGTCCTTTAATGAAATGATTTAAAGGACATTTGGTTTTCTTATTGTACTCAAGATTTGAGTTTCTCTTGATTTAATTAGAATATCATGTGTAAAATAGTTTTGAGTATGAACCATACCCTTTTGATTGGATTACTGCCATTTGGGTTAATACCGAAAGATTTAATTTGATAAAAATGAATTGACGGTTTGTGTTTTGTTTATCTTGTGCATTTTGTAGTGGGTAGCAGGCTATCCAGGCTAACTATCCAAATTATTTCCAGTAACCCTTTTAACCCTTTGAGACCCACAATAAACCAGTTATGTCTTTTTTTTAGGGGAAGACGGGTTTTTTTTAGGAGGAGATAGCAGGTCAATAGTAGATGTCACATAGAAGTGGTGTACGTCATCTGAAAGCTGGGAACATGAAGATTAATGTAAGACGCTGCTCAGCGCTGTGACAAGTTGTTCTAGTCATAAATCAGAAATAAATGTTAATAAATTATTTAAAATGAACTGTTAAAGTGTATAAGGGTTTAGAACATTATGACTGAAGTACATGATGGTCATCTCCACGCTCTATTATGTCTCATAAGTTGTTGCAGCAATTTTTGTTTTGATACCATTTGTTTCACAGATTTGGTGCTAAATTTGACCATTTTTACCTCTCAAGAATTGATAAAAGTGATCAATAATCCCTTTAAAATACCACATTAAGACATCAGGACCTTGAGGAACACCATAGAAAAAGCCATGCTGTGATTTGGTTCAAAAATTTTTGACATTTGGAGATTTCTACAGGAATTGCATATTTCAGTGATTAGATGGCAAGCTTTTATTTTGTGTAAACCGCTCAGAAACCCCTTTATTTTCAGTCTAGCTAGGAAAGCATCCATTCTGTGAATGCTCCAGGTCTCTAGTTTGTGGCTGTAAGGTTTCACAAGGCTTTGATTATCCTAGAGGTCACCACAGGACATTTATACAGTGATGTAAAAAATTGTCTCACTAAAATGAAATGGCTCCTGTAGGGACTAACGTCATCACACATGAATATAACAGGGCTCTTTGGATCCACAAGAGCCACAATTTATGTAATTCAAGACTGTTTAGGGACCCTGTGCAGAAATATCCAAATATATAATTTTAGAATAGGTGAAAATAACTATAATAAATTAAACTGAATGCAAAAAAACAGCATGTGATTATCATAAAGTGGGCATGTCTGTAAAGGGGAGACTCGTGGGGACCCATAAAACCCATTTTCATTTACATATCTGGAGGTCAGAGGTCAAGGGACCCCTTTGAAAAAGGCTATGCCATTTTTCATCACTAAAATTGTGCGAACTTTGGAGCATTATTTAGCCTCCTTCGTGACAAGCTAGAATGACCAAAGGACTCCTTAATGTCTAGGTTCATATGATATACAGTATACTGTATGTGTCATATGAAATGAGACAACCTAAGGCTAAATGATGCTGGTGACAGTGACTAGCATGGTTAGCTTGAGTGTGAGGCTGCTCAGGTAATATAGTCAAACATTTGTCACGTGAGCATCAGACTGTCGTCTCCAACTAAATCTCAGCTTATAGATCGAACAGTGGGCTGTTAACACATTGGTTATTTACAGACAACACTTGACCTAACAGGATTCAGTCAGATATATGGAGATGTCTAGATCTGCTATATTTGGTTGTTGTGTTGGCTGACAATCAGCCTTAGTTTATTAAGGTATTGCAAATGTTCAGGTTCAAGCAAGATGGCAAAATGATGAGACGTTTGTACATTTGTATAACATGAGATGAATGCATACAAACTTGTCAAACGTACATCAAATTGCACTGAAGTCTGTGGGATCTTCAGTTTTCTTTCCCTCTAAAGGGGGCACGGCCTTGACTTTTTGTGAAGTACCTGTATGTGCCAGCATATTATTGTACATCCCTAATAAATAGTTTGATATGCACCTTAATCAACTTGACCATATTAATATGCACATAACAAAGACCACTCAAACGCTTTGTGTTTGCAAACTTTATTTTGGTTAGGGGGAATGTTTGTGCAAGACATTTTATTCCTGAAGGTTAGGCAAAACTGGAATATCACATTTTCACAAAGTAGAGAAAGTAAGCCCCCCTCCACCACCGTTCACAACATGATCCGCCTCTATTAAATCAGAGTAAAAAATTAATCTAGAGAGTTGTTACATACCTGTGCCCCAATAAATACTGCCAGCAAAGTCGACTAACGAGCTACAATGTGCTTGAGTAGATTACAGTGACGTATACTGTGTGTGACGACATTTCTATATGGTATTGTGAAATGGAACCACAGAACATCCACAGTTCTGGGTAGAACATTTGAATCTTACTTGGCAAAACAACTTGGGGTGCAGACAGGAACTACTCAAGATTATTTCTATGCTCCGTTCACATCTTTAGACTTTCACTTCACAAGGTTTTCTTAAACCATAATGAACAAGGGCAGCAGCTCTCCTTTATGTCACCAGGTTGTTGCTTATTACTGTTAGAACATAACAAGTTCCCAACACAGGCTTGCCGAGGCGTTTGGCCAGGTGGTTACAGAGAGGGACACTTGGTCACTTTGGTCAGTGAGTCAGCAGCAAACAGTTCACACGTCCCGACAGCGTCTGGGAGTTGTGGCACACTTCAGGACTTCAGTCCATGACACAGTATCAGTAGTTAAACTAAGTAGCTTGGTCCCCCATCAGAGATTAACTTCATGCACTTCTGTCAGCGTGCACACCTGTGTGCAAGTACCCAAGCTTAACATACACACACACATTCACACATTTCTCCATACTAAGCCCAGTGGAGGCACTTCATATGAAACTGTAGAACCTGAACTATGTCGGGCTGTAATGAGGCAGTTCAGAATAAACAGGGCAGGTCCGTCTAATTGTTTAGTGTTGATTTAAAGTTTAGAAACCCACGCAGGCCTGGAGGGTGTCTGACTTTAGGAAAATCAATCTGAACACTGGTCAGTGATTGAATGAAGAATAGAGTGCTACAGGAATGGGTCCTAAAACCCAGAAATGAGTTAGCAGTTTAGCACTTCTGGTTCCCTCATCTAGAAGTCAATGGGTTTTCTAGTTAGATGCCTGAAATATGGTCTGTGATTAACACAAGCTGAAGAGATTTTAACGTTCTGTTCTACGTCACGAATTATGTCAGTAAATATCCCACTCAATCTGAAGCTTTTACGCGTCTTAAAAAAGGTGGTCGCTAACAAGTTAAATGAGACTACTGGTGCCTTCAAATGAATCTCGTGAGCTTGTGTTTACAACATGGGAAGTTGTGTACACGATATAATTGGTGTTCTAGTGGTTAAGTCACGAGAACACTGCTGCCAAACAAAGACGATATTAACGTCACTGTCATCATTTAGAAGTCATAGTGGCTAACAAGTTAGCAAGTTAGCAAGTGGGTAACATAGTGGCAGCGGAGAAAGATGAGGCTGTGGAGTATCAACATTTTCCTCAGACATTAAATTACAAAAAAAAAAAAAATATACGACTAAAATTACAATATATTCACTTATGTACCAAAAACTGAGCTTCCATGGCCTCCGCCATTTCTGACATCAACAAACACATCACAAGTCGTGAACTCAAAGCTTTCAGAAACTTTCCACTTAAGAGGTTGTAAATACGACATGAGGGGGAGTTCATCTGAACTCTTCTCTTGAACATCATAAACATGACCCCATGATAAACATTTGAAGGCACCATACTAAACATCATCACACCAACTCATCCTCCTTTAAAGTCTCATTGTGTATACTCACGCTCATGCGACCGTGGCATAGTTTCTTTATAAACTAATGTTAGCTTTTTACTTCTGATGACACCAGTGTTACTGGTTACACCAGACACTTTATAAGAGCAGATTGCGCTAAATATATGTGGCACGCTTACTGATCTTTAACATCAGGTGGCGGTGTGTCTAAATCCAAATCCTTCGGCATTATCTTGTCTGTCAACTCTCCCTCGTCCCGTTTGTGCGAAATCTGACTCCTGGTGCTGTGCTGAGACTCCATATGGAGCAAACACTTTCACTTTGTGGCTTCTGCTGTCCGGCTATGTATAGATAACACAACGTTAAAAGAACTAAATGAACTGACCTAAATGGGTTTTATTAATATGAGAAAAGGAAAAAGGCCGGTGGAGGCGATGAGCGAGTAATGTAATTGGTGTGTGCCCAACCACAGTGTACCACCGACTACCACAGCAAGCCTAGCACAGAGCTTATTTTCTGCAATAATCCAGAACCCAATGGAAAAATCCCATTGGCTTTTTGTCAAGGGAACCAGGGCGATGCTAACCATGCTAACTTCATTGTTAGCTGACACAAATACGTCATCCCTGCAGCATTCGATAGATGTTACCAAATTTACCAGCATGCGAGTTGTGGCAATTTTCGCCCTGCGCCCGTCCCGTAAATAGGAACTCATTTTCACTGATACAGCCCATACATCATTACTATTCAAACACACGCACACACAAATCATACTAGTGTGTGTTAAGATTAAAGTCAATAGCAGCTTTAAGGGGCAGGCACATCAAAAATGAGAGCCAGGAAACAAAAAAAAAAAAAAAAAACTGCCATCAAGTATGAAGACCAAAAATCCAGAAAAGCTACGGCTGCATCTCAGCGGTCTTTCTCTGAGGACGACGGATCATCTCGCCGCTCTTTCTCCCTTTTGACCTGTACTCTATTCTGATTCAGAGAGTGAAAGATTAAAGCTTGGATGCAAACCTCTTATTCGAGTGCAGACAACTCAGTTTGCACTGCAACATGTGTCACCTATGGCACCTAAATGTGAAAACACCTATGGCTTCAGGATGCAGTGGTCAAAAAAATAAAATAAATTAAACTATATCAGGATATTTATTAAGTATGACAACTAAAACACAGTCCAAATACTTTAAAATAACTGCTACAGCCCTGTTCTACATACCTATTATTCTGCTAAATACTATTTATATTTTAAAATCATCTTAAATCCTTGATAGGCAAGATTTGAGACAGTAGGATGGGTGATTCATCAACAAGAATGAGTCGCATTATTACCTTTTAATTTAAGGCAATAGCACCCATTCCCTCTGCCCACACATTAACACTGCCCAATCATCTGACAGCACAGATTTCAAATGAACCGACGCTTACAGTGAAGCCATACTTAAGTTGAGATCCTGGCAAAAGAAGTCCATTAAGGTAAATATTAAGTACAGGATGACTACTGTGACATTTAAGGCTTTTCCAAAAGGCTTGATTCTAGCAGAGCAGACCAGAGGAGGAAACGGGTCCAGAGCTTCAGGCTAGACACATCTAGCAAAACATAACCTGCATTAAATGTCCTTATTTTTCTTTATAGGTAGCAGAAATACAACAGAGGGTAAGGCCAGTGATTAGTTAGATGAACGGCCGCACACATAATGTCCACACCACATCAGTTCGCTCGTATTACAGTAGTTAAGTGGTGAGGGAATGTGTTGGGGGGGGGGGACTTCCCAGCTTGCAGTATTTGAAGTACTTGCATGCTTGCAAGTGATCAATTTGCTTTTTCACATAATGACATACAGTACATTTTAATATTAATGGGATGCCATTCGGTTTCACATTAGCTATAGACAAATAGGGGCTAATGGAGTTTCTGCTCCTTTTGCCAAATGTTGGGCATAAACATTTAAAAGTAATTTCTACAGTTCAAGTAGGACCATCTACAGAAATACGACAAAAACGGTAATAAAATAACTACTTCAAAAGCAAATCTTGAAATATTACACACAAGTGGGCACTTTAGACTTTCCAAACGTAAGAGTAACTACATGGAGAACGTTACTGTTTTTGCTAGTGCTGGCTTTGTCTTATATTTTACCTAAATTCTGCTTAACAGTGATAGTTTCCTGTTTTTGCACACTGCAAAAACTACCTCACAGTACAGTGCAGATGCCATGTTGTGTTCCTGATAGAGGAGCTGTGGCTCTCACTTTTAGGCCCATTTAGGGAGCTTCTGGGACAAAAACCTTATCAACAGTCTTATTAATTGCATATACATGTAACCTTCTTAATTAAATGGATCACAAACCTGTTCCGAAGATAAATAATTGCAAATAAAAACATCACACACAGACATCCTAAATCTTGCCTTTGGGCAGTTGTAAGGCCACAAATGCTGAAAAAAGTTGAGTTGTTCCATGTCAACCTAGGAAAAGCACTGTGACAATCGTATGGCAAGCATATTCTCTCAGCTGCAAATTCATATTTAACACCACCATATATACACAAACAAAGAGCAGCACATCCATGACAGTGATGAAAACAGGAATTCTACTCAACAGTGGACAACAATCTCAAAAACCCTTCATCTGCAACAAAAGGTACGACATGGCTTAAGACCTGAGGAATACTTTGAAACATCACAACCTGGTGGCTCTACAAATCAAGCTCTGAAGCAATAAAATGTAATTGATCACTTGCAAGATCTTAAAGAATAAACCACAGAAGCTGAGAGTATCTGTTGAGAAAAACTCAAAACACGCCAAGGGGGATAAGCGCACACTTTAACGGTAGCCTGGGTGATGAGCGTGAACACCTCCGCCATTGTTGGGCTCCTGAACTTGGCCCATGGCTGACCTGTGCATCTTCTCCATCACACCCATGTTCTGCTCCTGAAAGCTGGGCATCTGGAATTCCCCTCCTAAGAAATCCACATTCTGCATCATCTTGGCCGGGCCAGGAGGACCCTCCTTCCCCGGCCTGTACTTTGCCCCTGGTATGCGGTCTGTGGAGGCACCAGCCTGCCCTCCCTGGAAAGCAACTGGGAGGTCCTGAGGGCCAGATCCATTGTTACCTGCTGTGGTTGGGATGCTGCCCCATGGTGGCTGCATGTAGTGGCCGTTAATGTAAGGCAAAGAACCTACTGGGCAGTTGACGGGGGATGATGGTCGTGGTTTTTCTGCCGGGTGTTTTAGAGGAAAGGACTGTGCAGTGTTGGGTAGCTTGTGGGGATAGCTGAGGTTTCGAGAGGGGAAAGCACACTCAGCTGGAGGCTCCATCCTGGGGTTCTTGCAGGGATGAGCCCCCTCAGGAGGCTGCTGCATGTGGGCCAGCTGGTGCTGGGCCCAGGAGCGCTGCTGTTGCTGCAGCTGCTGTAGTTGTTGTAAATGTTGCTGCTGCTGTAACTGCTGCTGCTGTTTCTGCTGATGTAAATGATGCTGCAGCTGCTGCTGTTGCAGTTGTACCTTCTCTGCGTCTGCATGAAAGGCAGGTATACTATTAGTGGCAGCTATACTAGGCTGTGAGTGGAGAGCAGCATTGGGAGTCTGAGCTGTAGCTTTGTCTGGGGGTCCCACCATGAGGCAGCTGGGAACTGAGCCCAGAGCCGGGTGGTGACAGGACACCCTGGAGCTGGCGTTGATCAGCAGGTTCCGGCTTATAGGGCTAGGGTTTGCAATCTGGCCCTCACAGACTGAGGTGGTGCCCATGCCAGCCCTTGCCTGGCACAGCTGGTTGATTTGGTGTACAATGCTGCTCAGGTCACTGGGCCGGTTCTGATGCAGACTTGCTGCCATGGACAGTGGGATGGTGGAGGTAGATACCGTTACATTTGGTGGGGCGTCTGCATCAGGGAGCTTCCGGGGCCCATATGCCCCCGGTGGGGGCTGCTGGAGGCTGTTAGGCATGATAGATGGTCCTGAAACCACAGCCTGGGGGAGGGGCTGTGAGCCAACGAGCCCCTGGGTGTGCTGCAGGTTTGGAAGCTGAGCTCCATCAGACAGGTGGTGCAGATCCTGAGTCACTCCTTGTTGTGTGAGTAAAGCTTGCGGAGGAGCCGCCTGATGCTTTAGTGTCTGCAGATGAGAAAGATGCTGCTGTGGTATGACGGGTGGACAGGACTGGCTCTGCTGTTGCTGTAACGCCTGGCTGTGAGGCAGACTCTGCTGCCTCTGGATGCCTTGTGGATGAGCCAATCTCTGCTGTGAAGTCTGAACCTGCGACAAACTCTGCTGCCGCTGCAGCACTTGTGAATGAGCCATGTTCCTTTGCTGTAGCGCCTGTGGGTGAGGCATAGTTTGAGGCTGCTGTAAAGTCATTGGATGAGTCATGTTCTGCTGCAGTGCCTGTGGGTGAACCATACCCTGCTTCTGGGTAGCCTGCGCTGCAGGCTGAGATGGGCCCTGTAGGTGAGAAGCAGGCTGAGGAAGATTTAAAGTGCTTTGAGTGGCGTACGGCCCGCTGTGAGGGTTCATGATGGCCTTCTGAAGCTGTCGGGCACGGCTACCGTCGGACTCTTTGATGACGCCTTTGGCAGGCGCACGGAGGACAGCAAGCAGACCCCTACTAGAGCTGACCTGAGTGGGGTAGGGACTGTGGCGCTGGCTGGACGAGGATGTGTCAAGCCCGTTGACTGTGCGGCGAATGTGCTTCCTTTGAGGTACTTTGACACTGTTGGGGAAGATCTGGATGGTCAGAGGGTTATTGGCAACTTTCTTAGCATAGGCATCCAACTCTGCTGGCGTTGGATAGCTGGCAGATCTCATCTTCTGTGTAGTTTCCCCTGTAATGTGTGTGTAAGGTCAGACAACCAGAAACACCAAGCAAAGCTCACTGACACACTAACAATCCACTATTATTCAAATATGACAATCTGAATTAAAGGTATTTTTTTTTTTATGATTTTGAAATTGATTCTTTAATGCCAGAATCAATATATTTGCTTCATTTGAGTCTATGTGGAGGAAGAAGGAAGTTAACACTTATTGTTGTAGTCTGACTTTCACATACTGCAGGAAAAGCAAAGCTAGACATCATGGTAAAAGCTGCATGCTAACTCTGTCACGGCCAAGAAACGTTATCGTATAAAAATAATTAATAAAGATAAGATTGATTGGATTATATTCAACAGAAGTATAAAACATTAAATGTCCCCAATAAATTACAGAGAAAATACCACTAATTTGTGAGAGAAATGTCTTTATTCTTTGATTTTTCGGTTGCTGGAAAAAAATGTAATAAATAATTCCTAATAATTATAATGACTGATATATTTTACTTCAGGACATCTCTGACAACATACTTGCAGAAAATCAAACAATTTAATGTATTAATTTAGATATTTTCTAAATCAAAGTCCCTAGAAGTGTATGAGTCAACTTTTCCCTATGGTCTAGTGTTAAAAAATTAACAAACGTTGCAATAAATCACAATACATATTAAATCAGGAGATAGGTGTATCATTCCTGCCCTAATAAACATTTAAGAGAAATATCGCTGATGAGAGTGACGGCTGGCTTGACCGCAGAGTTAGCGTGCAGCTTTAGCCGTGATGTCTAGCTCTGATTTTCCTGCAGTGTGTGAAACCCGAAGTGTTTCCATCCTTTCCTGTATGTGTATTGTTTACCACGCTGGATTTAAAATCTTTGTTTGCTTTGTAGTTTTGACTCACTGCTGTTTGTTTTGGTTGACGAATACAGAACAGATATGATGTCACATTACTCAGAGTACAACAATAAAAGCATTAATTTCCTTCTACCTACACATACACTCAAATTAAGCAAATATATGGATTCTGGCATTAAAAAAAATCTATTTCGAAATCATAAAAAAAGGTGATACAAAGGTAAATCACTTTTTCCCCACCTCTAGTGTTTAGCCACTAAATAGTTTTAATAATGATGACATAATGTTGCATAATCACACTTCGGTAATGAATAAACAATATTACAATCTTCAGTCTGTGTCTAAAATTGCATCATCATCATCTGATCCTGAATGCTGACCAATGAGGAAATGACTCATTTAAATGAAAACATGACCACAACATGGTGGAAGACAGACAGCACTTACATTTCTGAAGTCCAGTGTTCATCTGCGTGCGGGAGAGAAGTCTGATGGTAGGGTCACCTGATGCTGGCAGACAGGCCAGCATGTCACTCTTCCACTAATGCAGCATGGGACACCTTCTCCGCACCATACTGGGGGAAACAGAGCAGGCATGAGTCAGCCGCTGACAGACACATACGCTTGTGTGAAATGACTTTGCTATCGCCTATTTTCACATCCAGAACACTTTGACCTTTTGCAAATGGAAGCTTGTAATAAAGTGATATCATGGTTGTGTAAAAGCTCGCTGTGACACGCTGAGATGGAGAAAGACGTTTTTTTTCATTGAACAAAACCACACATAGGCCTGTTACAATTATTACATTATCATCTTATTGTACGATACATTTTGCTGGAGTCGATATTGCCTGTTGTGTTTGTTTACATCAGAATATCACCAATATTTTATCCAACGTGATATCAGAATAACTAGCAACAGCATAAATAACGACCGATTATACGAACGATTATAAGACTTGGGCATTGAGCAGACATTGTGTATTGCTGTCAACAGAACCTGAGAGTCCATTTTATTTATGGTTTTGATTATGTGGTTTTCTCTAGTTTGTTTGCATTTCTTTACAATATTTTAATATTAAGATTGTTGTTCTTTTGAAAGGGTGTACTTGCATTATTATGCTATTTTATTATTATATCTACACAGACATCTATATACTCTATCTACACAGACATTTTATAGAGTGAGTAGTCAGTTAATCAGATTAATAGAAAACTAACATCATTGTTAGTTGCAGCCTTACTACAGATTTTGTTATCAATCTCTTCAATATGATGAAGGCAGGAAGTCTTTTCTTTAAGGTTTAGTCACATCATTTTGCAGATTCAGCACAGATTTGCAGACAGTTAGTGATTCACCATTAGTTCATTTCCACTCCTACGATACTTGACTGACTTGTCATAGTGGTACAATCCTAAAATGGTTTTAGATTAAACAGAGATAAATTGTTGTCTTAGACATGTACAGCACAACACATTTGTATATATATTAGGTTGTATATTAAGGCTGTCAAAGTTAACACAATAGCATGTTTAGGCAAATTCATTTTAACGCCACTAATTTCTTCAACGCATTAACACAGTCATTCTTTCTGAGGTTGTAGTGGGCTCAGTTTTAAAGCTAGAGTGAAGAAAACCCAAAGAACCCATCAGTACAAACCAGGTCATACTAGCTCGCCGTGAAGGAGGCTAAATAGCGTTCCAGACTTGCACTTCCTGGCAAGGAAAAACCATCATGGCCATTTTCAAAGGGGTCCCTTGACTGCTGACCTCAAGATATGTGTATGTAAATGGGTTCTATGGGTACCCACGAGTCTCCCCTTTACAGACATTTATGATACTTTATGAATCACATGCAGTTTGGGGCAAGTCATAGTCAAGTCAGCACACTGACAGCTGTTGTTGTCTACTGGGTTGCAGTTTGCCATGTTATGATTTGAGCATATTTTCTATGCTAAATGCAGTACCTGTGAGGGGTTCTGGACAATATCTGCCATTGTTTTGTGTTGTTAATTGATTTCCAGTAATAAATATATACATACATTTGCATAAAGCCACATATTTGTCCACTCCCATGTTGATATGAGTATTAAATACTTGACATATCTCCCTTTATGGTACATTTTGAACAGATAAAAATGTGCCATTAATTTGCTACTGTCATTAATATTTTAGTTTAAATACACTGTTTTTAGCATATATTTTTGCATGTTTGCTTTTGTCTAGTTTTGTTGTCCTTGTTACTAGCAGGGTGTCTATTTCTTTGTAATTAAAGTGAGAGCAATGGAAACCAAAGTTAAATTTCTTTATAGCTAGGGCTCTGTATTGGAAAGAATCTGGCAATACCATACGTATCACAACACAGTTGTTACAATTAAATATATTGATATTACCACACTATAAGCAAGGTGATATATTGCAATTTTTCTAAACTAATTTTAGGAAAACTGTCATAATATAAAGAACATAACACCATATGCATAAAATTGGAAAAACTTGTCTTTTTTTATGCAATCTGAACAGCGGGATCCGTAGTTGTGTATATTACAGTCTCTGTAACATCCAACATCACAGCACTACTTTGAGAGGATACATACACTGAGAGGGAGCATCTTTTTGCAACAGAAATAAAGTATTGACTGAGTTAATCTTTGCAAGTAAACTATTACTTTTAAGTAATCAATAACATTTCTGAGAACCGATACAAGTTCACAAAATCTCGCTATTCAGTATTTTTGATATTTTCTTCCACCCCTTCTGCCTACAGCCTGCTACCTCAGCACATGTCACTTTATAGCTACATATTTAACCTTGAGTCAGTCCTGGTGCTTCTTTTCAATGTAGCTTCTATTGGTGTCCTGTTTTTAATGTGATCTGTCTGGATGTGATATGTTGTTTTAATGATCTTTTATTAGCAGTTTTTGCACATGCGAACCAAAGACAAATTTCTGCCTTTTGTACACTAAAACCAGACAATAAAGTATGAAGTATTTTCTTCATACATGGTCATGTACATGGCCAATAAAGCTGGTTCTAATATATTCAGTAATTTGATCTAAAGTCAAATGCATTTGGCTACTAGACCAGTGCTTCTATACTGACTTTGGTACTGTATCCCTCAGGAGGACACAGTGGGTGTAACATTAAAAGGAAAAGAGGATGTTCATTACTGCAGACCGGATAATAATGTGACCTTTTCTACAGACACAGGTCACACTAACCGTGTGGATCTATGGCATCGTCCTCAGCTAACGCCTACCATAACCAGATTACTGAACATTTACAGTTACTACATAGTTACACAGTAAGTGAGGTGGGTTAACTTTGAGACAGCCAGTCTGTAGCTAGGTAACGTTAGCCATCTGTCTAGCAATCCAGCCTTTAATCTGCTGTAATTTAAACCAGCTAACTAACGTTAGCGCCGATCCAATAGCTGTAGCTGGACTATTTCAGCAAGCATACATAACCTGGACTGACTGCAGGGTTCCTTTTACTGGGTGGAAATCAAACATCACATCGTTGAATAGGTTAGCTCGACTCCCAGTAAATAAGGAGCTTCTTTGTGCTTACTGTGACCAGGCCAGCTGGTTAGCAAACTTTAGCTCATCATTGACGGAAAACACCAACGTTACCCGAAGTAAAGAGCGTAAAAATACTTACTCCTCGCGAATTTATGAGTACGGAAACTTCATTTTGTGGAGGGATAACTTTGATATTGTTTTCAGAAAAATGAAGAGACCATCCCCAGTGTTTTATCTCCGTGCTGCTGCTGGTCTGGCTACGGCAGCAACATTTGTCGCGCAGGCGCAGACAGATAAAGAAAGGACCCCCCCCCCCCCCCCCACACACCACCACCACCACCACCACCGGCTCTGCATTTAGGCATCGATGGTAAACGCCTGTTCAATATATCACTAAGCGGCGGTGGAAGAAGACAAAGCAGTAATACCACAGTGTAAAAACACTCAAGTAAAAGTCCTGCATTCAAAATCTAAAAGTAAAAGTATATAAATCAGCATCAAAATACATCGATCAGCCATAACATTAGAACAGCATGAACACCCTGACTGGTCTGAGGCTATGCAGCAGCTCTTCTATTGGACCAGACAACATTGGACAGCTTTCACTCCCCATGTGCATTACTGAGCCTCGGTCACCCATGAGCCTGTTGCCAGGTCACCGGTTTTCCGTCCTTAGACCACTTTTGGTAGGTTCCGACCATGGCAGCCTGGGAACATCCCACAAAGGCTGCAGTCTGGATGATGCTCTGACCCAGTCGTCTAGCTATCACAGTTTGGCCCTTGTCAAAGTCACTCACATCCTTATGCTTGCCCATTTTTTATGCTTCCAACACATCCTTTCAAGGACAAAATGTTCACTTGCTGTCTAATGTATCTCACCCACTCACTGTCAGGTGCCATTGGCACGAGATAATCAATTATTAGCAATTAATCAGTTATTCACTTCACTGTCCCATTTCAGAATAATATAGTAATTTATATGTTATTGATGCACTAATGTGTTCATCAGGTAGGGCAAATTTTAATTAAAGTAACAAGTTATCATATATAATATTGGCTTCCAAAATGTAAAAAAAAGTAGCATAAAATAGAAATATTCATGTAAAGTAAAAGTACCTGAAGTTTACAGATACTGCGTGTAGGATTCAGCGTCATATAGTGCCTTGGTTGCAAATTGCAACCAACGGACAAAAATATCTAACACTACTTGAGCAACAAAAGTCAGATGGTGGCAGGTTACAACGGTTTTGTGTGCCAGAGAACTACAATGGCCTTCATGTAACGTAAAAACATGAAAGGCTCTCTAGAGGTAGTGTTTGTCTGTTGTGTGCTACTGTAGAAACATGGAGGACGCCGTGTGGAGGACCTGCTCCCTATGCATATATGAAGGACTCATTCTAAGTTAATGAAATCACAACTCTTAGTTTCAGGTGATTATAAGTTAATGAAAACAGTTGTGAATATTATATTCCATCTCTGATAATAGATTCCCAGAAATGTTACACACTGTTCCTTTAAGTTCAGTACTTGTGTAAATGTACTTACATTCCACCACTGGGTGTAGACAGTGGTGAACGAGGTGTTCAGATCAGCAACACAACTTGATAAAGTACTTCATTACACATAAAAGTCCTGCATTCAAATTAAAGTAGAGAAGTACTGGCACCAAAAATGTACTTAAATTATCAAAAAAAAAAAATAGTCTGCTTATTATGTAGTATGGTCCCTGTCAGTGTTACATTATATTCTAGTGCCGTACTTATGTATATTTACTGCATTACTTTCAGCACCTAAAACAGGCTTGAATTTCGTAGTAGAAGGAATGCTGCGGTCCCTCACTGGACAAGAAGTTTTCATAAAACTTTAACCTTTAGAAGTTTGCATAAATACATATTAACCCTGCGCATAATACATAGTTTCTTTCTCCTTTGTTGTCCTTAATCATAGTTTTCAATCATTGACTTTAGTAGTCATTTTACCGTAATTATCTATTATTCTATTATTATTATCTATTATTTGTCTTTAAGTTTGCATTGTATTGTGTTTTAGCCTAACCAGGGACAAGGACAGTAAAATAACTATGGCTAGAAGTCTCATATACAGGGTGTCGCTTTCATTTAACAATGCTTAAATAGATCATCCCACTCAAATCAACTAATAAAACAGAATAAAAATAACATGTTGTGATGAAATTGGTCTTTGCACCTTTCATAAAGGTATGCCAAAAATTATCACATCAGTATGGTTTACATCTTAAACCAAAATGAGCATGCAAAGAGATTATGACTGAAATCTGGTTTTATTTTCTATTAAATTACTTTTAACTATATTTATATTATTTATATACAGTATATATGTCGTTGTACAACACCATACCTTGAACCAAGATTAAGAAGCAGTCAGGAGTCAGAAAAAATTGAATTAAATACATTTTGCAGAGCAGTAAATGGCAATAAATAAATAAATGATAGCATTTTGATTTATTAGAATGACAATTAGTTAAGAGTGAACTGATTATTCTGAGTACAGACGGATGACATGCAGCAAGAGCATACAGGAAATCATGGCCATTTGTTTGAGAAACACAGTGTATGTGTTGTAAATAACATCAGGAATATAACACAAATATGTCATATATACACACTGGACATGTCTGAAGCTAAACAAATCAATGTGGTCACAGTATTCGTCAAGTCACGATATCAGCAAAGAATGATAAATCAACCAAAACAATATTAACAACAACAATAATAATAACAATAACAGTCACAGTAACCTCTGTGAATTCTGTGTCAGTGTTTGCTCGTCCTGGCTGTTTCTTCAGCTGCACATAAAACTACAACTGTCTTCGTCACCTGCTTGAGACATGAGGT
This sequence comes from Pterois miles, assembly GCA_947000775.1. Lineage (NCBI taxonomy): Eukaryota > Metazoa > Chordata > Actinopteri > Perciformes > Scorpaenidae > Pterois > Pterois miles. The sequence goes on along the minus strand of CAMQGK010000110.1, from coordinate 4,299,455 downwards.
TCAAACGAAACATCACTGTCCCACTGGTTCAGCTTTAGTGTAGGTGAGTCTTTGCAGCATTGAGAGGAGAATTCACTGCCAGTTCTTCTGGAAGTGTCTAAGTGGGTGAAACACATTACATAGAAGTTATGCCCAATAATATACTGAATAATATAATAATATACCGAAAACCCTGTCAGATCATCCCTACTGCTGCACTCAAGCTCAACATTTGGTGCATTAACAACGAAGCATTGTGACCATTTACAAACAGCAACATAACTCATTAAAACAGATAAAACATTGTTGAATAAAGTCCTCTGCTAAAAGATTCCTCTATTTGATGTCACAGTCAGAAAAAAAAAAAAATCAAAGCACAAGTGCAAATGCTGAACATAAAGAGTGTTTCTCTGAAAAGTTTGGTTTGTTGACGCACCCTGTTGGACATGGCTTAGCATCTACACATATCTGTAGAATGAACTTAAGCTCCAGATAAACTACACAGTATCCTTCTGGTAGAATAAAAATGAAAGACAATCTATTCTATTTGGCATCGCTGTTTGGCTTTTCATTTTCAGAATCTACACAATATAAACATATTTCACAAGCCAAGTTATTTTTACAGTTTACCCATTAAATCTATTTTACCTTCATTTTCATCTTAACACCGACTGATTTTTTTCAAGCTTAATCAAGGCCGAAATTACTAACATTTACATTAAAACCCACACTAAATATTAAAGGACCACATTACGAGCTAATCATATCAGCACAAGATTAGATTTTGTTTCCCCTTTCCCTGCCAGCGTATAAATAATAAATCATATGAATCGTGCCTGAAACAGTTTCTAGAGAACTAAACTTCTTAAAGGGGAACATTTGCACAACAGCCCTGTTCACACCTGGCATTAACATGCATCCTGAGTGACCCCATTACTAGTGGACAGCTTTAAGTTCATCTGTTCACACCTGGCATTAAAATGCGTCTCAAGTGACAACTTGAGATCCGATCTCACTTTCCTGCTCTATATGTAAATAAATGCACAGTAAACACATGGTTAATACAGCAGATGTTGTGACGTAATATTACATGAAAGTCAGTAGTAATATCCTACATATTCGTGAATTCAGATACATTTTATTAACATCACAATAAAAGGTTATTGTACCAGCGGTACCCAGGGACCTCCATGCCGCCGACACAGCTGCCTTTACCAGGAAACAGCAAATACAGAGCTTCAGAGAGCCGGGGTGGAGAGAGAGCAGGCGGGTGGGTATCAGCTCTGTGCAAAGCAGTGGAAAAAAAAAAAAACACCCACACATCTGCGATAGTATGATAATAATGCACTTTGAGTGTCTAGTCTGATAGTCTGTACATATGTAGTCTATAGAGATATATTTTAATAAAATACAGTTGTACTGGCTGTTGCCATGCCGCAAGGCAGACAAGCGCTGGCATCTGTCTGTCTATTCATATGAGGAGTGCGATGAGACCCCACAGATCCCAGCGGGACGTCAGTAGAGTACAGTAGACTCACAGACAGTAGACTGTAGACTTCTAGACAGAAGAGACCACCTCTGAATATGGTCTGAGTGTTGGGATCTCAATGCATCTTAAGTGCATTCACACCTGTACTGAGAGCTGTCCACTTGTGATCGGCTCACTCAGGACGCATGTTAATACCAGGTCTGAACAGAGCCAATGAAAGGGGATTCTCTTATGATTGTGAGCACCTGTTACATCGTAAAAATCAACCAGTGACACTTAAAATAACATATATAAAACATACAACACAAGGTAAGGTCTACAATTAAAAGATTCAGATTATCTCGGGAATGCAGATGTGTCTAACGATAAAGAGGTATATAAATCAACGGGAAGGCCTGCAACATATGTAGTGTAAAAGTGAGAGCGAGGCCTCGTGGTCTGAAACGCAGAGCCCCAATCTATAAATATCAGCTGTCAGGTCACATGCTAACATGAATCTACCATGGGTGAAAGTCAACCATCACACCAGTCTAATATCAGCTCTACTCTTCCATGACATAGCACACATACGGGCCGATAAGTATATATACAGTGTGTGTGTGTGTGTGTGTGTGTGTGTGTGTGTGTGTGTGTGTGTGTGTGTGTGTGTGTGTTTATATATTTATATATATATAATTAACATAAAACAACACAAAATGTTCCCAAGTTAAAACAAAATAAAAAACTTTGAATGAGCAGCAGTGCATTCAGATATTCTGGTCCTGTATAAAGTAAGGCACCAGAGGTTTCCAAAATTCACTTGGTATACAGTATATACGTATAAAACAACAAAAGTCTTCAAGTGTATTAAAGGCAGTCTGTCAGAGTGCATACAACAGATACTGGAGTCGTGTGGAGTCGTCGGTTTTCAGGCTTGAGCGTTGGTCATCTTCTGCAGCAGTGGGATCTGTCAGGAGAGGACGGATTATTGAAACTGAAACAAATTGAAACAAACCCTCATAAATTTTCCAGAACTAAGCCGGAGTGCCTTCATGACCTACATTTTCTTCCATTCACTGTTCTTTTTTAGGTTATTCCCAAAGGCTCAACGGGCTGATTTCAACTCCTTTCGGGCTCCCATTGGAAGCTAAAATGTAAAAGCTAAAATCAACCTAATGCACTGAATGCATGGAAAAAAAGCTGTAAAAAGGACTGAAATAAGCCAATGTCTTGTGTTTTCTGGCAAAACATGTCAGCATTACAGCAATGTCAAGTATTTTGTAGCATGTTTCCAAACGCTGGTGGTGGCTAGATGTATGTAAGAGATAATGTACAGCTTGCAGGTCATTGTTGTGTAATAAACCCTGACAGGGTGATGTGGCACCATGATGTGAAGCATCGCCCTGTCTGGGTTTACTTCACAACAATGACCTACTAGCTGTACATTATCCTGCTTATTAAATGAGTTGACACAAAAATGGTCCTCCAGAGTCCAACATCAGAGCTGCATCCATAGCAATGGACTGGTAAACATAGCAACAGCCTGATATAAAGAAATAACAGACCACAGAATGCTGTGACTGACCAATCAGAATACAGAATTCAACAAAGCCATGTAATGATGTTTAACACAAGGCATTCTTTGAGACACCATTTTGTTTTTGTTTCTCAAATTGGCTTTAAAGGTACAGTGTGTAAGATTTGGTGGCATTTAATGGTGTGGTTGCAGACTGCAACCAGCTGAGTACCCCTCCGCTCACGCCTCCCTTTCCAAGACTGCGTTAACGTGAGTTGCCGACAGCAAAACTGTCGTAGTGCTGTTGGCCTCACGCAGAAACCATCTGTTCTGTAATGACACTACTTTAGGAGCAGGAAATCATACAGCGGCTGGTGGTATCACAGTTTTGCACTCTACAGTCATGTTACTGCAGTTTCACAAGCATATTGGAGAACTACGGTGCCCTTCACGTCTCTTGCTAGAGCCAGTGTGGCCTTGCTTCTTCTGCCTTTTCCCTCAACGAGAGTGACGCGTTGACTTTAAACTTGATTTTAAACCAGCTCTGCAGTGCGAGTGTGCATGCAGAATGCCGCCCCTCTGATGCTCCTGGTTCGCAAGGGTGGCGTCAACCACAGGTGCTTTCCCTTTGCACATTCATTAATCTTTCAGAGAAAAGGACTTTTTTTTTGCCATTATGATATCAATGTGTAGGCAGCATCAGCATCACATATCTAGCCGAACAGCAAACAGTCCATGAGGCAAAGTATAAGGGAGTAAGGGAGTAAAAACAAAACAAAAACTCAATTAACGTTGTAACATGTTTTAATCTGCATTATGAATTGGAGTTATGGAGATTTAAAAGATGTGGGCCTTTACAAGTCAGAGAGGGTCTACATGGGACTACAAGCCATGATATCTCAGCTTCTGCTCCCCCCAAATTATGAAAGTGCATTACTAAATCACTGTAATACACCTTTAATTAAGTGCTTGATTGCAAATTATAACCACCCACCAACAAAACTTATATATATTTATATATAAAATAAACAAAGAACATCTTTCAGTGTCGTCCTACAAAGCTCCATCAACAAAACTATATTTTCAGATCTGATTCAGTATCCTACAGTAAACACTCATGCATTTTATAGCTTGGTAATGCTACACATACTCACATTGTTAAGAATGTATATTCTTATGTTGTTACCATGCTTACCTTTGACAAATCCACTCCAGTGATAGCACTGACAGACACAGGAAGTTCAGCCAGGAGGCGGTTGACCTCGCCCGTCACGCGGCTGCCCTCCCCACTGAGTATCACTATCTCATTGGTCTTGGATAATGGCGCAGCCACTTTGGAAGCAATCTGGAAAGATACGGTCATGTGTTTACTGTAAGCAGGAAATAATCAAAACCTCACACATGAGCTTATCAGTGATCATGTGATACATTATACAGTCACAGTCTCATGACTCATGAATTATCAAGATGAAGTCATCGTAAAACAGAGGTTTTATATCCCACTGCCTTAAAATAATACCTTTGACCATCTTGTGTCAAATCTGACTATTACTAATAGAAGTTTTCACATAGAAATATAGCTGCATTGTGTGTAAAATACAGCATATACAGCAGCAATACACTTGTCTTTGGAGTGAAATTCATTTGCCAAAAAAAGAGACAAAACAACAATAAACAAAGATGACTTTCACCGATCACATGTTCTACAGATATATATCGAAATAATATTATTGTGAATTCTTTTAGTCACGATCATTGTGTAGTGAAAATCTGATACGGTGACATCCCTACTGCGTAGTATCAGAATTATGCACTGACATAGCGGCTCATGCTTGTTGTCATTATCCACAAACAAACCAAACTCGAAACAAAAGTTCTCTTTATGGACAGATGTGTGCTTTACCTTCGGCAGAGCCTCGAGGACCAGAGCAGTCTTGGCAGCCTGTCCGTACTGCTGGTAGGCCTCCGCCTTCAGTCTCATCTTCTCTGCCTCTGCCTTACCCACTGCTTCAATGGAGGAAGCCTCCGCCTCACCGATCCTCTTGATCTTCTCTGCCTGAGCCTGAGCTATCAGCACCGTCTTCATCCTGAAGTAGGAGAAACACATCAGTTAAGATATCTGGTTCATCCATCAACACATCTCATAGTACACTGCTCACTTCTAATCATTTCCAAATCGTGCTTCTGTGGGACAACTGTGTGTTGAATTCTCTGACATTACTTCATGCATCACCCAGAAATCTTTGTAAACATTTACCTGACTGAAATTGAAAGTCCAACATTAAGCATTTAGCAAAATGGAAGCTGTGTTGTTAGGCTGGAAGGACAGGTTTCAGTCCTGTGTGACAGATTATCATCCTCCCTGCTAGTAAGACAATACATCTACCATCTACCAGGAGTCACTGATGGTGCTGCTTTAAAGCTGCTGACCTCTGACCTCCCTGTAGGGCAGGGAATAATGACAAAAAGGGAGGTGAAAGTGGATTTACTGCCCTGTAGCCTAAAGGCCCTGACACACGTCAAGCTGACAGTCAGCTGTCGGTGAGCGTCTGTCGGTCTATTTTTTTCCACTGTCGGCCCTAGTCTGCCCGTCTCAGAGGATTTTCAGCTGATTCAGCATGTTGAATCAGCGGCGGTGCTCGTTGGTGAGAGAAGTCTCTCTGTTTGACAGCTTAAACAAATTAGTGCACGTGAAGAGAAACAGAAGTGAGGAAAGCAAAAGAAAGAAAGTAAGGAAAGTAAGGAAGAAGAACACAGATGGTTCTTCTCCATTTTTCATCATCTCATCTGATCATTCCAACACAGATATTTTCACAGTGACATGGACGCCTGGAATAAATCTAAGTGGTGAGAGAGAGTGGTGTGAAACTGGTCAGCAAACGCTGCTTTGTTTCATGTAGGTATCATATCAACAGCTTGTATATCCACCATCCTCGGTCTACTGGTTTCCCTTTTTAGAATGACTAATACAGACTACCTCCACCTGCTGGTGTGGAGAATTATTTCCTCTCACACAGGCACAGAATATACATGGTAACTGGTAATCAGCTGGAGTCTTTACGGTGTATTCAAATGCAACTTGTTGGCCAAGACAAAGGTGACGTGAGGCGACGCAACAGTTGACCTTCATAGTCACTAGTTCTCTGATGTCGGGTTGGTGTGTCTGGGCCTTAAATGAATTTTTAAAAAACTGCAGGAACAGACAGACAAGTTGCTCGATACCACCGGCTTTCAAAACTCACTGCCTGATATAAGGGGGTCTTTAGTAAGACTGCAGATGAAAGGGAGAGGGATACTGTAAAGTAACATTATTAAGCATCTCAGTGTTTCTCACGACCTGTTTAGACCCGCAGTTGTCAGTCAGCAATGGTTCATCAGATGCAGTGGCTATAAATGTATGGCTTACATAAGGAACATTAACACTTCATTGTTTGATCTGTTCTTCCACAGTAATTAGTGCAAAAATATTTTCAGATAAATACTATAGATGACATAATAGACTAAGGCCATCAAAATAAATTGAAGCATAACTCAACCACAACTATACTAAAAAAAACAACAGTATAACATATGTCCCAGTTCCCTATAAATTATCAGCTCTTAATTGAAAGATTAGTTTTTCCACTCAAAATCACAGTGCAGTATCTGGAAAGGAATATGGTTGGATTAAAAAGAATGAATAAATATGAAACACCTTACAGGGATGGTGCTGTTGCCCCTCTGCTTGTGTCAGGGTTTCAGAAGGTGAATGTGTGGGCAGATGTGGTGGGCAGCAAGTCACAGTTGTGTCACAAATAACAATACATCCACACCTCAAACTGTGACGAGCGAACCAAAGGTTGGGATTTTTACCCGAACCATTCCATCCCTTGTTCTCACTCACTTGTGCCCCTCAGCCAGCTGCTGCATCTTGTAGGCCTCAGCCTCAGCAGGCCTCATCACTGTGGCAATGAGCTCCTTGTCCGTCCGCTGAATCTCCTTCTCCTCAATTGTGATCTCCTTCTTCCTCTGTACCACTTGGATCTCGATCTCCTCCAGACGGATCTTCTGCTGCTCCTTGGCTGCCTGCAGCTCGTACGCCAGTTGGGCCTCTGCTTTCTGAAATTATCAGCACAAAGACCATCACACTACTGAAGCACTCACACACATTATGTTTGAAACCTGCTTTTCCCGCAGTTTCAAACCTCTGCTGCCCACCTTCATGTTGACTTCCTGGTTGAAAGAAGCTTTCTGCAGCTCCAGTTCTCGTTTGGAGTTGGCCATCTTGGTGTCGGCCTGGAATTTGACATCCATCATCTCCTTCTTACATTCTGCTTCCTGTGAGACAATGGAAAAAATAAACAGTTGGTTGTTGCACAACAGAACCCACTTCTCAAGACTATCCCGCCAGCTAAAACTTCCTTACCCGTATCCCAGCATCCCTCTCTGCCTCAGCCACGCCGATATCTGCGTCTCTCTGGACAGCTGCAGTCTGGGTCTTCCCCAGGGAGCTCAGGTAGTCAAGTTTATCGTACACATCCTGCCAGCACAGACAAACAAGTCAATGCGTAAGTTTACACTAAAATGAAAATGTAAAATCACCAGCTGATTTTCCAAGTTAATGAAGTGATGAATATAATAAGTCAAGTCAAAATCGAATAACTTTAGAGATTGTACCGACTGATCTGCCATCACCGATGACTGATCAAGTCTAGAGATGATTCTGTGCCTTACACACATGCACACATGTACACATTTAGCCTTTACCTGTGAGGGTTTCTGGACAATATTTGTCATTGTATTAATATATTGTATTAATAATAATATTTGTCATATACATACATTTGCATAAGGCAGCATACTGGACCACTCCTAAGTTGATAAGAGTATTAAATACTTGACAATTCTCCCTTTAATGTACATATGATAAATAATGTCCAACTAATCGCAATTAAACATTTTAATCGGTTGATGGCCCTAATTCAAATATATTAAATTGTACAGTAATTCACTCCCAGTGCTGCTCAGACTAATCACAGTGACTCTTCCGTTTCGTGTCAGTAGGTGTAAGTGGAGTAAATTTAATATAATACACAATAATACACACAACTTTACATTCTGGTAATAAATACTGATTCATAAATGGTTTGTATAAATAAATATACAAATAAATACACAGTTTTAGATATATAATAAACAGTATAGAACAGTAGTTTCTGATTCTTCAATGACCCGTAAAAACTATTTACATTTCATGTTCATAGCTTATGAGCATAAAATTTAATTTTCCAAATGTCTGTATACGCTGGTAATTATGGTTCTTAGAAATAAATAAAATTAGAATTGGCAGGCCAGACTGAAATGAAATAAAACTGGAAATCAGAATCGAGCAAGAAGGTTGGAATTGGTGCATCTCTGAATAATTTGTCACTGTGGACTGAAGAGACGCATTACATGCATTATTATATGGTATATATATTATATATTTCATTAGGTGTGAGGAGAGAGCTTTTAATTTGATGTGTAGTGATTATGTTTCTCTTACTTCTCTTACTGACTGGGATAAATGTGTCTGATGTGGTTTTAGCTGCACATCTTCTGTCTGTGAGTGGAAACACATTACTGATTTCCACACCTGCACTGAAGAGTTGCCAGCAGAAGCAAACGCTTCATTAACTGGAACTGTTGACTAGAGACAAGGTTTCAGCTACAGGCAACAATGATCATATCTGCACCACGGGACACACTGCCACACAGTAATGAGTAGTAAGGGATAATGTACAGCGAGCCGATTATTGTGATGAAAGAATCCCAAACAGTTCGATGCTGTTGGGTCTCTCATCGCCTTGAAGGGGATTCTTTCACAACAATGACCCACTGGCTGCACATTATCTATTACTGCTTACTTAAGAAATCAATAAGTTGACACAAAAACGGTCCTCCAGAGTCCAAAATCAGAACTGCACCCATAGCAACGGTCTGCTATAAAGAAATAACGGCTCATATAACGCCATGATTTACCAATCAGAATCGAGTATTCAACACAGCCGTGTAATAAAAGTATTTTGATGGTTTGAAGATGTAAGTTGTAAAAGACGATGGAGGACGTAAAGGAATATACGTATAAAAACAGCCCACAAATGAGGCCTCCACAAATGAGCGGACTGGTCCTGATGCATCACATAAACCATCTGGACTAATTGATGTGAAAGAAAATGGACTCTGGGCTTTCAGCTGAGCACCATGGTGAGCCGCTGTGTCTACACCACATGTCAATTAGTCCTAATCAACAACAGTAATATCTGCAGGAGGAGGGAGTCTCCTGCCAGTCAGCCATTACAGCCACAACTTCTATAAAGAGCAGCAGATAAAAACATATCTGATAGATTAAAAACTAGATGTTTGAATGTATTTCCCATATGCTGGGCTCTTACTGGTAGTTCAATGTCATACAGAAATGGAAACAACAGAACTCTCACAATCACAAAGATGCACTTCTGAGCTGAATGTGTGTGAACAGCATTAGTGTGCATTACCCAACAAACAGAAACGTGAACATCTGATCACTTTTTCCTTCCAGAAGATGTAGAAAGATTTGTTTTAATTAGGGCTGTTAATCGATTAAAATATTTAATCACAATTAATTGCACATTATTATCTGTTTAAAATGTAACTTTAAGGGAGATCTGTCAAGTATTTAATACTCTCATCAACACAAGAGTGGACAAATATGCTATTTTATGCAAATGTTTGTATATACTTATTAGTAGAAATAAATCAAAAATTGTCCAGAAACCCTCACAGGTACTACATTTAGTATAAAAAATATGCTCAAATCCTAACGTGGTAAACTGCAGCCCAACAGACAACAGCTGTCATTGTGTCAGAGTGCTGACTTGACTATGACTTTCCAGAAACTGCATGTAATTATTATAAAGTGGGCATGTCTGTAAAGGGGAGAACGGTGGGTACCCATAGAACCCATTTACATTCACATATCTGGAGGTCAGAGGTCAAGGGACCTCTTTGAAAATGGCCATGAGTTTTTCATCACCAAAGTTTAGCACAGGTTTGGAGCACTTATTTAACCTCCTTCCTGACAAACATAGTATGACATAGTCGGTACCAAAATAGGTTTTCTAGTTTCACATGATATCAATATCTTGACTATAGCTTTAAATCACATGCTGCATTAATGCATTAAAGAAATTGCTGGCATTAAAAAGTCAAACACGTTTGACAGCCATAATTTTATTACAACACAATCAGTGATCATCATGTGTGAAAGTATAGAGTGCTACAGGACTAAATCCGTCTTCTGGAAGTTAATGGGTTTTTAGTTAGATGCCTAAAATAAGGTCTGTAGTTAATAAAAGCTGAAGAGAGTTTTGTTCTGTAACATAAAACATGTCAGTAAATATCCCACTCCTGAATTTTGAAGCCTTTATGTCTTAAAAAAGGCGGCTGCTAACAAGCAGCTAAATGAGACGACTAAACATCATCAGACCAACTTGTCCACCTTTACAGCCTCGTTGTGTAATTCGTTTATAGTCTACGTTTGCTTTTTACTTCTGGCGACTGCATTTATACTTCAAAAATCATAAAAGAAATTATCTTGATGAACAAAACACGTAAGTATCATTAACGTGTGTTTGACACAGAGCTTATTTTCTGCAATAATCCAAAACCAAATGGAAAAATCCCATCAGCTTTTTATTGAGGGAACCAAGGTGATGCTATAACTTCCTGGTTGGCCTACAAACATACATTGTCCCTGGAGCTCTGTATACCGGTCTACAGCTCCACTACAGTCACTGTATTATCATGATATTCACTAAACCTTCTGAAATACTTCTATAGGAACTGAGACAGTAAAATTACTCCATGACACATTTGATCTGATCAGACCTGGCAAACTGAACTGTTTTTTACAGCTTAGTTGGATTCCACAAAACTATAAACAGGAGCAGGACGGCTGTTAAATGTTTACGATGGTTGACTGGAAATGACAGAAGCCTGTTATCTGTGGCGAGCCCGACTGTGCTCCTCTTTGTCAGTCACATAAAACGCTGCTGTCTTTCTCGCTTAATGTAGAGACCCATAAACAAGCCCTACTGTAGGAGGTCGACTAGCTAAATGTTAGAAACCTAGATATCATTAAGGTGCTTTCCATTCAGCGAATTATGCTTCTGCTCTTCCTCACTCCTCCGCCCTCAGCCCCTGACCCAGAAACGAATCGAGGTCCGCCATCATCGAGGATGTTCCAGTCTCAGAGAGAGCAAGAGCGAGGAGGGAAGAGTGAACTGGCACGTGCACTGGTTTGTTATATTTCAATAGATGCTGTTTCCTCTTTGTATTGGAGAGAATTTCAAATTAAAATCCATGCTGAACTGTATTGTTCTGACCCATCTTTGCTCAGTAGCTACGTTAGCATTTTCTTCACATATTCCATCACAGCATCAGGTATTGCTGTCGTGTCCTCTCACAGCACCATCCACCCACCTTAATGGTAAAGCTGAGAATCTCGATGCCCATCCTGCCTACGTCGGGAGCTGCCACCTCCCGTACCAGTTTAGCAAACTGGTCCCTGTCCTGATAGATCTGCTCGACAGTCAAGGTACCTGCAAAAGACAGACACAGTCAATATCTCCATACCACATGTCCATGTGTGTCCTGTTACTTTTCACAAACTAGCAGCAGTCATTTTTATTTTTGATAAAATTCTTTTGGTCAAAATCATTTAGCTAAAGAGAACAGATACTGCGCTGCTGCCACAAAGTGAAGTAGAGTTCAGACTGTTTGTTGTTTAATAAATTTGTCATACAATGATCTGAAACAATTTCGATAATCAATTATGATTCTTCAGTTCCAGCCTCTTCACTGTGAATATTTGCTTCTTTTCTCTGTTTTACATATCTGTAAGTTGAATGTCACTTCGGACAGCTGGTAGAAAAAAAAGAAATGTGAAGACATCACCTTTTTTTACAACCTTAAAATGCGCTCTATTTGATATCCAGAGCTTTAATAAAGCAGCAACCGACCATTGTTTATATTATTATCATAGCTATAGAGTAGTGTTGTGCTCCCTCTGTGGGCATTGTAATCAGAGCTTCTCTGAGCTTTATTGGAATAATTGCACCGGCCGTGCATGCACGCAAGTGTGCCGCACTGGCTAGCTCACAGCTGCCACTATGCACTGCTCTCATATGGCGGTTACAGCTGATAACGCCATCCCGACTGACAGCACCATCGCGGGAGCATAGCACCAATCCGCTTCACCGCCAGGTTAACACTGTTAGCTCTGTGAGCACTGTCGCCATTGTTTGCACTGTTAGCACCATTAGCTACGAGCCGTGTGGAGGAATGCTCTGGATGAATTTAGTACCTTCAAGAAAAAAGATGAATCCATCAAATAATTGATTGGTTGATTGAAAATGAAATTTACTGCCCAGAACTACTCTATTGATTTATTTATTAGTGAATAATTTATTTAGTTTTATGAAAATGCTGATTAGTTTTAGTTACATTTTACTCATTTCTATCTTTCATTTTTTTTGTTTGTTTTTTTAAATCTTACTCCTGTTTCGTCTTCAGATTATATTGAACATTTCTGTCATTTCAGTCAAACTTTCACATAAAATTTGATTTTATCATTATCAGATGAAAAGCACGGGTTGGATGATACCCTGAGTGCTCCTGATGGCACTCATCAGTACGGTTCAGTTGCACCTTCCAGTCTGTTATGAGAGCCAATCCGCCCACTTAACATGTAAAAATCTACTATATTATTATATTATTGTATTTTTCAAACACCCAAACTGACCCAACCCACAAACTGCCAACTTGTTTTGCTTTATGGTAGCACAACTGTCAGGACTGAGGACTGAGACAAGAAGAACAGAGATGGACTTAGCACTGCAGCCACAGCATGTTTGTTAAATTAACACTGTTTCACAAGCATGTCAGAAAACAAATGCAGGTGTCCAACTTTTAACAAAACCATTATCTGAAATGAAAATCCATACCTAGAATGGAGCGCAGATGTCCCTCCAATGTCTGCAGAACCACAGCTTTGATTTCCATGACTGATTTACCCAAAAACTGCTCACAAGCTACAGCCAGTAAGTCCTGCTCCGTCATGACTTTCACCTGAAGAAGACAGTGAGGTCAACACATAAGGTCTCATCGTATGCGATGATCGGATATATTCTCTGCTCCTGCAAAACGGCAATAAAGCTGTTAAACATTTAACCAATAATGAAATTCATCAGTAAAAGAGACAGTTTAGGTTTTGTGACATTTCATGATAGCTAATACAGAAACATTTCCAGCTGAACTATGTGGAGAAATTGTGTGAAAGAAAACTCAAACTTTGTAATTTAAGAGGAGTTAACTGAGTATGGAGTCTGGCTATCAGCTTTCAGAGATGTCATAAATACAAACAAGATAACTGGTAATAAGGGCTGGGTACTATTGTTTTCTATACTAGTGCTGATACATTACCTGAGTTTTGATACTAATAGCAAAATTGTATTTTTTACCTTAATACATATAAATAAGTTTCAACAAAAACATGTTTTAATTTAACAAAGAAGCCAAAGTTCTCAAATGTTAAATGTTGTCTCATCATAAATAAAAGAGTCTAAACTTGGTAAAATTTAACGTTCTGATCAAAGAAACAAGTAAATAACACAATCAATCTGACCCAATGTCACATCTCAGCTTTCTGCAAGGCAGTTTTTGATATTCTGACACGTTTCAGTAAGTATAAAAATTAGGGCTGTCAAAGTTAACATACTAATATCATGTTATTTCATTAATGCTTTAATGCAACTTGCGATATTTAGGTAGTAGCAGACTCAGTTTTAACGATAGAAAACCTAATAAGTCCATTTGTACCAGACATGTCATACTTTGTCATGTAGTTAAATAACGCTCCAAACTTGCACTAAATGTTGGTGAGGAAAAACTGTACTGTCCTTCCTCAAAGGGGTCCCTTGACCTCTGACCTCCACATGTGTGAATGTAAATGGGTTCTCTGGGTACCCACCAGTCTCCCCTTTACAGACATGCCCACTTTATGATAATCACATGCAGTCTGGGGCAAATCATAGTCAAGTCAGCACACTGACAGCTGTTGCTGCATGATGGGCTGCAGTTTGCCATGTTATGATCTGAGCATATTTTTATGCTAAATGCAGTACCTGTGACGGTGTCTGGACAATATCATAGAGAGGACACTGGGATGTGGTCTTACCTGAGCCACCCCAGTGACAGTGATGGCTACTCCCTCTGCTGTCTCCACATCCTCACATCGGGGCTGCAGAGTCATGATCTCCAGAGTTATCCTACAGAAGAGCACATTGATTAGGCCACGAAAAAAAAACATTAAGATAAGATAACATAAAATAATATAATATAATTTTTTTTTTTATATATATATATATATATAATATATAATATATATATATATAATATATATATATATAATATAATATATAATATAATAATATAATATAATAATATATAATATAATATAATATATATATAATATATAATATATAAATGATAAGAGCAAGCTGTGGAATGATGAAATAAAACCTTTCGATGTTAAACACTGTTTATTGTTAGGACACTGAGAATCTGATGCTGGATGATGACATTGTTAATCATTTTTTTTCTGACATTTTATAGACCAAACAACTAATTGATTGACTGAGACAATAGTTAACAGATTAATTAACAATGAAAAGAATCATTAGTTGGAGCCCTAAAACACACATATATATATATATACGTATATACTGTATGGAAAGCAACAATGAACAATTTCCATATACAAGTCAGGAGAGGAGAGGTTTTTTTTCCTTTTATAAGCCATCTACTGATGATTGAGAAAATGTGTCTTATTAATGTTTAAATATAATGTTTTAACAATCACAATGCTTACTTTTCTTTTTAATGTTACTCCACAGTAAATGCTGGAGTACGTTTCTTTGAAACAAATTAGTTTGTAGTTGTCTGACCACATCTGAAGATGAATGTCTTTCTAAGAGTTCAGGCCAGCTGCTATCACAGAGAGGGGATAGTCTGAAATCAACCATCATTCAAAAGGAGGTTATTTTTCTCCCCATAAAGTGACAAAGTAATTGTGTGAAGAATGGCACCGGCCAGTGACTGTGTGGCGTAGATGTGCCTGAAAAAGTGTATTTGTGGTGGGTTTCAGACATAATGTCCACCCAGAGCTGTGTTTCTGCCACTTTGCTGCCAATGAACCAAAACTACATGAATATGAGTACTGAACATCAGAACAACAGCCTCACTCAGGAAATGAGGTGATGGAAAATTTCACAATCTTGTGACATGTATAAAACTACTGTGATGTTTAATCTCTCAGCTAAGCTCAACAACTGTTGCGTCATGAAACTGGAGCAGTTCTCCAGTTCATTTTTTGCAGTGCTTGAAGTGGGCCAGTACTCACCAGTACTAAGTACCGGCACTTTTTCATTTAACTCCTTGGCAAACTGTGACTTTTTCT
This sequence comes from Pterois miles, assembly GCA_947000775.1. Lineage (NCBI taxonomy): Eukaryota > Metazoa > Chordata > Actinopteri > Perciformes > Scorpaenidae > Pterois > Pterois miles. The sequence goes on along the minus strand of CAMQGK010000110.1, from coordinate 4,283,975 downwards.
TGTACACTGGCACTTCTCACAAGCTGCCGATATTTTTTTCTGCCGTTTCCATGTCAGGTTCTCTGGGAGTTTCATTATGGTGTTTCATACTGGCACAATATATATAAGCCGTATGAATATAAAAACAATGTGGAGAGAATATGGATGAACCAACGCACAGGATGGGGAGTTGGGAACGAGGGTGATGTAATTTATCAATATAATGTTCACAATGTTTATGATGTTTCTAAAATGTTGTGAACAAATATAATTAAATATTACTTAAAGGTTCTGACTTTCCAGAAGAATCAAATGTTCAGACTAAGGCTGTGATATGTGTAAATGATAAAATAATCATTTACCTAGTAATAATGGTCCAAAATGATGTTAAATTGCATAGTTTTAAGTCAAAAACCTTGAAATTTTCTTCAGGGAGGACCCTCACACCCAATATCTCCAAGTATCTTTTATTCACTGTAGAAATTCAGAGTGTGTCTTTAACCTGTTGCATAATATGTAGGAGCATCCTGACTGGGACACTGAGTTATATCCAATTATAGGCTCAAACAACACAGAAAAGACCTTTAACTATTAACACTAGACACACCACCTTAACCCTATAATGTTCCAGCTAGAATATTATTGGAGTATTATAGGCCGACTGCAGCAGATGCATAGCCTCAAGTATAATAATAGCAATAAAACTACACAGTTGATTCTGACTGACACAGTAAGACATGCTTAAAGAAATAATGAATAATAACCGTCTGATAGACACACCAACATGTGAATAACGTGAATATTTTTTCTACTTCAAGTACAGGACACGGCACAGTTAGTAGTCACAGCCTGTTCACCTTTAGAAAACTGTGAATATGCAGAGATCTTTGGACCTGTTTACAACAGAAACAACAACACTGTGTCATAGCAGACAAAAAAACGGAAGACCAGCTTTCCACCTCTACTTGCTTTCAAACTGCAGATAATGGGACGGACTTCCCTGTGGAAATCCAAGACAGAAAGAGCCCATTTCAGCTGTGGTCAGTTTAAAAACATCGGCCATTTTAATCCAGATGAGTTTGAACAGAGAGCTGTTCATAGTATAATCCACTTATCTGTGATGAGTAACACTCGCAGGCACAAAAGCATTTCACAGAGCCGCTAAACTCCATTTCAACCTTCAGCCTTAACGCTTTACTATGTTGTCACCTTTGGGTGTCCGAGATGAGGCACCAAGCCCAGGCCCAGCCTCCCACAGCGTAGGTCTTCGTATCAGAGCCACAACAACCACCTGAGGGAAGATGAACAGTTCCATTAAGACAATGCACTAAAATCTTTACAGACAAATAACATTCTAACCCAGTTGTGCAACTGAAATGTTTAATTTTGTGTGGAAATTTTCAACATATGTAATATGTGGTTTTCTTTTTTCTTCTGTTTTTGCAATAGACTGCATTTCAGAAACTACAAACAGCACTTTCAAGTATTTGGTGTCTATGAACTCTTAAGTTGGTTATCAAAGATATGCACACATATGTAGAGTAAAAATACTTAATAAACGCAATGTTGGAATTTTTCCTCATTCAAATTATCAAAAATCCTCATTTTGACTATCAATAAAAGTGTTATATTTCATGTGATCTAAAAAAAGTTATGTTATAGACTTTTGACCAATCACATAAAATGTTGTGGCTTTTTTTCCTTTGGGCACAAACTAGTTAATATCAAACTGTAGGAAAGGTTAAACAAACCACAGATATGTTGACTGGATTTAACAGAAGCTTCACAGTCCTCTGATTTATTCTAAATTAATGTGAGTTGAGAGTTTGTTCGGTCAAAAAGGTCACAAGAATCACAAGAAGCACAGCACCAAACACAAAATGTGTAAAAGCAGCACCTGTGGGTCAGGACCCTTCCAAAGGGTCACGTAATAAACATGATGGGCTGTGTTATGGTTTTAATCATATCTAACAAACAAAATCTATTCAGATGGAGGTCCCTCAGGCAAAATCGTATCAAATGGGGGGTCCCATGACCTAATGTGTATCAATTCCTCAACATGGAAAATGTTGAGGAATTGAAACGAGGACTGATATGCTGTATACTACTGTAAACTACTGCTGTAGATTAGTAGTATTGTACTGCATCATATTTGTTAGAAAGTGTTTCATGTCTGCCATAATCCTGATGAGCTCTGAGAGGAGCCACAGGCTCACCTGAGCTGTTTAGAGGCAACAAGGCACAGGTGAGCGTAATGTGCACACCATCAGGGCTCCTATAACTAGGAGGGGAAGAGGAGGAACATTTCTCTGTTTGCCCTGCTGCCAGCCACACCTGTTCCCCTGGTTCACGCCATGTGTTGACTTTATGACTAAATTCCTATTTTAACTGGAATACTGTCTGGCTTTGAGTTGATAATCATAATTAAAATGAGTAGATACATAAGCCATGCTGTTTATGTCATGGCTCTCCCTCCGTTTTGTATATTTAATGAAAATACACCATTTGATGATATTAAAGGGAAAGTTCATCTATAATAAAGTCCACTGTGAGACTAATAAAGGAATATCTTATCTTATCTTAAATATTTGGCTCTCTGTCCATAATACTCATTACCTCATGCCTGATACTGGAGTGTCCCTCGCTAATTAAAATATCATATAAGTGTGTTTTTATGGAAAAAAAGTAAAATAGATGTGGGGTAAAAAGTGCAATAATTCCCTCTGAAATATAGTGAATCAATCAATATAGCAATAGATAGATATACAGTATGTCAAAATTGTACTTACAAGTAGGAAATTTCCCCCACTGGCAACTGGTGACAAGTACACATTACTGTGTCTTTAGGCCACAAACACTGGGAACCACTGCTGTACAGTAAATGGCTGCTTTGTGATATTTTCTGACAATACTACAGAGATGCCAAATAGCCATGAGCATTAGTTTTAACTGTGTGCTGTACCTCTATGTGTACAGTAGTCCACATGTTCTAGACTGTATGTTTACATTCAGGGATGTTTTATTTTGAAGCTTAAATCAAATTAACTATTGAAAATTATATAACAATACAGAGATAAATATGACACTAAGAAAAAATCACAGCTGAAAAAAATTCATCATTAATTATTCTTTTAGATTTTTTATCTTTCCACACAACTTGACCATTTTATTTGATATTTATTTTATTATTCAATACTAGATATAGCATGAGTTAATGGAGGATAAGCCAACCTGCCCCCCTTTCAACTGGAACACCACCATAGGCCTAAATGAAGAGAGCTTATATACTATTTACACATGCGTTTCTGATCTAATATTCAGGTACACTTGTCGCGTATATCGCTGTTATTAACGGTAACTAACCGTCGCTGCATTCTTACCAACGGTGTTAGCATTACGCTTCTTCTAAGTAAGCCGTGATTCACGATACTAAAACTCATTTGGTAGCTTAACCCAGTAAAATAGCTTCCAGGTTATTTTAGCATTAGCAGACAAGCTAAGTTTACCTATTTGCCCTCGACATCGGCTAGCTAGCCCATTAGCTAGCTCTAAATGACAGCTAGCTTAGCTTCGTTAGCTCCGTAAGAAGGGGAGGACCTACCGGAGACCACCAGAGCTTCGTTCGGCCCCACAGTTAAGCAGCTCCCCATGTTTACTCGAGATGGCGAAAGAGAAAACTAACACACAGCGGGATCCTTCACGGAGCTGATGATACAAATGTTTTAATCCAAGTCAGTGATGTGGAAAGAGTCTTCAAGTCCCGTAAGCACGACGACAGCAACAACACGCCCCACCTAACGACACCGCACGGTGACGTAACGTTTGTCAACACGGGACACTATCGAGGGCGGACCGTTAAGACCGACGGGCTACAGACTAGCAGCTGTATATTTACACACTTTATTTACACTGTACATCCATGGCTACAAGCGACGGGCTGTACACTGTACATCCATGAAGACAGGCGACATACGATATGTACAGGATGAGATCATGAGGGTCGTATTTACTGTAACCTTAGACTGTGACTGTACACATGTGTGATTCCGAAGCTATTATCTGTTCTGAACATGTATCCGTAAACTGTGGCAAGATATTTGTAGCTTTAACCTGGAAGATATTTCTGTGAATTTGAACTACTACTGGAAGATGTGTTTTTTAAAGGTTCAGCGCAACATATGAGTATTTCTAATCAGTCTTATCATTGTTGCAAAGTTTTACATTCATGAATGTAAATTTGCAAAACTAATATCTCACTTTAATGTTTTAAGTAAAAATTGAACTATATATCAAAACAATAACTTCAGCAAATTGACGAATTGATATTGCTGTTCCTCATTGGGCCATTAGAGGACACTCAAACCTCATGATTATCAATACATTACAGGGCGCGTGACAGTATACTGTTAACATCAAAGTGTACATTAATACATATAATCAGCATGAAAATCTGTATTATTCCCACTGAATAATGAGGCTTTATAGTTTCTAAATGTGACTGCAACACAACAACCGTGTTTTGTAATTTAATAAAATTTGTTTTTATTCATAACGTCAATATTCACAAGTGCGGGGGCAACTTTGAGTAAAAATGTACTCTAGTACAATTAAATGTCCTTCAAAGTCTCATTTGAGTAAAAATACAGAGTACTATTAACAAAATATACTTAAAAATGCTTATTATGCAGAATGGCATATTTGATTATATGTGGAAATTACCTTTGTGGTCTATTCTAGCACAAATCCCCACCTCCCACTGCCAAATTATTGTTACTCTGAAACCGTAAACAATAATTTGGTAGAGTGAGGAGGACACACACACACACACACACACACACACACACACACAGGTGATTTCCACATATAATTAGGTTTCAAAATTTACGCTGCACACCTGAATTATTTTGATATTGACCTGTTGTGTTGCATATATAATTGCGTATGATATTTGTCTTTTTGTCTATGGCGTGTGACTGCTGTATTTGTCTGTTTGTATTGTTTGTCTTTATTGTTGCAATAACAATTTCTGCTGCCCTTTTGGCCAGGTCACTCTTGGAAAAAAGATTTTAATCTCAATGAGTTTCTCACCTGGTTAAATAAAGGATATAATAATAAATTATACATCACAAAAAATTATTAAACAAAAGTACAATACATTATCTTAATGTGAATTTACTAGGCTCTTACACTGGCCATGCCTGGAGACATAACAAAAAGCATTGTCTACCTTTGTGTCTTTTTAGAGCTCAATCATAGAGTAATGTGAAAGAATTCACTGCTGAATAACTGAAATAATCTTATTTAAAATAAGCTACAGTAGCCTTCTGTCATGCTTTCTGTGTATCTGCCTCCAACTGGACCCTAGTCTGGAGCATGAACTGCTGGTCCTGTGGTTCGGTCTACTGGATGAAAGCAGAAGTATAACTAGACTACAGCCTTTCTGGAAGTAGGGATGAGGTGGATGAATCAGGTGTGTTGAAAGAACATAGTCACATAGTACTTCACACCTGCCAACATGATTAATACCATTCTATTAATGTCTATTTGATTAATATCACTCTATTAATGTCTATATGACAAATATATGATTAATACCATTCTATTAATATAAATATATAATACATCTAATGTCAATATGACAAATATATAATTAATACCACTCTATTAATGTCCATATGATAAATATTTGATTGATACCACTTTATTAATGTCGATATGATAATTACATCATGTGATGTAAAATGCTTGATGAATTATATTCGTTATTTACTTCTTTCTAGTGTTTGATCACTGATTGAAAGTAAATTTACTCAAGTACTGCACTTAAATAGTTTTGAGGTTCTTGTACTTTCTTGGGTATTTCCATTTTCTCAGACCCTGAACAGGATAAGTGGTTACAGTTAATGGGTGGATGGATGTTATTTCATACTTCTAATCAACTATATCTAAAAGGGATATACATTGTACTTTTCACTCTATGACATTTATTTGATTGATTGATTGATTTCAGATTATTAAAATATTATAAATAAATACGATATAATATATTATTACAGACTGAACTACACAGCGATATATAAAGTTAAATTAAAATTATCTCCATCTTTATCAGCTGCAACATTAATGTGCTACATACATAAATTAATAAATTAATTATTAGAATCCAATAATATTATAATATACATTATTCTGACATTGGCTATCTACACTGTTGGTACTTTAAATATATTTTGATGCTAATACTTTTGTAGTTCTACTGAACCGTTTTGTATGCAATACTTTTACTTGCAACAGTTTTTCGACATCTGAATACTTTTACCACTGGGTGTCACTATACTGCTAAACTAGACAAAAGAGGAAACAAGAAGAAATTTGTCGTACTTAACCCGAAGTCGTATCTCAGAATCACTAAATCTGTAAACAAATAAAACTAAGTCAGACGACTGACTCTTATGTTAATCTGTATAAGACTTTTTAGTCAAATAAAGTATTGGTGTCTAAATATACAAGCTGAAAAAGAATCGCGTGATCCACTGACATAGTTACATTTGAATGCGACGTCCTTAGCCAGAACTTGTAGAAATTGCAATATTGGACTTTTCTCTAATGTCTGTGAAGGCCCCACCGCTCGCTCTCTGCCGACGAGCTGCGACCCGCCCCGGACTTTGAGCGCACCAGCCAATCAGCGACGGGTACTTATAAAGTTAACCAATGGCGTGTCCGAAATGTCGTGTCAAGGGGCGGAACTGTCTGTGCAGCAAGCTTCTCGTTGCTTTGCTAACAATAGCCTGGAATCTATCGGCAAGTTTACTGTTGAAAGAACCGGCCAAGAGGGCGACAGAGCGGAGCCGAGCCGAGTCGAGAGGAGAGCAGAGTTTGCCGTATACGTGAGACGGTGTGTACCGGTGTCGGAAATTATATCTCCACTCTGGGATTTACATTCGCAGCCAGACAAGTGGTGAGTGAGCCTTTCGACTCTTTCTACACCTCAAATGTAGCCGTTCATCTCCATTCTCAGCCGGGCATGGTGCGGTTGTGAATTAGGGGCTCATTTGCCTGTGAATAGGAAGGGGTTAATGGTTACTGTAGGGTGGCTGGGGTCCTCACTATTATTATTCTTTATCTGCATCCATATATTAACACCCCGGACCACGCAGGCCCGCCAGCACGCACACAGCGGACTTGAAGTCAGCCACAACGAGCTTATTACGATGGGATGGTGGATGATGTGATTATTTTTTTATTACACCGGTTTCCTCCCAGTTTACCAGCTGGCTGTAATAACATGGGAGTTCCTGCTGAACTGAAAACATGGCAGGATCAAATGAATGAATGAGTGAATAAATGGATGAAATAAATTCACTTTTCCATCTCTGAAATGTCCTCAAAGGATACCTCTGACATGATTCATCAGAAAGTCCATGCCTGATGATAACACCGCCCTCCCCGCTGCACATCTCTGTCTTTATTCTGATTTTACTTTTATTTTGAGCTCTTATAGCCGGATAACTTTTACGGAGACAGGTTGTCAGTTCAGTCTGTTTCAAGTGCTTTATCCGCTCATATCTCAAGTACATTACTCTCAAGTACTGTACCAAAGTACAGTTTTGAGGTGAGGTGCTTTACTTGAGTATTTTCATTTTTCTGCTACTAAATGCTTCTACTCCACTAAATCCCAGGGAAATATTGTACTATTTAAATTTTACTACATTTATTTGATGACGTATATATATATATATATATATATATATATATATATATATATATATATGTGTGTGTGTGTGTGTGTGTGTGTGTGTGTGTGTGTGTGTGTGACTGTATATGTACTGTATATATGTGTGTAAAATGTACGTATGTGTAAGTACTGTATATCTATAAATGTATGTACACATATATGTATGCAATATATACTGTATATGTGCACTCATATCTCAAAGTCGCTGCATGTGTGGCAGCTACAGTACCTCTCCTGATAGTGAACTGGGGTCAGTGAACACAGCACTGTGGCTGCAACAGTAACTCTCCTGATAGTGAACTGGGGTCAGTGAACGCAGCACCGTGGCTGCAACAGTAACTCTCCTGATAGTGAACTGGGGTCGGTGAACGCAGCACCGTGGCTGCTACAGTAACTATCCTGATAGTGAACTGGGGTCAGTGAACGCAGCACCGTGGCTGCAACAGTAACTCTCCTGATGGTGAACTGGGGTCAGTGAACGCAGCACCGTGGCTGCAACAGTAACTCTCCTGATGGTGAACTGGGGTCAGTGAACGCAGCACCGTGGCTGCAACAGTAACTATCCCGATGGTGAACTGGGATCAGTGAACGCAGCACCGTGGCTGCAACAGTAACTATCCCGATGGTGAACTCGGGTCAGTGAACGCAGCACCGTGGCTGCAACAGTAATTCTCTCTACTTAAACATTTCCTTCTTAACTTTGTAAAACTAATTGTAACAAATGAATTCATAGGTATAATTTTACTGGATTGATAGTTATTATTAATTAATAAATGGTACACCAGCAACGTGGTAAAAAAAAATCTGAAATAAACAGGAATTATTTACATCAATTGCAATTCAAGTGTAAACCTTTTTAATGCAGCAACACATTAGTCGAAACTTAAATAGGAATTAAAATTCCATTATACTGTGTAATCGATATATAATCATTGGCCCCAGTGTCACCGATACCTGATCCATGTATTTAAGTCAGTATCGGCCCGCGATACGATCCGGTATCGGTGCATCCTTAGTGTTTCAAACTCTGAAAAAGTGAAAATGGACTTCCCGGTTTGTCCTAGCAGGCACAGCAGTTGCCATGGAGACCTGGGCATGGCTGAAGGGGTGTTTTATGACCCCATGTGAAGCACGAGGCCACCCAGTTGTCACTCCGACACTTTGACAGCATGAAGGAGTGAGAAGAAGGCCGGGAGGGGTTAATGACCCATTTGGCTCCGGTGGCAAAGAGGACTGTGTGTGTGTGTGTGTGTGTGTGTGTGTGTGTGTGTGTGTGTGTGTGTGTGTGTGTGTCATAGGAATGTAGGTTTTCTTTGGGCTCTGTCTCACCCGTCATTGAAGTTATTTTTAACCTCGAGACAGTTTGCTTTGACCTGCTGAACTACAATATGAGCTACTGCCACACACAGATACAATGGTGCTTAATTTCCATATTAATTCATCATCAATTTGTCATTCATCCGAGGGATTAATAAAGGTTCATCTTATCTTATGTTATTTATTTTAGTACCAGTCTTGTAATTCTGCAAATGAGACATCTGTTTTCATTGCCGTATTTAGCCCACGCCTCCCACCATTAAAGGACCGGTTTGTAAGATTTCAGGGGATTTATTAGGAGAAATGGAATATATTTATTCAAAATTATGTTTTCATCAGTGTATATTAGGGACGCTAATTTTGAAAAATGTTTGTAAGTGATAACCGACCCTTGCGCGCCTCAATTTTTCCAACTTTGTAGAGGGTTAGCGAGCCATGTAACACCACCGAAGCCTGAAACCATGGATGTATAAAGAGAACTGGATCCAGCATTGGAGGCAGTGCCCTGTTCATTCCTATGGAAGTCTGGAAAGACCTAGAAAAGTACTGCACATGTCTGATATGGGCAATAGCATGACTCTGTCACAGGGTCCCAACGTCACGGCTTGTGCTGTCGTCACGGTCTGGGTGTGGTTAATTTGCGATTAGACATTTTAATTGAGAGCTGTAGTTGAGATGTGTATTTTTCTTTGAAGTGTAGACACTCACCCTCAGTATCAACAGAAATACTAATATTTGCTGTGGAGCAGCTAGAACAGAAGCCTGCCAGCAGCTGAATAATGGATAGTACGTCTGCCTGGAAGGCTGCTGGAGCTGCTGAGCACGGCGTCTAGACGAATCTCCGACAGCAGACAACTACTTGGTCTCTCCTCTTCCCTCCATGAACTTGACTGCATCCACATGAAAGCTGTGATCTTGGTTTGTTTATGTATTTTATCTACTTCATTGATGTGAAGGCAGATGAACGGAGATGCATTTCTAAGCTGTTAATTGTATGGTTCAGGATCACTAATACTGATGGTGTAATTATGATAATCAGACCTGGAGATGGATTAAAATATTCCACCTGACTGGATCTGCTTCAGTTTCATTTAGGAATCAGGAGAGGAAGAAGCTTTTACAGGTAGAGCTCCATTCAGGGATAATATGAGTGTAATTTGATTTGTTATTCTTAGTGCTGATCTCTGTGTTTGCTGCAGTCAGAAGCTCTTTATGGTCTCTTTTACTGCAGCTTAGATTAGCAGCACCATACAAATAGAGGTCGACGCGTAGTGGATTTTTAAAGGCTGAAATGATAACAATACTTTGGAGTTGCAACAAGCTGATAAGTTGATTAATCTGCCGATATCTTCTTTACTTCTCCAGCAGCCTAATCTGCTACTTTTGCATTATCACTCACTCATTCACTCATTCACTCACTCACTCACTCACTCACTCACTCACTCACTCACTCACTCACTCATCACTCACTCACTTATTTTCAACCGGGTCGGGTCGTGGGGGCAGCAGCTCCAGCAGGGGACCCCAAACTTCCCTTTCCTGGGCCACGTTAACCAGCTCTGACTGGGGGATACCGAGGTGTTCCCAGGCCAGTGTGGAGATATGATCTCTCCACCTAGTCCTGGGTCTTCCCTGGGGCCTCCGTCCAGCTGGTCGTGCCTGGAACACCTCCCTAGGGAGGTGCAGTGAAACTATTTTTTAAAACTTGACCTCACTGTATAAGCTATTCTGTGGTGACCTCTAGGACAGCGGTCCTTAACCTTTTTGTGCCATGGACCGGTTTCATGTAAGACTATAAGATTAATATTTTCAGGGACCGGCCTTCAGGGTGTGGGGGATAAATATGATGAAATAAAATTATATTACCGGCATAAAAACAAATATAAAGTGCATACAAAAATACAACTCACCATTACGCTTAATTAGTGGGAGCTCTGAGCTTGTTTCCCTGCAACCAGCCGGTCCAACTTAGGGGTAATGGGAGACAATGACACCCAAAGTGTGTTCCTCGTGTCCAGCCTACTCTGTGATTTAGTTTTGGTCGCTGTAACTGCAGAAATCCCGCTTCACAATGATAGGATGTTGGAAATGGAAGCAGGATTTTCAGTGATTTTTGGTGATCTCAGAGTATTGTGCCTTGATTTTGATCCAGAGCACCAGCAGAGTTGTTGTCTAAAACATACTTTTAAGGCCTTTTAAGGTCTCTGTGTGCTGAAGCAGTTCTGAAGGCTTCATGGCCTCATTTTCTGGCCTGTTGCCACATATTATGCAGAGCAGGCTCGGCGCGTGAGAATCACCTGTAGTAATAAACCCGTATTTTAAGTAGGACTCCTGATTTTATCTTTTAAATGCAGCCTTCTGTTTCTTGGAGGTTGTAGGCTCTTCTTCTGTTTCCTCATTGGGCCTTTTCCCCTTTTCAAAGAAACTCTCCAAACACGGTTGTTTTTTACCGTTTTGCTGCTTGTGGCCTCTATTTCTGGGGTAACATATCACATGACCAAGACGAGCGTCTTGACATGTCAATAGGCAGAGAGGCACAGACTGATGTTTCCGAGCATTTTTCAAAATAAAATATCTTTCAGGCTCTGATAATCAAGAAAATATTTTTTTATCCATTCTTTCTGTGCGATCCAATACCAAATGACCCACAGACCGGTATCGGTCCACAGCCCAGTGGTTGGGGACCCCTACTCTAGGATAATCACAGCCTCATGAAACTTTACAGCCCCAAACTAGAGGCCTGGAGCATTCAGAGGATGGATGGCTTTCCTAGCTAGACTGAAAATAAGAGGTTTTCTGAGCAGTTTACGCAACAAAAGTGCTCGCCATCTAAAATGAAACAATGCAGTTCTTGCAGAAATCTCAAAATGTCAAAAGTTATTGAAACCAGATCACAGCATGTCTTTTTCTATGGTGTTCCTCAAGGTCTTGGCGTCTTACTGTGGTATTTTGGAGGGATTACTGATAATTTTCATCATTCATTTCTTAGCTACTTGCATCGTCAGCTCCAGAAAACAAATGTGTTGACTTCTTGCTAGATTTACTAGCCTGACGTGGCATTTTATTTGCTCCAGGTATGCAAGCAATGCTTATTATTGAGCCCTGAATTAAGGACCTGAATATGAAAATATATGTGAGGAAGGCTGATAGTGAAGAAGCCAAATGTCGGCTACTTGAGAGCTGACATCATGTGTGTGTAGAGCCCAGAGACCATATGGTGGAGGAACCACCCACTCGTTGAGACCAGCCACACCTTCCAGTAACACACATACACACTCCTTTACTTTTAATCTACCCTTTCCCATTATCACACACACACACACACACACACACACACACACACACACACACACACACACACACACACACACCCGAAACCCAGTGTGAGCATGTGAGAAAGATAAAAATGAATCATAAATGAGAGTGAAGAGGAAGGCTGTCTGTCACACCTCAGTCCTGCAGTCTACTCTAATCAACCGTATGTGTGTGTCTGAATATTTCAGTGTTGAAGTATTGCATTCACACCCTGCAGCCTTGCATCCTTAGGGAGATACTGTATGTGTGCGTGCACAACAGTGCATTATATCAGGATTACGCATTACTTTAGTTGGACAGTGTGTGTCAGATGGGAGATGAACACGAGTATGTGTTTTCACCTCATGACAGAAGTGACCCTGTCTCCACTAACAGTGTTTGATCAACACAAAAACACATGGTCAAGGTGAATGAGTTCATGCTACGACTGGGGAGAAATCAATTCATCTGCTGTACGTATTACAGTTTATTTTCTTTTAAATTTTGAAATCATATTTTTTAATGCCAGAATCAATATATATTTGCTTCATCTGAGTCTATCAATCAATGAGTCATTTTAACCAATTAACACTGTCGGTTAAAATGGTTAAAAGAAACATTAATAATTAATTTAAGAAGCTGAGCAAAAGTGTAGGTTTGTTACTTTAAGGAGAAAAGTTGGTCCACCTTAAGAGAGTCTCATCTGGCATTGCAGGATACAGGAGGAGTTGTAGGTTGTAGCCTCGTAGCCTTTATTCACCAACAAATAAACTGTACACTGTCTGCTACTGCTATGTTCACAGTTCTAACGCCACCAACAAACCCACACTCACCACCACCACACACACACACAGTCTGTCGGAAACTTGCAAATACGGGAAGCACAAAGTCTCCAGCAGAGCTGCAGCTGCTAACGTTGCACAGACTGTTGGACAATCGCTGTCGTTACGCCGGGCAGACACACAGCTGACAACCTGCTAAACTAAACTTAATGATGCAGTCATGGACTTTTACTGGGAAAGTGGCTGCATGTGTGGCAGCTACAGTACCCCTCCTGACGGTGAACTGGAGACAGTGAATGCAACACCGTTGTTGCTACAGTAACTCTCCTGATGGTGAACTGGAGACAGTGAACGCAGCAATGTGGCTGCTACAGTAATGTTAAAAGTAAAGTTGTTCGGGATTGCCTGTGCAGGTCTCAGAGGGTTAACAAGACAGCCAAAATCAAGCAGAAGTAGCATAAGTTTGTAGTGTTTATAGCGTTATTTAGCCTCCTTCTCATCAAGCTAATATGACGTGGTTGGTACCGAAGGATTCAGTAGGTTTTCTAGTTTCATGTGATATCTGTTTCTTCACTCTGTACCAGGTTTTTTTTTTTTTTTACTCTGTTCATTCATTTATGATTCGTGATGTTATATGATATGATATATATTGATGAGACAGCATATGTGCTCTACAGTAGTCCAACATTTTATCAGTAGTTAAACCAATAATGGAAAGATTCTGTAGTTGCAGCCCTACATAATAATAATAATAATAATAATAATAATAATAATGAATGATCATTATAGTTTCATTTCTCTGTCAGTGGGAAGGGGGGACTTCCAACGGTGTAATAATGTCATGATTTCCAAATGCCAACATCATGATATCATTTTTACAGAAATAACTGCTGATAGAAAGGCAGAAATTGTCATCTCTCTCTTTCTCCTGAGATCATTCTGATGTTTCTGCCTCCGCATCCCTCTCTTTTTCCTCGCCTCTTCTTTCTCTCCTTTTTGCCATCCTCCTCTTGTCCTCTTCTCTTTTCTCCTCTTCATCTGTCCATGTGCATCTGTTCTCCTTGTCCATCCTCCTCTTCCTCCCTCTTGCTTCTTTCCCCATGTCATACTTCTGCTCTTCATCCTGCTCATTTCCCTACTTGATTTAAGTCTTATTTTTCTCCTCTTCACTCTTCTCTCCTGCCTCCTTTTCATCCCCATCCTTCTCTTTTATACTTCAGTCTTTCCTTCCTCATGTCTGCATGGCCTCTTTTCATCCTCTTCTTCACCTCTTCATCACATGTTCTATGTGACATAACCAGTGAGGCAACTATAATACTATTATCTATAAATACCCCTTCATTTCTCTCCCTGTCAAACAGAGGAAACCTCTCTTTAGCTCTCAGACACTTCTTTCCTTCCTGCTACTAGTTGTATTTTCTTCTCTCTGCTATTTTATACATTCTCTCACTTTCTATCTCTTCTTCTCACATTTAAAGCACAAGGAAGCTATTTCAGAATGAAGTTGGCATATTTCATTGAAACAGTGTAGCGATACGTGAAAGTCATTCGAAAACAGTGTGCTAAATTCACAGGATCACTTAAAAGATGATTAAGTAAATATAGTTAATGATGAAAGGCGAGGAGCAGGAAGCTCTATAGATCGGCTGCATGTTCAGTGTAAAGTAGAGGTTGCTCGATTAATCAGGCCGATTTTTTTTTTTTGACATGTTTTCATAATCGACATTGGCCGATGTCCGAGGATTTCAAGTAGAACATGTGTGACTCCACACCTTGTGTCAATCAAATTACCATCCTACCAGCAGACCTCAGTAGATGTAGCCCAGTGGGCTACACACTGGGCTACTAACCTTTAGTAGGAGTGCGTGAGAAGAACAACATCCAACAAAACACAACAAAATACAACAACTGGGAGAAACCATCCAGACACAAAATGCAGATTGTAGAGACGGAGCAGTGTTGTTCAATAAATGTTTACTGAAGTTAAGAAATTTTCTATATCATTTGTTAGTATAAAGTATAAAAGTATCTAGTATAAAGGTGCAGCTCAAAAAATAGGAATATCGTGGAAAAAGTTTAATATTCTTCCTCAGTTATTTAAGAAAGTGAAAATTTAATGTATTCTAGACTCATTACACATAATCTAAAATGTTTCAAACATTTTAATCTCATTTTAATATATATAATTACAGCCTATAGTTCAAAAAAAGAAAATGGTATCTCAAAGTATTAGAATATTTCATTCAATCAAAAAAAGTATTTACAAAACAGAAATGTTTAACTTCTGAACACCGTGCATTTACCGGTATTCACTCAGTACTTGGTCAGCGCTCCTTCAGCATGAATTACTGCATCAGTACTGCGTGGCATGGAGGTGATCAGCCTGTGTCTCTGCTGAGGTCTTATTGAAGCCCAGGTTGATCTGATGGCAGCCTTCAGCTGATCTGTATTGTTGGACTGGGTGTTTCACATCCTCCTCTTGACAATAGATTCTCTATGGGTTTCAGATCAGGCCTGTTGGTTAGCCAGTCAAGCTCAGGAATATCATGATCAGCAGACCAGTTAGTAGTAGTTTAGGCACTGTGGGCAGCTGCGAAGTTCTGCTGGAATAAGAAATCTGCATTTCCATAAGGAGACAAAAGTGCTGTAAAATTTCCTGGTAGACGGCTGCGTTGACTTTGGACTTGATAAAACACAGTGGACCAACACCAGCAGATGACATGACACCCTCCCCAAAATTGATACCACGAATGTGACAGCTATAGTCCATTTCCTGAAGACACCTGGCTCTTGGTGCACTGACTCCAGCCTCAGGCCTCGTGAAGTTTTCCCAACTTCTTGAATCTTGAGTCTTGTCCAGGCTGCGGTCATCCCTGTCGCTTGTGCTCCTTTTCCTACCACACTTTTCCCTTCCAGTCCACTATACGTGAATATGCTTCGATACAGCTCTCTGAGAACAGTCAGCCCTTTCAGCGATGACCTTTGGTGGGTTACCCTCCTTGTGGAGGGTGTCCATGATCGTCTTCTGGACAACTGTCCAGTCAGCAGCCTTCCCCGTAATCGTGGCTGAGTGTACTGAGAGTTACATGGTGTTTATACTGTATGAATAGTAATTCAAACTCAAAATGAAATATTCTAATATTTTGAGATACCTTTTTCTTTCTTGTTTTTTGAGCTGTAGGCTGTAATTATCAGCATTAAAATGAAAAAATACTTGAAACATTTTAGTTTACGTGTAATGAGCCTATAATATATGCAATGTTCACTTTTTTAAATAACTGATAATGAACAATGATCTTTTTCAATATGACCGTATACATGTGACGGAGCGGATGCTACTGCGCATATCATTCATGTGCATTTAGCTCAGACCTGGGCATTTAATCTTCAGGTTGCCAGCATTCAGATGATGTCCACTAAATCTTTGTAATGTCATAAATATAAAGCTCTGTCTGTCGTTTATTGTGTTATATTTCATAATTCATCTCTCCCGTCTCGTGCTTTCTGTGTCGCTGTGTCTTATTCTTTCTCTTGGAGAGTGATTTTGTCAGATTTGTATCCAGAGTCTCTCTCTGCTTCTGTCCTGATTTTATTTCTCAGCTTCATCACTCTCAGGCCAAGATCCATCCCTCTCATTCCCTCTGTCTCTCTCCTATCTTATTCACTCCCCAGAGAGGTGCTGCGTTTTCACCTCCGGTTTAACAGAGAGACGGGAACAACACCCTCCTCCCTCGCCAACAGTATGGCCAGTCAAGCACGTCAGCTTGCCCTCTAAATGCACTCTCACTGTGCATTAATAAATATTATATACAGTAATTGGTGTCCGGTTGTAATAGATTTTGATGTCTCAGAAAGCATGAAATCAGTCCACATTTTCCACTGTGAAATATTGACTACAGTTACCGTCACACTCTCCACTAGCACCTCACTGTTGTTTACTATCATAATGTGACAAACTACCTGCATTCGGTTCTTCTTCACTGCTCTAAAAGAGCAGTTTCTAGTGGCACCCATGATACATCCAGGGCGACAGCACAGTGAAGGCTGCTGTTTTGGTGGTTGGAGATTGATGTTGATTTTTTTCTGGGTTAATAAATTTTGGTATCTGATCGCTGGCATACTTGCCGATGCCAAATTGTGGGTGGTATCAGATGCATTTCCGATACTGGTATCGGTTTTGGAACAACTCTAATGACAGATAGAGACCCAGCAGATTAGGGCTGGGTAATAATTTAATATTATCCTTAAGGAGCATGGCGAAGTAGAAACAACCTATAATGTCGGGTGATACTGAGAACATATGCCATATACGGTTACACTGCTTCATAACAGCGCAACAACGGTGTAACCGTTAGTCCCGCCCCTGTTGCTGATCGACTAATCGTTACTCCCCCTACGTCCATTACTTTTTAAGCAAAAAAATGCACATCCCCATAATGTAAAACATTATATTTTAGGATGAGGACTTGGTTTAGGGTTAGGTTAGGGTTTTGGTTGGGGTTAGGGTAAGGTTTAGGTTTAACCTGAAGTTAGGGTAAGGGTTAGGATGTGTGTGTGTTTGTGTGTGTGCGTGCGTGGGTTGTGTGTGTGAATACAGGTGAAATAACGCTCACACCACCTAAAGCTTCACCCACAGCTGGCAACATGCCACGTTACCTGTACTAATGAGAGTTTAGCAACGACTTGATAAGACTTAATCTGAAGGTGTGTGTGTGTGTGTGTGTGTGCGTGCGTGCGTGCATGCGTGCGTGTGTGTAGGTGTGTGTTTTCTAAGTAAGGTGTAAATGTGTGGACAGCTGCAGGCCTGTCACTCTCACCTCCTCCTGCCCTCCTCTTGTTTGTCCTCCCTGTTTCTCTCTCAGACCTTCACCTGTTTAGCCTCGTCTGAGCCCCGATGACACCGACAGGCTGTGAACACACAAACACATTCCTCCACACTGTTGGTTTGTCTGGCATGAAGACCCCAAGAAAGGCAGAAAGCTGGAGAGAAGCCCCGTCCTCACTAATGAGAATGTATTAACTAGGGCTGTCAAGTGATTCAAATATTTAATCATGATCGGTCACGATTCTTCATAGTTAATCGTGATTAATCACAAATTAATCACACATATTTTATCTGTTCAAAATGTACCTTAAAGGGAGATTTGCAAGTATTTAATACTTTTATCAAACATGGGAGTGACCAAATATGCTGCTTTATGCAAATGCAGGTTCTGAAATTAACTTTTTTCACTTGTTTTATTTTTTTGTCTGCCACTCAGAAATTTATCTGCCACTTTTGAAATCTCTGCGCTAAATGAAGGAATAATATTTTAGATCTGATGTCATTCAGTGTTATATTTTACGTAAAATTCATTATATACACAGTAAATTACATTCTTTGAATTACACCGTAGCTTCTGGGGGAGCCCTGTTTTTTGGGGGTGGGAGGGAGCTGTAAACAGTACTGTACTGTACTTTGTTATTGTCATCTATAGCGGTTGTTTGCATAAATACCCACAATTCAAATGACTGTGAATATTTAAATATTTGCTTTGATTAAAGCTGCTTAGAGCTAGTGTTAAATAGTTAAACGGGTCGCTATTCTCTCTCTAATATCTATTTTATATTGATGTGAAAATATCACCTTCAGACAAATGGATTTATTCAAGTTTCTCGCCAAAAATGTAATTTTATGAGGTTACATTTGAGCACATCACAATAATGCTGTAATTTACCTTCACCAAATAGTCATTATACTGAGCAGAGCTTGAACGCCTCAACTCGGTGTTACCGTTAACGTTAGCTGCTCCGTTATTTAGCGAAGCAGGACTGTGCTGCCCACCAGCTATGTGTCTCTCATCCTGCTGATTTCAACACAGAAATTTACAAGTTTGGAACATTATTTAGCCTTCAAGACAAGCTAGTCTGACAAAGTTGGTACCGATGGATTCATCAGGTTTGTAGTTCATAAAAGTTCATAAAATGCTGACAATCCAGGAAGTACTGTCAACTTTTGCTAGCCTGCTAGCATCTTGTTCCCTGTAAATGAAAGCAGAAAACTGCTATATTGACACAACATAAGCGTAATATTCCAGGTACCATTGAGCTGATGATCATTGTGTAATAACAGTCATCTCTCTCTGTTTGTGTCCAGGTCGCAGGTTGAAGTTGCCTCTTTGCCTTTCTGTAAGAGGAGCGATCCAGACACGACGCTAACAGGTAGGCTTGGCTGGTGTAACGCAGACGGCAGCTCCCTGCTCTGTTGTAGATGTGCTACAGAGACTCACTCAGGGTTCCTGCGGGGTCTAAAAAAGTAAAAAAAAAAAAAAAAAAAAGTCAAGATGTCTTAAAATCTCCCAAAAATGTCTTGAATCCAATTTTGCCAGGTCTTAAAAAAAATCATTAATGTTACTTTCATTTCAAAAGAAATGCATTATCTTGCTTTTAAAGGTTTTGTTTTTTAGCACGCTGTAACAAAACTAAAAGCCTAACTAAAAGGGAATAGCTGTTCTCCCCGGATAGATTATATGAGAGCACCCATGTCACCTGCAGTCAAGGGAGAAACATCGTGGAAAGTGAAAAGTTGAGTAACATCGCAGATGTTGCTTTCATCAAACTTAAGGTCGGAGTGCTGAAACTGAGTTAAAAAAATGGGTAAAAGTTCAGTGGGCTGCACGGTGGTGTAGTGGTTAGCACTCTCGCCTCACAGCATGAGGGTCGCAGGTTCGATTCTGGCTTGGGGGTCTTCTGTGTGGAGTTTGCATGTTCTCCCACAGTCCAAAAACATGCTGTTTAGGTTAATTAATTGATGACTCTAAATTGCCCGTAGGTGTGGAAGTGAGCATGAATGGTTGTCTGTCTGTCTCTATGTGCCCTGTGGTGGACTGGCGACCTGTCCAGGGTGAACCCCGCCTTCGCCCAATGCCAGCTGGGATCGGCTCCAGCCCCCCCGCGACCCCTAACGGGAAAAGCGGTTGCCGATGGATGGTAAAAGTTCAGTTAGCTCTGGTTAGAGAACAGTGAATTTAGTGCGTGGTTGAAGCTGATGCCTGCAAACGTATTTGAAGCGTGCTGCACCGTCTGCAAGAAAACTTTGAAACTTGGAACATTGGGCATCATGTCTTTCAAGTCACACGCCAAGTCAAGGAAACATGAAGGGGTTGTAAAAAACCAACAGCAAACAGCCAAACTCAGCCAGTTTTGTTCTAGATCAAGAGTTTGACATGCAGATACACTGTTACTTCTTACTAGTTGGAAGATTGTCCATCACTTACTTTATGCTTCTTTATCTTTGGGAAGCAGCCAGGCAAAAAAGTTTAATAAATAAGTAAGTAAGTAAATACTTTGTATACTCTTTATATACTTTATGCTCTTATACTTTGTATACTTTATACACATTTATAATATTTTTACTCTTCAACACAGGCCATATCAGAATAGTCATTAAATATATGACAATTGAAAAGAAATTATTTAGTTTTACTTATGTACAACTCTTTGTAGGTGGACATTTTATTGGTGTCCGGTAGTCACTTTCAGTCCAAGCTTAGCTCTGCTGCTGGGCGCTGATGTTGTAATGGAAGGAAGAATTGACTTTCATTATTATAAATATTCATTCTTTGCTGATGCTTTTGGGCTGTTGTGTTGTAAATTGACAGGTCCTTCACCAACTGCTGCAGGACCTGTTTTATGGTCCAGTTTATCGTTTCATTATGTAGCGCACACTCAGGCGATCCCAGGATGCTGGGTTACAGTAGTTTACTGAGAGACACTGAGAGTCTTTATTAAATATGAACATTTCTTCAGTAATTTCTTGCAGCGGTGGTTTTTAGGCTTGGTTTTCTCGGTCACTGGCTGCGGTGCAGGTTTCACTGCAGACTCGCTGCTCATTAGATCTTTTGTCACACTAAAGACATTTCAGAGGAGACTGCTGTGGTTCGCTGAGGGAAACCAGAGTGTTTCACATTATGTAAGTCAGCGGCTGTAATGGGATTCTGGCCTGATGGCTCCCAGCATGCACTGCAGCCTACATTATTTATGGAGTTGCTATAGTAATGGGGCTGGGGAGGGGCTGAGTCTGACAGCTGGTAGAACAAGGATGGAGACACCCTCTAAAGACCCCCCTCCCCCCCATGCACACCTGTGTATGTGTTGGAGGGGGGCATTTTTTATGTATTGCATTGTATCTATCTATTCTATTTTAGGCTGAGGACGTGGTTTAGGGCTAGGGTAAGGCTAGGGTAAGGGTAGATTTGGGAGAATGGGTCTTAAATTGCCTCACTGGTGGTTCCGGTGCACTTGCAATGGGTCTGTGCAGTGTTACCTATCCTGTTACCTAAAAAAAAACAAAAGGGCCTTTGTTGTCTAGAGGGGCCTTTAAGGGTGCGTTCCCATCCCTCTGGGTTTGAGTGCAAAACAAAAGTGGCTGCATGATCCATTATAGTTCAGACAAAAACTCTCACATCATGTTTTTCTGTGGGGTCAATTAGGTCCCAGCATGGTAGGTCTAAAAGGCAAGGGCGGTCTTTGTCCACTGGTTGGTGCCTGCAGAGTTAGACCATGGTAGTCTAAATCCTGGGCCAGACCAGACGCATGAGGAGTGTGTGGCGAGTTTTACTTTCGCAATGGTCATCATTTCATTATTGTGTAATGTGTTATGTTGTGTTATGTAATTTATATTTATTTTAGACAGAGAAAAGGTTAAGAAGCGTGTGGTAATTTGTAAATAATACTAATGATCCACAATTAAAATCCTGTACTATATTCATTCATGGAGCCCTGCAAGTCACTGCATGTTCTACAACACTGTCCTGCACATATTTCAGAATAAAAGCCTTGTGTTAACAAATGAAGGAGTTCTGTCCACAGAAAAAAACGCTTGAGTTATTTTATTTTGAAATGAAAGCAGGAAATGTTGATTTAAAAATAGATCTTTACTTTTTTTCACATTTGTGACATTTCCTACAGATATAGAAAGTGTAGTAAGACTAATATTTTCAGGGACCGGCCTTCAAGGTGTGTGGGATAAATTTGACAAAATTACACAATACTACCGGCATAAACACAAATATAAAGTGCATACAAAAATACAACTCACCATTACGCTGAGTTAGTGGGAGCTCTGAGCTTGTTTCCCTGCAACCAGCCGGTCCAACTTAGGGGTAATGGGAGACAATGACACCCAAAGTGTGTTCCTCATGTCCAGTCTACTGCGTAATTTAGTTTTGGTTGCCGTCACTGCAGAAATCCCGCTTCACAATGATAGGATGTTGGAAATGGAAGCAGGATTTTCAGTGATTTTAGTGATCTCAAGGTATTCTGCCTTGATTTTGATCCAGAACACCAGCAGAGTTGTTGTCTAAAACATAGTTTTAAAACATTTTAAGGTCTCTGTGTGCTGAAGCAGTTCTGAAGGCTTCATGGCCTCATTTTCTGGCCTGTTGCCACACATTATGCAGAGCAGGCTCGGCACGTGAGAATCACCTGTAGTAATAAACCCGTATTTTAAGTAGGACTCCTGATTTTGTCTTTTAAATGCAGCCTTCTTTTTCTTGGAGGTCGTAGGTTCTTCTTCTGTCTCCTCATTTGGCCTTTTCCCCTTTCCAAAGAAGCTCTCAAAGAAACTTGTTTGTTTTTACTCATTTTTGCTGCTTGTGAGCTTCATTTTTGGGGTAATGTATCACATGACCGAGACAAGCGTCTTGACATTTGTCAAGAGGCAGAGAGGCATAGAAGAATGTGTCTGGGCATTTTTCAAAATAATCAATAAATAAAATAAATATCTTTCAGGCTCTGATAATCAATAAAATATTTTTATCCATTCTTTCTGTGCGACCTGGTACCAAATGACCATATCTGATATAGGCAGGTAGGAAACACGAATGTAGCTGCATATACATGGACACAAGTAATCGGAATAAAGGCCCATCAGATTTAAAAATGCTACATGTAAACACGTCAGTCGGAAGATTCTGATCCGATACGGCCCAATCGGAAAGAAACTTCATTCCGAATGAGAAATCCGGTTTATGCCGATCGTTGTTCCGATCAGTGTCCATGTACACACCCATTCAGATCATGACTTCCTGGTTGGGGTAAAATTATCTCCACTGCTCATGTGTGCTACGTCAGCATGACACGAGACAGACAAGTACAGCGGAAGTACAGCTTCTTCTTCTACTATTTCCGGGAAAATTAGACAACTCTGTGCACACCCAAAGGATTTAATTTGATTAAACGCTGGCTGCATGTATACGAAACGTCATGATCGGATCATTTTATTTAGTGTCCATGTAAACAGTGGATTTGGAATTTCCAATCAACCGAGGTTCAGATCGGATTGGAGAAGTTTGGCGCGTGTAAATGTGGCTTGTGTGCGTGTGTGTGTTTTGTAATACTATTGGGACAGGTGTGTCACTGCTTACAAGTGTGTGTAATATGAAGCAGATGGATTGTGTGTGTGTGTGTGTGTGTGTGTGTGTGTGTGTGTGTGTGTGTTTGCCTTGTGTCCTCAGGGCTGAGATCAACCCAGCTTTCTAAGAATCACATTACACACACACTAACACTAACACATGCACACACACACGCACTGCAGTGGAGATAAATCTGTGGTGACGTCCACTAGATTGCAGCCCAGCAGAGGAAGCTTCTGACAGTGTGTTTAGAGCTGCAGGTGTGTTCCCTATACACTATATAATATACTGTATATAGGGTGGAGGAGGGTGTATCCCTGTTTACAACTGGATGTCTTCTCTCTTCTCTTTGGCCTTTTTTAACAGAAGAAACAGAAACAGAAAGTGTGTCTCTTATAAGCTCCAGTACTCCCATCAAATCGTCGTCTCTCTCTTTCTGCCACTTCAACATCAATGGGTCAACGGGTCAACGCCACAACCAAGTTCTCATTAATGTAAACAAACAAAATAAGGCACTAGGGATGTCACGATTAGCCGATGCCAGTACCAGAGAAATTCCATGATTCTCCACACCAATCTGATACCACAATAAAAGAACAAAAAACAAAAGCAGGGATGCTAATTTTGAAAAATTTTCGTAACCCATAACCGATTATTAAGCGACAAGATTTTTGCCTCTCCTGCAGCAATGCGCCAGCTGCAGTATATGAGCACAACAGACAACTGAGTCAACAGTTCACTATCAGGAGAGTTACTGTAGCAGCCACGGTGCTGCATTCACTGTCTGATTGAATAAATTACAGTGAATAAACGATTCATCAGTAATGGATAAATCATGCAGCACCGCAGCTACAATAGCCCTCCTGACGGGGAACTGGGGGCAGTAAACTCCAACATGGATGCCGATTTGTATTTTTTTTTTTTTTTTTTTTTTTTTTTTACAGAATCAGGACAGCCGATGGCCGATTTATGTTGCCAATTTTGGTATTTTACAGTTTATATGTTGACACAAGGGGGGCGGAGTCACACCTGTTCTACAGCAACAACACTGGGCTGCCCGCTGAGGCACCTGCTTGATAATCGGCTTAATATGCTCAGACATCGTCCGATGACGATTCTGGGAAAAAAGAGGCAGATAATTGGCCCGATTAATCAGCCAGTCAACCTCTAGTTTATTCCCTACATGGACATTTAAACTGGGGTAAAATCACTAAGGCAGTGATGCTGGTTCAGTTTGACAGCAAGTACAGTTGGGGTCATAATCACGTCCCTGTTTGTCCAGTAGACCAGTGAAGCCTGTACTCATTGTATCACGCAGCGTATCTACAGTAAGTCGGCCTCCTTCCACAGTTTTGGAAGGAGTCATGGCTGCTGCTCATTTAATCGGTTTCCTTTATAGCCAGTTCACTCTGAATTCAGAGGTTTCAGCATTTGTCGGTGAATAAATGCTACGAGGCTACAAGCTACAACACCTCAGCTGGAAGTCAAGAGCCAAGTTTGTGTATCTGCGCCGACTTAAGGTGGACCAGCTTTTCTCCTTAAAGTGATGAGTCCCTATTCATTTTTCTCAGCTTTTTAATGAATTATTAATATTTATTTTAACCCTTTAACCATAGTGTTAATGAGTTAAAATGCTTAATGTTGGTTAACGGTTAAATGGTTAATTATTAACATCCCTAGACATATCACGAATACATTTTTAAGTCCGGGGACTTCAATGTAGACCAGGGATGTCAAACTCAGTTTCATCCCGGGCCACATCAGCATTATTGTTGTCTTCAAAGGGCTGGTTGTAATTGTAAGACTATAAAATTAAGAAATTAAGAAACTCTCATCATTACTCATCCATGAAAGATCAAAATAACTCTCAAGTGAATAATGACAAATATTACAAATATTATCAAACACCATTTATTCCAAAAACGTAGTTTAACTTTGTGGTCGGAGTTGAGAGGGGCAGAACTCGAGTCCAACAGGTCAGTGTGCTCTGATCTAACGTTCAGTCTGTGGTGTATAAACTGTTAGTGTTCAACAGCTGATCTGCTGAGATCATGTGGTAGATGACAGTGGTGTGACAGTGTTTTACTGCCTCGTACCCAAGAAAACATATTCATATCTTTTTTTTTTACGACCCCATCACTCAGCTAGAGCACCGCTGCTGGAAACCACTGATATTGAGACGCTTCAGTGCGCGTGTAACAAAATCAAGATGCATTATGGGACATGTAGTTCAAGGACACCATACTTCTGTAAAGCAGCATAGAATTGTATGACAAGCATAATATATTCTTTGCAAGCCCTTGCGGCCTTGAGTTTGACACACATGATGGAGATGATGTGAGGAAAGATCACCCAAATTAATGACGTATGTTTTTTTTTAACCAGCACTCATCCCTTGAAACACACACACACACACACACACACACACACACACACACACACAGTGGCCTCAGTTGGCCCCTGAAGGCAATATGCTGAGGCGGGGCTGGACAGATGGTTGTATGGAGCAGGTTGTCCCTGTGTGTGTGTGTGTGTGTGTGTGTGTGTGTGTGTGTGTGTGTGTGTGTGTGTGTGTGTGTGTGTGTGTGTGTGTGTGTGTGTGTGTGTGGGCAGGGGTTCTGGGATTCGATGCCAGCTTGCTTACAATAACCTGCATAATCAGTGTGTTGTGCACACACCGACAGACAGACAGCTAGTTAATCACATCCTGGGTGTGTGTGTTACTTCAAGTTGTGGGGACATGAATCTGTTTACACAGTCACATTGTGGGGACTTGTGGGCACATAATGTACGTCCCCATAACATAAAACATTATATTTTAGGGTGAAGACTTGGTCCTGGCTCTGCCTGGCCACTATTTGATCTTTTGGAGTTTGTAGCAGGTTCAGCTTTAAGGCCAGCATGAAGGTCCTGGCATCATATTAAACTAGTAAATGTAATGAATCCATTGATACTATTGGTCTGTCGTTCTAGCTTGTCAAACGCTCCAAACATACACTAAGTTTTTACTAGGAAAAACTGTCATGACCAAGCAAAGAGGCAACTTAAGGCTGCAGCCTGCACACAAACAGAGTGACGGCTGTTATTACACACTGATCATCAGCTCAATGTTACCTGGAATATTATGCTCATGTTGTGTCAACTCGACCAATATGTTTTTTTTTTTTGTTTTTTTACAGAATCAGGACAACAGCTATGGTCTGTCTATCCAATCTACATTTTGTGTCTGCACTGCATTACACTTATATATTTTTATATAGTGCTTGTGCTGCTGCAAAAGTGAATTTCCACTCTGGGGATCAATACAGGCTCATCATAACTGATATTCAATTTACAATAATATGAACCTTGAATGTTTATATTTTTTGGTTATCGACCATCTGACTAATCATAAAATGAACCCTACAGACACAGAAAAATATGATTCAAGGGTTAAATAACAACAGAGAGAGGCCGCCTGAGAGTTGAAAAGGTCTCTAACTACTGGTTTGGAGTGAGGATGTAATCTGAGCCGACTACACAGAAACACAAAGGATTATGGGAATGACAGGGATTTTGACATCTGAATAGATTATGCTCTTTCAACACCTCACCGCTGGACCTGACGTTCCCTCTGGCCCCAAACGCCTCCAACTGATCTACTGAAGTGTGTGTCTCTGTCTGTTCATCCTTTCTCTTTTTTTCTGCTTTACTTATTTATTTCTCTTTTTACTCTCTTACTTCCTCTCTCTCTGTCTCTCTGTCTCTCTCTCTCTTTCTATCTGTCTGTCTCTCATCCCATCCCAAAGCAGAAATACTTATGTACCCATCTGGATATACAGAAGTTAAAAGAAACTCCTCGTCATTCTCTCTGTGTTGACCTTCAGCAGACGATAGCGTCTCCCTGAAGGCAGCAGGGAAAACAGCCTGTTGACTGGGGTCCCCGGTGATCCTTTTCGCTCTTTTCCTACATCGTTCGATGTAGATGTCATGCTGATTGGGCAGGGGGGTGGTCCGGATGCTGCTCTCAGCTGAGCGGACCGACCTTCCTCAGAGCCAAGTGATCCCACTTGGTGCCGTTTCCCATCCAGGTGGTGATACTCCCACACAGGATGTTCTCTGTAGGTTATAATTTGCATTAAGTTTAACAGCCCTAATATGAAGTAAATATATAAACAGAGTAGAATAAAGGTATCTAAGATATTCGGTTTCATACAAGCTGGATGATTCAATGTGTCTTGAATAGAGAAGGGCAGTCAGGATGTGTGATGTGTAAACCAGGGACTCTCCCGAGGTTACAGCTTCAAAGCCCCAAATTATAATGGGTGTGGTTGGGACGTGTGTGTGGAGACTGGAAATAGATTGTGTGCTCATATTGGGATTTGCATCCATATGATGTGTGTATGCTTGCTGTCTGCTCTGTAAAATATGTAAAAATATACATTTGAAGTCTGGGCCTTGGGCTTGGTCTCGTTACCGTGACTGACGACATGATGTCGGAGTCGACTGCCGACAGATCTCTTCTCATCACGTGCACTCCCTTTTTTTCTGTCTCTGGCCTTTCTTTGTCTTCGTCACTCTTTACTTCGCGCTGCTGTTACGGAGGTTTCAGTGTTCAGAAGATGCAGTTGACTCCACGTCTTTCTTCTTCTTTTGTTCTGTTGTTGTGTTTTTTGGCCAGCGGGCCACGGTGACGCCTCTGTCTCTTTGTCTCTTCCTGTTTATGTCTCCTATTTATCTCCTGCCTAACTACACACACACACACACAGGTCGTTATTGACATGTGTGTAGTGAGAGACCCATGGTGTGTGAGCGTGTTGTAACAGCAGGAGCTCCAGAAGCAGGCTGGGCCGTGTGCCCTCGCCATGCCCAGAGACACTGAGCTCTCCTGGGCTACGACATGGACGGATCTCCCCTGCTGGGTCTGCAAGCTCAGCTAAATGTTTAACAAGGATGGAGGCAGAGGGAACCAGTCGGGTGTGTGTGCTGTAACACAAAACAGCAGGAGTATACTAGAATTAAATTAAGTATGTGAAGAATTGATCTGCTGGTCACAATATACGATAAAAATTAAAGATAGTTTTGTTATATAGCACCCACACAAATGAGACACATTTTCACTTGTCTCATGTATCTCCCCAGAGATAAAATCCAGATTATGCTACAGGAAAACTCCAGGCTGTGGCTGCAATTATCAATATTTTCATTATCAATTATTGGATAACTATTCTTTTGTGAAAAAAATGGCCATTACAATTTCCGAGAGCCTCATCATTTGTCTCACGCAGTGCGACACGCCTCTTTTGCATAGAGTTGATCAGGTTGTTGAGTTTGGCCTCTGAAATGTTGGTCCACTCCTTTTCAATGGCTGTGCGAAGTTGCTGGATATTGGCAGGAACTGACTGATTAATTCTGAAACAGCTCTAAAACGCTCATCTGGACATTTTAAAACATTAAGGTATTAGTGTGGACGTAACCAATGCAAACATCAGATT